>CM062861.1:23959375-24444903 GCA_031772225.1 Eubasilissa splendida | reverse complement strand
AGTGGCTGCAAAGATCACTCTCGTTTCTACTCTCGCTTCGTGCACCACTGGACTTAGAAAAAAGCAAATCTCGTCTTTCATTCATCTCTCATCATTGGACCCCTGCTATCATCACTACCACCGAATCTTCTGGCTTCCTGACTTTGCAACGACTTTGGATCACGGACCTGGAAATTCACACGACAACGGCTGCTACACTGGACAAGATTTTTGGACCCCCCTGGACCGCTGCACCACGCTGCAGATAATTTTGCCCGAGCTACCAGAGCGAACCGGCGAACCACCCCTACATTTACAGTTCTTGTTTCCTGTACGGAACAATATATATATATATATATATATTAATATAGCTTATATTTGTATTCATATCAACAGTTGTTCAAAAATAAATAAAAATATCCATTCATATCCCTGAAACGGTTGAGATTAATTCACATTCATGTTGAAAAATTTCATTACAAATTTTGAAAAGAATCCACCATTAATCACTGTAGAATACGTGTTTTACAAAAGCCAAATGTTCTGAAAATTTGTTATCCACAAGTGTTGAAGAACTATTGACGAGTGCTAATTAGACGCAAGGGTAACAGCTTCCAATTAATACCCTTCAAAAATACTTCAGCTCCCATTTTCCGAGTAATATTCCAAATATGTATACAGCCTGTAGGTGTCTGTAGTTAAATGTTGTATCCAATAAATGAAATTCAGTACAAAATTATTTTAATAGTTTTTACTCAGTTTTAAATGGCTAACTCTTGAGTGATAATGATGAGAGTAATCGATGTAATAAAAAAATAAATGACAACCATCAAACTCCGCGAAAATACCTTATATATTTATTTATTTTAATTCCATAGAGTCTACGATACTCTTCATACTCTGCATGCGGCTAGACCGCCTAATCTATTACTACTATAAGTGCATCAGCGCTGATCGCTTTGACACTTTTCTTAATTACCTTATTGTATTAATCATCATATCATATCATAAATTGGAAGGGTAAAAATTCTGATAAAAAACCCTCTGAACAGTATTTTGGAAGTTAAGTGTTTCAAATTAATTATGCACGTCACTGTATGTACAGTGCCACCTTATTTTCGGAAACTCTTATAAGGTAACTAAAGTAAATTACTACTACACTTAGAGTATTATTTTTATTTTTCAAGGTCTTTTATTCAGGTTTTCAGGAGTTTTCAGTAGTTCAGTCGACACTATCCACTTCTGTGTGCACCTCAGTCCAGAAAATCGAGCGCGCTGTTTTGCTTCAGGAAGTTTATATTTGTATCTGAAAAGCATGGGACTGATATCGTGCTCATAAGAGCCGAGATTTCGAATGAGAGAATTATCTTGGAATGGATAGGTACAAGATTTGTGTAAGTTTTCTGATGATTTATTAAAATATTGTCTAATTTTGTTCACCTTGTTCTGATGGTGTAGTTTAAACACTCGGAGTGGCCTTTTCTTTCTCTCTCTCTCTCTCTTGTTTTATTAATTTATTATTTACGAAATCCAAATGTTATTTAATTTTGTCAATTTTAAGTTGGTTTTGTATGGTTATTCAAATGAAGAGAAATATAGATGTATATTTTATATCATACATGATATCATTCTACAGGATACATCTTATGATTGAATGATAATCTAATGTTTGGTTTTGGTCTTTACAAAAGAACACACTTTCTCCTAAATTAGAAGAAATTATTAAAAAACGGTTTATTGACCTGTCTTACCTGTAAGAATGATATAAATTATTTTTAAAAAACGTTTTGTGGGTCTAGTTTTAATATAAAAAAAAAAAAAAATGAATATTAAAATATATATATATCTATCCTCCAAATAATAAAGTTTTCATATAGGTACGAGCGATTTTTATAAAAGTTTATTACAGTTCAGTTAATCATACTGTGGACGCGCATCCCATTCTCGGTGCTGAAGTTCTGTGAAGTTCCCATGTGCAGCGACCAACACATTATTGGAAATGTCATCAAAACATTTTCAATATCTGATCTGAATTCTTCATTTTCAATTGGACTATGTCTGACAATACATATAGTAAAGAACAAATATTTTTTAATAATTTCACATTTCGTTTGTATAGCTGTGATATTATAGAACATAGTACCGTGATAATTAAAACAAATTAAATAAATCACATAATAAATTATATATCAAAAAAATATAGTGGAAATAATGTATAATAGAATTTCATTAAAACGATTTGTTTTATAATCCTTTTTTTAATGGCTTTCGAAGTACCTCGTGAACGGTCACACGTGTACATAAATGTAATTGTTTTGGAAGGATCTTCATCAATAATATAAAAAATTAATCATATTTTACATTAATATCGACACATCTACGAGAACTGGTCGTAGCTCAGTGGGATAAGTCACCAGATTCAGAAATTATATTCAGATCTGGGAGTCACAGGATCGAATCCCCATGCCGGCTAATTGTTTATCCTAGACACGCACCATTTTATGTGACTAAATGGTTTATTTTTAAGATTTAGAAATGCATTCACGTATGATCCATATGAGTAATATCAATATTTTTATTTTATTCAAACTAACCTAAGTACTTGTGTTAAGAAAATAGAACTAACTTGGAAACCTCATAGATAACACTATGTGAGTGTCCTAGACCGATAAGCACGACACATAACTAAGTAAAATAACTTCTCAGTATTCCGATCCCCCGCCCTCGCCTCCGCGCCACATACTAAATTTAATAAATAATTTTAATACATTTTAATTTCAGTAACTCTAGACTGCGTTAAAATATTGTTTATCCTGGTTTGAAAACCTTGAATGGGACAAGTTATATCTTTTCAGAAACAATGTTCTTATGTATGTATTTTGAATTATTTTAATGATGTGGTACTGAAACATGTCTGATTGTTATTATTGTTTTTTTTATTTATATTGAATTTACGTCCATGTGGGTTTTTACATAGTTAATTATAAAAAAAACATGTGCAGCTACACAAGTAGCATGGAATATAAATATAAAATATAAAATAAATTGATGGAATATATATTATATTAATTAAGCAAAACAAATAATAAAAAATCAGATTTAATACAGAATGGTGAGTATGAAAATAAATTTTATCTTTGACTCGAAACAGCATCAAAAACATCACTCTTATATTTAAACATTGAACATCGGAATATATCTACAAGACCAAAATCCTTCCCAAGCCAGTGAATTCTTTGTATGGGTGCATTCTTATAAAAAAAATTATATGACACATTTACACGGAACAGCGTTAACGACCTTGTACCTAGCGCGGGAACGTGGTAAAAAATCAATTGAATCAAATTAAGGGCGTCCAGCATGCCATTTACTATTTAAATAAAAATAATAAATCATTAAAAGTTCTTCTACGCGACAGGTTACTTAAATGGAGAGTACTCATTAGGAAATCACAATTCATTTGTTCAACGGATATACACAGTTTGAACATAATAAACCTTGAAAAATTTACGATACCCTTTACCATAAAAATTGTGCAAATATTCAACAATAAAAACCCAAGAGAATTAAAAATGTTACAACCGGTACGAACCTAAGCAGTGACATCACTGGTATAAGGTAAATTAAAACAAATTAGAATTGTCATTGAAAAAATATATATTCCAACAAATCCATTAATTTCTTGAAGCTGTTTTCAAGCTTCTGATTCATCCATCTTGATGGATTCGGAAACAACATCGCGGTAACGAACTTCTTGAAGTTCGTTACCGCGAAGTTACCACGAACGTCTCCACCGTCACTTTTGACAGCTGGAATCCATAGATTTGAGCTGTCAGAAAGAAAAGAAAGAAACAGAAACGTTGTTGTTTCCGAAGCCACGGAGATTGTTCTAGATAGCGGCCTGTTGTAAAAAGGTGGCGCCAACTGAAGAGACATTCTTATCACAACTTTGTGAAGTGAAAATCGGAGGGCTCTATCGGGCAAAAAAGTTTTTAATGTGAAAAACGTGAAAGTAAGCGTGAATCAATAAGCAATTTCGATCAGTGTAGGAATAAATGGTTCTGTCACTATGTTTATTTCATATGAGCACCCCACCGTATTATCGCCAGGGCTTGTACTTTATTGGGTGGTTGGCTGTTGCCAGTTGCGTGTTACAAAACCATCCGCTACGCGGCCACAGTCGATGTTTCTGTAAAACCAATGAGAGAAAGTGATGTATGTATTACAGTACAATATAACTAAATCAATTATACAAATAAATACCCAATCAGATATTTACGGTTAAAAATTAAATTGTTAATTTTCACAACTAAATATTTTTAAACACACGTTGAGTTATTGTGACCGCTGTAGTTTCGAGAGACGCAGTTATAGATATCACCTGTTGAAAGGGGCTGCACCTCTCAAACCTGTAATATATAATAGTAGTTGTGAATATTAAAATAATCATCAAAATGGATGAATACAAAAAAATAATGTTGTTTTATTTATTTCCATTTATCCATTTTGATGACGAAGTTGTACAAAATTAGCGCCGACTCTATCAATAATTAAAATAATCATGTTTCACTACAAATTAACCGCCATTTCAATTAATAATAGCTGTTCATTGTTTAGAAATATATTAAAACTTTACTTTATTAATGGAAGCAACTAAATTATTAACTTTCTTCATCGTAATGCGCGTAGGTAGGTTTTAATCAGATAGTTTATTATCAATGTCAATGATGAACCGCTTCCATATTTTGGTTCATTATTCGTGTTCAAAATTACTCAGCTTGGTTTAAATGTGAGAAAATAAGGTAGTGAGTGGATAATGAACGTACTTATTTGATTTTATTGGATTGCGAGATATTATGTTGGAGGCGTGTGCTGCGTGGACCGCGAGGCCCACAAAAATATATCTGTCTTCAAGGATAACAGAAAGACTTTCGATATCATGCTGGGGAAGGATTTTAGCTTACTTAGAACATGTCAGAAGACGCAATGAATATTTTAGTGAATTCCTTTAATAGCTTGTTATTCCTGGGTTTCCTATTGATAATATGAAAATCAATGCAGGTAGAAAAATCACCACTTACCTGGAATTACGGATGCTGTGTCTCTGCTGGTCGTGGATTGTATTGTTCTCCTTGTATGCTCCAATCTTGGGTCTGGATGCACCGACTCGATCTCCGCGAATTATTCCAACTTTAATTAATATATAATTAACTTCCCGAAGCCGACTAGTATATCTTTATTCGGCGAAGTACCGACTACAATTGACAATCATTCCGAAGAAAGTAGAAAGCAGTGACCTTCATACTACATTAACTAATCATACCAATAACACAAAAATCAAGGGTGCCAATGCCGTGCGTAAATAATGAATCTCGGGAATCTCGTGATAACAGGGATAGTTGAAGGAAGGCGAGCAAAAAGACGATCTTCTGCAACATGGCTCAAGACAGAAAGGAATAACGACATATTGTGTACCAAATTCCAGACAAGTCAGAATACCATGAGGCTCAGTATTGAGTACACAAGAAGACAGGGAAAGTTGGAGTAAACGATGTGGAGCTGTTAATGTTAGCAGAAATGGTAAAAACCTGTGCGGCGCAAATATGGTGCATCGCCGTCGTCGCAAGATGTCACCGTTTGTCCGCTTCACCAGAAATGTATACACGTTCTTCCCAAAATATAAATGCAATATAAAACTGAAATGAGTACTTTCTCGTAATATTATTGTATCTTGATAGCAATTAAATTAAATCGAGTGATAACTCACGGGTAATCAATATGAATCGGTCCAATACGCAATTTATTTCCGAGGTGCAAATATTTGTTGTATCGGGAAAAACGTTTGAATGTCAGCGCTAATGCAATTACTTTGTATTTTTCGTTTAATCAACGGGGGTTGATTTATCCCCCACTATTTTCAGAGAGAAAGGAATTTGTTTTATACACCCAAAAACAATTACAATCAATCAAGCCGGCCTCCGCACACCACCATGCGCCCCCGCCAGGTGTAGCCACAAGGTGCGCCGCTGGTGTGCGAGAGCTGAGGGAGCGGGAACTAATTGATTTTCATCAAATAAAACATTAACAGGGCAAAGGTACAGGTATTGCTGTGTCCGACCCTGGGACAAGTGCCTCCCTTCGGCGATGATATCCCCCTATATGCCTGCATTCAAGATGTGATCCAAAAAGTGTATTAAACTCAGAAAAATATGTAGCAAAAATATAACTAAACTAATACATCGTACTCGTAGTCATGGTGAATTCAATTTTTATTCAGTATCCATAAACGTAAAAGTAATATGCAAGCCCTGCCACGCTTCGCAAACAAAAGCACTGTACAGCCATTCGAAAAGCCAGCTGAAGCGATCACTTTTCCCCTGGGCGCCACCCTCCAGTAAGCATCGATAGTCACTTTAACCTTCAAACTGAGGAAATTCATTTGTGCATCATGTCACAATAAGCGCCAACCGATTGTTAGTTCTGTTTCATTTATAAACCTGCTCTAACCGCAAACACCCAACACCTATACTCACACGCACTTTTCTCAACATTTACATATACAGCGACATTCACTTACACGAGTGAGATCTGAGGAGGATTAGGCCCCTCAGCCTCGCCATAAAAAACTCCTTCTGTTATTCATAACCTACAAATTTCAATCACTCCATTCGAGTAACTCCCACAAATCAAATACAAATAAGTCCTCAAATTTGCATTTTAATACCCTTTACAAATTCGAATGGTCGAAAATTAAAATATGTGTTTTGAAGTTAGAATTCAATTAGAATTTTAAAAATAATAAATATATACCTACACAATGTACAATGCTGTGCAACCATTTTCTAACATGAAATTTATAAATGTCAAAAATAAATTTAGCATAATATTTTTAAAATTGGCAAAGTTCACTTTGTGGTTAAAATCCATTATTTTAATTTGTTAACTTTGTTTTTATTTAACAATTCTGGTTTCTATAAACTTAGTTGCTAGGATTGTGCTGCATTTTATATTGTTAAAACGGGTCGAAATTTTAATATAAGAATGAAGGAGTATTTGAAATGTTTGAACAATAGTAGGTTTTTAGAATTTTCTAATCATTTGATAGAAAATGGTTATGATTTTGATTAAAATAATGGGATTGTCAATTTTGCGTGTAAACGGTGTTGGTCATAAATTAAATAATTTAGAATCGTTGTAGATAAATAAAGCGTGTAAAACTAATCAAACAAATATATAAAACCAACTAAATTCAACCACGAATCCATATTGTAAATTATTCTTATTATTTTTCTAGTAATTTTTTATCAGCATGTAAAAATTTAAGATAGGTACTAAATTTATTTTTTAAATAATTATTTTTTTTTTTAAAAATAGATTCTGTTAAAGAAACAATAACATATTTTTTTGATTAGTTATTGACATCTTGAAGAAGAAAATGATATTTTTTGAAACCGGTAGATGTATTTTAATTCAAAATGTGGTTAATAAAATAAAACAAATCAAAATAAATAAATAAAAATGGTACCATAATATCATTCATTCATTTCTTCCCGGTGGATCGTGCGCATTACACAATCACGAGATGTTATTTATAAATAACTTTGAAATTAGTCATTGCAGTCACACAACTTTTTAATTTATTATTCACTAGTAGCTTAAGGGCCGGTTGTGTGATCAGTAGTAACATTTTACTATAGTAAATAAAGTAACTTAAAACGGGTTGTTTAATCGTTAGTAAAAAAATATTTACTTCTCGAAAGTACATCCCGTAGTAAGCTCATTTTACTCTCCGATATCCGATTATAAAAACAAAAATCGTTTGTTAAATATGGCGGACTTTTTACAGCTGTTCCAAAAGTTATGCGACACATTGATATTTTGAAAGTTGCAGTATACGACAATTAATCATTCAATATCTCGCTATTTTAGTAATGAGAGTTCGTCCAATGATGATCTCGTTGTTTAATACATTAGCACATAATACAAAAAAATTTCACCACCAAACATCTAGGCGAAAAAATCCATAGATAATGCATGAAATATAGCATATTTCATTACTATTTGTCTCGCCTATAAATATCTCCATCTACGTTTTGACAGTCGTAAATTGGATGTATCAACAACCCGCAAAGGATTTTTACTACGGACGTTAGTTATAAGATGATATAGTAATAAATTACCATAGTAAAATGTTACTAGTGATCACACAACCGACGAGTATTTAATTGCAATATAATTGTATCTTATGTTTATCATGTTATATTATAATATATTCACCTCTGTTACAACAAAAATATGTATGTCAATAAAGTCTAAATAAATAATAATGTATTATATAGGGTGTCCCCAATGATAGTAGTTCAAATGGAGCCTACGCTTCACATTACTATCTAGCACTAGCAACCCACTGAGCGTCAAATAGAGTTATCCGAAATTCAAAAGGTGTTTGTGATATTCAGATTTTTTTTTGTATTACTTAACTGGGACATATGTGTCAAATTTCATCACGATAGGTTGAGTATTTATGACACTGTTTAATTTTTGTAAAGACAGGTTACCAATTTTTCGAATTGGCTCCATTTAGACTACTGTCCAATACTGTACACTCTCCTTATTTCTTCATTCTTCACTATCATCTAATTCTTCGTTCGTCTTCTGTCAGCTCCAGGCCTCAGTGTCGGTACCGGAACTCTGTTGTGTACCGCTAATCTTACCTCGATTGACAAGTTTCCATTAGATATTATATCATTCAAAGCGCCGTTCGCTTTATTCTCTGCAGTCAACCACCTTTCAATATGTTTCTATCAAACATATGTACTTCCCGAATACACAACGTATCTACTTGTTCTAGATATTCATCACCTACGTGTATTTTTATTGTATGAATAACTTGTTATTGTAACATTACATAAATCTCTAAGTTCTGTCATTAAAATTATGTTCGGTAAAAATAATAAAAAAATGTGCTGTTATTTGTTTGCACTCTGTAATACTCTTCACAATTCAATTATTATTTTATTACATCTACGTATATCACGAACGTCAATCACATGTACTTTTTAAGTGCCGCTATTAGACGTCGCCCCACTTGTTTACAGCTTAGAGACGGTCCCGTGTCTCATACCTCAAACAAGGATCGGATCGTTCCCTTCCTAGCCCCCTCCCTATTCCGCACAACTTTCTTCTTTGTCGAATTAAGCTTTCTCGTTCTTGTATATTATTTCAAAGAAAAAAATAGTAGAAACGCAATTTAGAAGAAAAAATGGTTAAGTTTCCTTAATGGAATATGAGCGGGGGAAAAGTTTAAAAGAGACAACAATAGGCATTGAAATAAACTTGTGCCCGGAACTCGTCGCACACGAATGTTTTTATTTTTCCGAATTAATAAGATGAATCGCAAGCGACGTTGCCCGATCTACCGCCCCGCCAACGGAAACGGAACAATGACTCATTTGCAAAATTCCGATAATATTACAATTATTGGTTTTTACGGTTATCTGTAAAATACTGTACTTTTATATAGAGTAATAAACATTATGAATTTATTATACACACAGACATAAAAATAAACTGAATTGATATGGTCAGTATGTAAAACGTACGAATTCTATCTGGACTGCACAATGGATGGATCCAAATAATCATAAGGGTAATCGTCTTAAAGTAATTCAACGATCTATTCCCCGCACCCCCTGGTTCTCAAAAAGGAAAGTCTCCAAATGAACAGTATCAAATATCTCTAGAATAAGAATTGGGTATTGCCAGGTGGTATCTCATTTGTTCAGATTGAACTTAACCCTTCTCAAACCATGCAGTAACACAGGTCTACCGCTCTAATTAAACCTGTAATATTTCGGTAAATACACGCAACGTGCAATTCATATTTTAGTGAAATGGAAGGAATGTATTTACACTTAGAAATGATCAGTGTAGATCAAGTATGTAAGGCGAATCCTGCAAAAATAATTATATTTCAATTCAATCCGTTGTAAAATTAAAACGTTAACAATAATACCATTTATGTCAAGACAGAAAGAAATCACATATTAATTTGTCTCTTTCTCACTAATTAAAGAAAGATAGATAATAAGGATGGTTGTATTATATAATGCAACCTCCTATACAAAACTTGATGAATACTCAGAATTATAATATTATATACATTTTCTATATTTAATGCTTAATATTTATGGCAGTAACCATTTTTTCACATTTCAAATTTCTTACGGTAACACGAGTTGACAGCATGGCTGCGTACGAGTATTTTATATCACGGTATGGTAAAGGTTAATAGATTCCTCAATGTATGAGTGTGGTGCCGAGGAAGAAACCCTCAACCATGTATTTTTTGCCTGTCCACTGCGGATCACAGGTTTTTTTTAACAGTGGTCTCGTCAATGGTAATTTTCAGCTCCCGGTTAACTTGTGTCATCTTCTTTCCCTTAACTCGCCACGTTTAATCTATATAAACGCAAGTGTTTTGAACGATAATATAATATAGTATTTCCTATTCTATAATATTATTGTACTTTAACTTGATAAATGGCACAAATCACTCTTGAAGGGTGGATTGCCTATTTAAAAGAAGAAGAAGAAGACATGGTCAGTGATGTAATAATTCGAAACGAAAGGAAAAATAAATACTTAAAACAATAAAAATGTATTATAGAAGCTAAATTATAAATATTTTTAGTATCTAACGCAAACACGTTCTGGTTATTCAATTTTAATAGTTATTTATTTATTAATTTTGTTTTTAAACCACATAATGTTATAGTCAAAGAACATTGAAGATGTTTAAAAAAACGTGGTTTTTCAGAATTTGCAAATCAGTTATTAGAAAATGATCATACTTTTAATAAAATTTTCTATTTTACATATAAACAATGTTGGTCCTTAATTGAATAATTTGTAATCGTTAGAAATAAGTGAAGCGTGTAAAATTTACTAAAATATTATAAGTAACCAATTAAAAAACCCCAACAAAAAAATTTCAAATAATTTTTTGGATCGTTAAGTGAATTTGCACATCTTTCATCATCATAACAATTTAAGTCAGGTACTAGATTTTTTAATATATATATTTTTTCAATTTTATATGAAAACAGACAATTTGATATATTGTTTTAGTTAGTTATTTTGTCATCCTGATGAAGAAAAAGGTATTTTCCGAAACCGGTTGGTGAACATAAATAACTCATAATGGTTTAAAAATAAATTATTCATTGTACTATTAAAGTGGTAATGTCAGAACTCATGATTGCATTCTTTGGGAAAAGAATATTATTATTATTGCTGAGTTTAACTGTTTATAGAGCTTAATTGTTACAATTTTTTGTGTCTCAACGCAATGGTGATGAATAAATTTTTTTACTTCACATTTTATATTTATTTTAATTTATATTTATGATTATGAAAAAACATGCTGACATTACGTAATTTTTTTTTCTTTGTGTATTGCACTCCTGATGAAATTTTCTGTTATTTTACAATTTAATTTAATGCCTGAATAGGGCGTGTATAATAACAATAAATAAATAAATAAATAAGTATCAAGTTATATATTTTCATGATTGTTTAATGCTACTTTGTATTTGAAAAAGAAAAAACGTTTATCGAAAATAAAATTGAAATCAATATAAACGAATGATAAATGTGATCTTCGGTAATGGGTACTTCCATTTAACCTGATAACCCATTTAATAAATGATCAGTGAAATTGTCGGTCGTATCCGCGCGAGGCCGCGTGCCGAGCCGCGTGTGCAGCCTCCCACCCCCCAACCCCCACCCCGTGCGCAGCGCCGCTCGGACGGGCGGCAATTAAAAGCCCGAAGCGGAAAAAATCAACGCGAAGTCAGGCCGTGTAAATCCCCCTCCACCCCAACCCCTCCTCCAGGCCCGCTGCGCTTCTCACCAGAACCGCCGGAAAGGCCTCCAAATTTTCGGTAAAAGCTCCGCTGGATGCGGACACTTGCCAAAGCTTTGTCCAATTAGTCTGCCTTTGGTGGGCACTCGTTTATCCACCAGCTCCGGCGGGGGTGGAGGGGGGCGGTGGCAGCGTCCGCTCTGGGCTGGACGCTGCGGTTTGGGCGGATGTTGCTTTTGAGCAATCGGAATTGCCGGAGGCTTCGTGTGTGAGAGGTGATGGTACCAAAAAGGCAGTGGACAGTGGCGGCTGCCGCGTAATAGGTAAAGCAGCAAACGACTACAATGCAATGCATATATTTACTACTAACGTAAAACACACTAAAGTATAAAGTCAAATTCATTATTATCTAATTATTTGTTTTCTCTATTGTATTATATTTATCTTTTAATTAAATATTATATATTTTAAATTTGAACGCACTAAAATTAACATTGCTAACTAATTATTTGTTGCTGGTAAAAGTTTAGTTTAACTTAATTCAATATGTTAATTAATGCAGTTTGGAAAAAAAATGTTTTGAAATATATATGAAATAAAGTTGAAAAAAAAAGAGGACGGTTGTGTGATTAGTAGTAACTTTTCACCATCATAAAAATCGATTTCGGGTTGTTGGTACGTCAAATTTACTACTGTCAAAGACATTCATGAAATATGCTTTATTCGCCCCTGCGTTCGAGACCTGTCACTTCGGTGGCGAAATTTTTTCTGATTATGTGCTAATGTATACTAAGCAACGAGATCACGACAAATTCGACGGAGAGTAAAATTAGTTTACTACCAGATGAACTTTCGAGAAGTAAATTTTTTTTTTACCAACTATACTAAAGTATCTAAAAAAATAACTTTAGTATTTTTTTTACCATAATAAAAAGTTGCTACTGCTCACACAATCAGCCCTTAGTGATTAATAGTTAAATATTATTATTATAAGTTTATGGCGTTCTTGTTTTCTAAGGCGTGCTTTTCGAGGGTTGGAGCTACAAACACAAACACAACCGAACACAAACATATAACTTAGTTTAATATTACAGATAATTTTGATGTGATGCGTATTCTGTATGCGTATCTTTATTTATTTGTTTATTTTTCAAAATAATCATTTTAATGTCATGGTATTGTTTTATTGAATGTGTCATGAAATTTTCAAGTTAATGTTGACTAAATAACAGGTGTACCGGAAAAAAAAATGTTTTTATTGTTATCGCTCTTGAATGGTCAGTTGTGCTTCATCAGCCAATCTTTAACAACGTATTTTGGGTCGTTTCGTTGACTATATATACCTTAGGTGTATTCAAACTTTTAAATATAAAATTTATTTAATTACAATGGATAGCTTTTTGCTGAATGAGGAATTTATTCTAAATATTATGCTTTACCATTTATTGAAGAAAGTGACCGCAACAAGTGTTACATACAATATTTGTGATATACTGGAGGATATTTTGGATATTCGTAAATATCGCAGGTGGTTTAAACAGTTTCGATATGGAAATTTTAGTTTAAAAAATAATTCTCCAATTAAAAGGTTCATAAATAATATATTATTTTAATAATAAGACAAAATACATTGTTTAAATAAACCTATGGTATCTTCTTCAGGAAATACTAAAATATACTAAAAATTAAAAACGCAATCATAGATAAAAACAAAACTATAAAGTATAAATGGTGGGTAACTAAGTAGAAACTACTATGAAAATAAATTTAAAAGGTGGCTATTAGCAAAATGGATTTGGTTATTTATAATATTTAGTCTGTTATTAACACTTTTTCTTAATTCTTAAATTTTAAATTAATCTAACTGTAAACCCCTAGTATTTGTATGTATAATTTCTAAACCCTTGTTAATGTCAAAAGAATAGTGTGTTTCTAAAAGGTGATTGGAGAATTCAGAATAGTTGTTGCTATTTAGGTACGCAAGTTTTATCTACATAAAAATTATTGCAATCATTGCAAATTAATTTGTAGACCCCCGGTTTTTTTAAATATCATCATTATTCTTGTTATTTTATACATAAATCTTAATTTATTATTAGTGTAAAAAGCTGGTTGTATATAATTAAGGATGCTTTTTTATTATTGAATTTGAAGTATGATTATTTAAAAACACGAAAAGTTATCTATTATTATTAACATAAATATCTTATAGTTTAGCTTAGTTTGAAAATAGTAAGAATATTTTAAATATGAATTAAATATATTAATTAGAAAGATATACATATAAAATCAATTTTATCGAAAAATATTGTTGTTGCAACTATATTTTATATGTATATCTTTCTAATTAATATATTTAATTCATATTTAAAATATCACAGACCTATGTTCTGAATAATTACAACTTCACAATAAGAATGTGTTCTCCTAATAATAAAGTTGTATCAATGTTTTCAAAATTTAATAAAAGTGAATTGATAATTCTGGCGTCTGCTATCAGTTTACTCAAAGGTATTTGAGATTCTGTAAAAATAAGGTAGATGGCTCTTTCAAATAATGGAACGATTAAATGTATTAATATCAAAAAGGTAACATATAAGTTCGAAAATTGTCGCTAAAAATATTGTCGCTGTAGCATATTTGGATAATGCACCTTCCCCGGTTAGTAAAGCGATCCAGGTTCAAATTCTGGTGGCGCAACAACAATATTTTTCGATAAAATTAATTTTATATGTATATCTTTCTAATTGATATATTTTATTCATATTTAAAATATCATAAACCTATGTTCTGAATAATTACAACCTCACAATAAGAATGTGTTCTCCTAATAGTAAGAATATGTTTGTGACATTTATGCCGTGTACGCATCTCCATTTTTTTGTAAATTTCCGTACAGTTTGGCAAAAAATAAAAATTGTGATCTAATATTTATGTAATAAAGTTGAAATAAAATACATATATAGGTATATATATATATATAAATTTAAAAACCCAGACTGGTTTTTTTTGTACTGTCTTCAATCTCCTGAGTATAATAAAAATAAATAAAATGGATTAACATGCTATCAAAAGAAATGAGATCAGAGAAAGAAATATTTTTATATGACAAAACATGTTCCAATTTTTTTTTAAATTTTTGCGTCACCTTGTTAACTTGGAATTGTAAATTGTCATAATGCTGATTCATTGAATATAGAACTAGAATTTCTGGAAAATAATTCAAAACGTAATATTTTTAAAAATGCGGTGTACGCCCCTGAAAAACGTATATTACGATGCGTAAAATCTCCCTTCTATTGTGATGGGTCTAATCCACGTAAATGTGTATTATTTTCGTGTGGAATGAACTTCGCACTTTAGATCGGCGCACGGGCATAATCAGCATTCTAATGTTTTACGTTCAAAGGTCAGAAGTACTTGTTATATTTCACTTTTTTTTCTATATAACTTTGTACCGTATAAAAGCGAAAAAAATATATAAATGTATTTGCAACCGATTTTATAGCCTAAGCGGAAATTGCAAAATTAAACATGTATTTTTGCCCATTATTATGAAAGTGGTCTAAGTGAAGAAATAGAAAAACAATGAGTTAACCAATTATTTCGCGTCACATTGTTATAAATTAATATAATATATAAGAAATTAAATTAACACTTCAAAACACATAATTATAAAATAAACAATATTACAGAACACTTCAGAAGCACACAAATAGGCAATAAATAAAATATTACATAAAATTAATATAGTGTAACTCTCTCTCCAAGCACAAGAGCTAATCTCTTTTTGGAGAGGTAAGCAAAAAAAACATGAAATTTTTAAAAATACTTAATTCATGGTACAAAAAATTGTAAAAATGTCAAATAAATAAAAATATGATGCAAATTGTAACATTTGTGAAAATTTTGATCTTATATTCAGTGTATTGTTACGACGTTCAACAGTATTCCGCTAGTGTTTATTTTGATAATAGAGTAAGTCATTTCAACCATACAAATTTTAATTTCCTTATAAGCTACACGCACAATATATATGTCGAAATAAATTATAAATCTAGTACACTAAATAAATTTTTAAACGTTGTATAGTGTCTTATAAAAATATTATTCAATCAATTCTTGACTTAGACCACTATCATAATAATGGAAACATTTGTAAAACTGCCACTGTTGCTATATAATCATTTTCAAATACATAACCATCTAGTGGCGGTTTTGTTTTTTTTTATCACCTCAATTCGTAATTAAAACATTTATTATTTAATTATAGAAAGTATTAGAAATATTCCACATAAAAACTGGTTACATGCATTGGACACATGTCTTATATCACTCCTGTATAAAATTTGTTTAAAGTCTGGCCTTTTTAAAATCTTGTGAAAATAATACGATATATATTTTATTGATTTATACTTTATATAAAATTTTATGCATATCATTTCAACCCTTATGTACTAGAAAAAGTACACAATCTTTACCTTATAATGCATTGTGTTAAATTTGATTCTACGATTTTACATGTGATAACTTATGTGGCGTATGCATAAAATTTCTTCAGGATGTCAGTGTGAGATATTTGACATCTGTCAAACTGTATGTGTGTGTATGGCCGCTTGGTGACAGATGTGAGTAGGCTGACCGGCTGACCGGGGGGGGGGGGAGCGCTGCGCTCTCTTTCAATACTCTTCGGTTCTCAAGATAAAATATCAAATTGTGTATATTATATTGCTGTACGGTTGTAAACTTAGTAATAAATTGTTAAATATCTAGACGTGGGCCTATTCACTAGGGAATCTGTAAGATTATTGCCGTGGTACAGACGTTATAAAGGACAGTACAGTGTCGCGAATTAATACGGAACACTCAGTTATTATACACATTTACGTTTATTTTAAACGTCAAACGTTCGTAAATTTTAAGCATTAGAACGTATATTGTGTGAAAACCACTCACTTATAAACAAAAAACTCTTAGATTTAACGTATTGCGAAATGTAATTGAAAACCCTCCCCATATAACAATAATACCATAGTTTACTTCAGATTGACGCAGATTGAGGACAATCTTTTTATCGAAGGGTTAGCGAGAAGACAGATCGCTCCATTTACGGAACATACATAATTCATGTGTTTGTGTATATCGATCAACAGATTGACGTCACTAATGTATTTAGCGTGGGTAATTTTAATAATTCATCTGCAATATATTATAATAGTAATTTATTATTCTAAATATTAAACATGTCGGTAAATAAATAACAGCGTTGTTGATAGTCTTAACCAACGTTACATGTCTCAGACGTGCGTATCATACCAACGTAAATAAAATTAAAATTAAAATCTCCCCGATGGAGAAATATCTCCCGCGTAACAAGTAAATATACTAACTACCGCACTACCGACGGATATGAATTAGACGTGAAAATAGACGTTATGCAAATATCTTAAGCTTGCAACAAATTTCAACTGGTGTAACTATTTTTAAAAAAATTTAATACTTGTATTAAGATTTGATGTTAAGACTTTATTGATAATAAATTATATGAAAATTTAAATCGATGTATTAAATTCTAACAAAAAAATCAGCAGTATGTTCTAAAATTACCACATTCTGAGAGGGGTATGCCAAGATGGTAGAGCGCTCGCTTATTATGGGAGTAGTAGCGGAATCGATGTTTATCGCCTTCGAAATTTTTCTAATTTCAAATAGGTTTTGGAAGTGCCTGGTGTAGATCCCGTTGCCGGTTAAAGGTTAAAATAAAATGTAAAATAATTCCACGTAAATAATATACCTAAGTCCACAATATTTTAGGAGCTAAATTACGAGTCGAAAAGTTCAAGGGATATGTGCCTAATGTCAACCGTGTCAGAGATATAAGCATTTAAAAAAAACTAATTATGCGATTATTTCGATTAATTGAAATATTTTATTGATTCCAAATTATATATTGAATACAAAAAAATTATGGTCATCGAATTTCGAGCAGCTTAACTATTATTTGTTAGATGATTTAGGGTCGGAAACAAAGATATAGACTAATAATGGAACATTTTCGCAAATATTTATTTTGAAGTGCTTAGACTTCAAGCTTTACGATTTTGTAAAAATTTTAAATATAATTTTTTCCGTAACAGTACAGAATTATCACATATTCCTTGAACATTTTGAACTCGTAATTTAGTCGGGAATCCACCAATAAAGTACTGTGGAATAGGTCTGTTACACCATGAATAATATTTATTTTAATTTAATAATGTCAATGTGGCAAACAAGGATCCATTAGACAATTACTATTTTTTTCTCATTGTCAGAGTCAGTGTTAGTGGGGTGCTACTAGAATGTTTGGCTAAGCTCTTAAGTAAGACAACAAGATCTTGGTCGAAGAAAACGGTCTCGCCACACAAGTGTCATTTGTAAGTAGACCAAGAAGGATGGAGAAGCCAGACAGCTATTTCTTCGCACGGCCATTTTATGAAGAAGAGTTCTGATACCAAATGTAAAGAAACTAATTTAATTGGCAAAAGGATAACAAATCGTTACCTAAGCAGCAACACCGCATATCTCAATTTTTTGTCAAATTAAAATATTAAAATATTTGGATTTGAATTTTCTAATTTTCTGTATCATTATTTTCACGCTAGGGGCGTGAAAATCAAAAAAATGTAATCACCACGTACCTGTTACCTTTCTGTTAACTGCGCACAAGTCAAGTGAATCCGTACTGAAGTTTAGTTCAGTTTCAGTTTAGAAAGAATCTGCTCTTCTTTACAACTCTAGAAAGGTAAGTAATTCTACAAAAGTCATTTAAAACTAGTTATGTCTCTCACTTGCAAAGTGCTTGTACTGTCTCAGATATGCGCTGTTGCTACTCAGGTTATGAAATACAAACTAAATGCGGTGGAAATTTGATAGAGTAAAGAATAAACAGCAGAAAGTCAAAAAGAAGAATAAAAGTAGGAGCAAATGTAGATCTGATTGTAGCACAGTCAATACTATTAAGAAAGGGTCGCTTAAGTTGTTTGGCCACGTGGAACGCACGAGTTATACGAAGATGAAAATAAACATATGAGACATGTGTCGAAAGCAACAAAAACAGAGAATGTCCGAAAGACCTGACGGCCTTATTATAATCGTAAACGATCGACGAGTGTGCCTGAGAAAATATAGCCACAATTTTCTCTGCCTATCCCTGCGGAGAAACGAAAAGTAAAAAAAAAATTTATAGTGAATGCTTTTTATAATATGGTAGGCATATATATGAATGAATAACATTATTATACTAATAAAAAACTTAATTTTATTTCTTAATTATATTATTTATTAATGAAATAAATTACAAAGTATACGATGAATTAAGATTTAACATTTTCAAACACTTCATAGAGTTCAGGTACAATTTAACAGGAAATGAAGAGATATGTGCATTAAAATAAACACTTTGTTCTGTAAAACGAATTTTTGTGCATTACAATAATAAAAAATTAATATATCTTTGTTCAATATAATACCTAATAGAATCTAACCTAACCTAATTTAACCTTGCTAATTTTTTATAATTTCATATTTATTTTAATGTACGTATTAATGTTTCCCATAGATTGATGAGATTTGACGTGATTCTGAATGACAATCTTATCTATCTCTTCCTCTTGTATTAATTATGCTTGTATTCATATTGATCTTTATCATTTTTTCTTATTAATTCTACCTTGTCTGTTGCAAGAATTTCTAAAAGTAAAATAGGCACTTAATTGAAATATAGCGAAAAGCATTTGGAGAATTGCAATATTTGACCGAGGATGAAGAAATTGCGGCGGACTTATATATCTATCAACAGATTTTTTTAAAAAGAAAAAGTTTAAATCAAAGGTAAACATTCAGAATATACTAAAATACGTGAGTATTAATTAATATTTGAATATTTTTTCCAGATATTCTGGAACAACTCAATTCCGCGGTTAAATGGATGTCCCCTCCTCTCACACCCCCTCAACCAAACAAACCATAGCACGAGCACCAACAATACACGGCCGTAACGTGCACGTCACGGGCTAAATCGCTGTTTCACCATATAATTATAATAAAAAACGTTTTTCCGATGTTATGAAGGTTTATAGTCCCGGGCCGCTTTCAGCCGGCTTTTGTCCACTTTTCAGGCGAGCGACAGCCGATCGCGGCGCGCCATTGTACTCCCTACGGGGTCGGCGACCCGGTCACCAGTCCACCTGACAGCTGTTAACTCACAGATGTTCTGTAGGGAGAACAATTTTCGGGACCAAAGATATTGAATATATAATTAGAGATGCATTATTAATGCAAAGTCATCTAATATAATATTTACAGGGGTGATAGCGTGATCGGGTGGCTCTTTCAAATAATGGAACGATTAAATGTATTAATATCAAAAAGGTAACATATAGGTTCGAAAATTGTCGCTAAAAATATTGTCGCTGTAGCATAGTTGGATAATGCACCTTCCCCGGTTAGGAAAGAGATCCAGGTTCGAATCCCTTTGGCGCAACAACAATATTTTTCGATAAAATTGATTTTATATGTATATCTTTCTAATTAATATATTTAATTAATATTTAAAATACCACAGACCGTCTGTTCTGAATACCTACCTTGAATAATTACCTAATACTTATTACATAACGATTTTCAAAGTTAAAATCGTCAAACTATTGATGACGTTTCATTAGACGTTCGTTAATAAAAAGCATTTATGCTGTTTCATTAATTTATTTCACAAAATGCGACGATTAAATAAAATAAGACAGCAAAAATGGCGAGCTCGATAAAATAATGACATGTTAAATAGACTGCGTAGGGAAAATGATGAAAGAATATTAAATCGTCGAGAGCAAGAAAGATGAAAACAAACGCAAAACGTTGAAACAGGATTAAAATTTGTTTGTGGTTTTGTAATATTTATAAATAAGATTAGATCGTTATATTTAAAACAAATATTCAGCAAATATAATATATTTATCTGTAAAAATCCAAACGAATAGAATAATGGTCTTGGACATAATTTACACAATAGTTGTAAACTATTTTTGTCCAGAAATTTCAGAAATAAATTAAAATAGAAATGATGAAAGATTCTAAACATAATTATAATTACAGCTAAATAAATTATGTGATATGATAAATATTATAGTTGGTGCAGAAAATGTAATTAGAGTGTCTCCAAACCTTGACAAGCAGCGAGCCTAGATGGAATACCAGCTGAAATTCTTAAACTTACAGGAAATATCATTGTA
The DNA here is from genome assembly GCA_031772225.1 of Eubasilissa splendida. Classification (NCBI taxonomy): domain Eukaryota; kingdom Metazoa; phylum Arthropoda; class Insecta; order Trichoptera; family Phryganeidae; genus Eubasilissa; species Eubasilissa splendida. The sequence continues at coordinate 24,423,789 of CM062861.1, read as the reverse complement.
TTTACAAATCTATTCAATTCTTTGTACAGGTGTAACATATTTAGTACACTATATGGGTAAACACCTGACTAAATTACCAGTCAAAAATGTTTAAGGGATATGTGCCCAATCTCAACCACGTCAAAGATATAAGCATTAAAAAAAATCATAATTATGCGGTTATTTCAATTAATTTAAATATTTTATTATTAGGAGAACACATTTTTATTGTGAAGTTATAATTATTCAGAACACAGGTCTGTGATGTTTTAAATACTAATTTAATGTATTAATTACATATAAAAATAAATTTATATTTATGTATTTATAATTAATACATTAATTTAGTATTTAAAAACATTTTATTAATTCCAGATTATATATTAAATACAAAATATTTCGAGCGGCTAGACTATTTTTTGTTAGATGAACAATTTCGCAAATATTTATTTCGAAGTACATAATCTTCAAGCTTAGTACGATTTCGTAAAAAATTCTAACAATAATATTTTCCATAACATATTCCTTGAATATTTGTGATTCATAATTTAGTCAGGTATCCACCCATAAAATATTATGGACTAGGTCTATTACACCCACAGGAATTATTTCATTGAATTGGCATAAATCTACTGTTTGTCACCGTGAAAGCTAGAAAATGTGGTGCTCACTGCATATTCAGCTTAACGAAGATATTTCTGCGAATAATATATGTAAGCAAAGACTAAAAGATGGGTTTGACTTCCGAAGTGAATTATATACTCAAGAAACGTTATTTGATATTCAAGTGCTAATCTAAAGATGTCGAGATGTGAATACAAATATTCATGCGTGTTTTTTTGAATGACTATCGAGTCAAAATAGCAATATATCATTATTTTTGTTTTTGATACGTTTATCGTCAATCCTACTCTACCAGTGACTTTTCATAGTTCTTTTGTATGTAATATTCATTCGATTTTAACTGTGTTTACTTATTATCTATTAAAAAACATTCAGGTCAGGTTGTTTGATCAGTGATAAATTTTTACCATAATAAAAAACGTCAATTTAGTAAAAAAAATTGCGAAAATGAGTTGTTCGATCGTTGGTAAAAAATATTTATTAACCTTCGGGTACCCGAGCAAGGTAAAAAGTGACTCCATTCACGTTTGCGTTTAAATGAATTATAATGGTTTGAGCATATTCTATCATATTTTTAATTAAATGTCAAAAAAATACTACTAAATTTGTCGTCATTTTATAAGAAACCGTAGTATTTCGAAGTGTCATCACACATAAGCGTCCAGCCGTCGGGAGCTAGGTGAGCAGAATGACGCAGCCGGACGTGTCGCATTCGCGAACACACCGCGCACGTGCATGTTCTAAGTCAGCGAAGCGATCTAAAACGCGACACATCAAAATACGTACGTCATATCTTCCGTTACCTTATAAGGGGAATTATCTCTTCTTTTTACTGTTTTATTATACATTGTTGTTTTATTTATTTTTAATAGTTCTAAAAATAAGATTTATGGGGTTATGTTGTACCCCGTTCCGGAACGGAAGTATTAATCAAAAGTATACACATTCAATAGTAAAACGCGACACATCAAAATACGTACGTCATATCTTCCATTACCTAATAAGGGGAATTATCTCTTCTTTTTACTGTTTTATTATACATTGTTGTTTTATTTATTTTTAATAGTTCTAAAAATAAGATTTATGAGGTTATGTTGTACCCCGTTCCGGAACGGAAGTATTAATCAAAAGTATACACATTCAATAGTAAATTAATTTTACCCTCCAATATAGAATGACTGTAATGGCGGACTTTTCACAACTGTTTTAAAAATCATCTGTCACATTGATACTTTAAATATTACAGTATATCATTGTCGTATACTGTAAAATACCCGCTATTTATTTTAGAGAGTTTTTCCGATGATTATCTCGCTGTTGAATTTATATTAGCGCATAGACCAATAATTTTTCGCCAGCAAAATGACAGTTTTTAACGCAGAGGTTAATAAAACCATAGATAAAGCATAAAATTGTATGAATTGTCGATGGTGAATATTTAAAATAAATCAAATTCTACACAGGTATTTGACGATTATTCGCCTTGCCCCCACTATTAAGTGGGATTAACATTGACAATAGTAATCTTGACGTTCGAACAACCCGTAAACGTTTTTTACGACGGGCAGCCGTAAAAATTTACTACGGAAAATTTTTACTACTGATCAAACAACCGGTCATTAAATTTACTTACAACATTGCAGCGAGTATGATTTGTAAACTTTTGTCATATTTTTCTGATCATTCCTTAGTAAGTAATATCTATTATATTGTAACTTAGCGTACTTAATATTTATTTAAAATACTTAAATGTTCCTATAACATTAAAGTATGGCGATGGTGGCTGTGGTGAGTGATGGTGCATGGCGGATAGGTTTAATGAAAAAAGATAATTCTAGAAGCATCCTGAAGTTAAACTTTCTACCTTCACAAATAAATCATATTTATTGGCAAATAAATATAATAAAATACCGCACTATTTAACCCTACAAAATAAATAGTTAGAATTCTTTCATGATGAGAGCCTCGCCCGCGGTGATTGAGAAGCCGAGTGCGCTAACCATCCTCCACCCCTACCCCCTTCCCGGCGCCACAACCCTCGGCGCAGATACCGACGAGTCATAGTTCCATTATTTCTTTTTTATTAAAAAAAATATACATTCCACGATAGAAAGAACGTGAAGGAACTTGAAAGGGATCCAAATAATTTGACGAGAAACCAGTGAAGTATTTGGCGCGGCGTGTACTTCTTCAAAATAATATCGAACGTCAGAAAGTGATTCACCCCTCTTGGGGGGAATATTTCTCCAGCAGTGTTTTTATTAATGTTGTGAAATCTAAGGTGACAGAATTGATTATTATTTTTGTATTATAGTTAACTGTAAGAATACTTCAATTGACGAAAAAATACGATGAAGAAATAATTTTTAGATTTATTTATTTATACATTAATTGTTATTCTCCAATTTATGCATAATGCTAACCTCACTGAGCTATGCTCATAAATTAATAATGTCGTGTAAACTTAAAAATAGACAATTTAACACGAAAACTTTTGGAAGTGAAAAGTATTAAAATTTAAATTAAATGTATTAATTAGAAAGATGTACATATAAAATCAAATTTATCGAAAAATATTGTTGTTGCGCTACCGGGATATCTTTCTAATTAATCTATTTAATTTGTATTTAAAATATCGCATACCTATGTTCTGAATAATTACAACTTCACAATAAGAATATGTTCTCCTTAATAATGAAAAATCTTTCAAGTTAAAGACAAATTTATTGGATTGATTTTAAAATACAGATAAATTAAAACGGTATTAAGAATCCACAACATGCAGTCTTTTCTCACCTGACAGTTGGATTGTACCCCTGCTGTACTTGCACTATTTTGACTCTGGACATGAATGGAGGGGTGACTATTATTTGGCCGCATACTCCATCAGAGTTTTTGTATTGATGTCAGTATTGACATTAGTGGCAAGTCCCGGTTGTGGGTCACCCTTACAACTAATTCCAGAGTCTCTTCATCTAGATGCACCGTCAGGTATTCCAGCTGTTTTTCATCCCAAAGTTGTGTACCCAGAGAAGTCTCATTTTCTAGCCTGTTAGAAAACATTTTTTGTTCACTGGTGAAAGGACCCACCCTCACCCGAAATTGTTATGAGAGTGGTTACTCTCGTGCCAACAACAACAATGAGGGCGGACCCACCGCTTACCCAGGACCGATGCGAGAATCTCAAGGGTCCTATCTCGGTCCTACTCATTCGCCGCCTGGTTGGTATATTTTAATGCTACTAGGCAGCTGTTCGATAGCGCCCTGTAAATTGACAGGGCGATACCGCATACTTTGAATTCCCTGCCTACTATCACTTGTATTCGTGATCACTATAGAAACCTCAATTCTTCAAATCTGTCAATGCGTTCATTTCTGAGCGTCGTGGTCTTCTACATCGCGAATGGACCAGCGCTGATTTGATATGTCCAACGTAAAGAAGATAATTCTAAATTGAACACGACTATGAATAAGCCACTTTTCAACGGTGCCAGAGTAGACCGAAGGATAAAGGACTTGTTCCAACTCGGCCTGACACAGATTGTCACGACCGAGGCATGGCATCTAGAGTGTCCGAGTCTCTCACCACAAATGGGTGAGGGGAGCCAAGTATTTTAATTTAGTTAGCGACTATTTTCTACCAACATAATTGAGCTCGCTCACGTAAGCCCACAAACATTTCAGTAGTCACCGCATGTATAATAATAAGTCAATTAATGTTCATATTCTATTGAAGACAACTTGACTTGAAGCGCCACCCGACGCGGTTAATTAAACTTCTAATTAATGTCGCTTTTCATCAACATTGTGATTGCATAAAACTGGTGGCTATGAATTACTCTCAACTTGACGATATATTCTACAGCGCATTACATTTAATATAGTATTCAACTCACTGGAGTGAAAATACTTGTATTATTTATTAAGAACACATTCTTATTGTGAAGTTGTAATTATTCAGAACATAGATCTGTGATATTTTAAATACTTATTAAATGTATTAATTAGAAAGATTTATTTAGACTTTATTGATACACATATTTTTATTGAAATAGAGGTGAATATAACATGATAAACATAAGATACAATTATATTGCAATTAAATACTCGTAGTTTATTGTGTGGGATGGAGTAGACTCCACCTCTTATATATACAGCGTCGTCCTGGCTACTTTGCTAGACTAAAGTCTGTAATATAGTAGCCATTTTTTTTCATGCTGTTGTGGTGTTATTTAATTCAATATAAAGATTCGACAGAAATAAAAATAATAAAAAATATTTATTTTTTTAAATGTAGTGGAGTGTTGTAGAACTAGTGAATTATTAGTGTAGGCAATGTATAATGATTATGTTAGAACATTAAATAGCCATACTTCTGATTGCTCTCTACCTGATTGGATCATATATTGGGTCCATATTTGTGTAATCTTATTGGAGTTGAACAATTTCCAGTTGGTACTGAGTGTGTTATACAATTTCGTTGTTGCCGTTGTTGCTCTCAGAACTGACTAGATTTTCGCTGTTTCTCTTGTGATGTGTCCATGATTTATTGCTTGGGGTGAGTTGTTGTTAGCATGGAAAAATTGAACGAGTCTCAACATAAAGATTTGTCTTATGTCTAGGGCATTGTACTCTTTAAATATAAAATCTGATGGATATCTAAAGGGACAACCATTAATAATCTTAATAATTGTCTTTTGTGCTCTTTTAGCCGACAATAATATTGTTTTTGCTGCTCCTCCCCAAACTAAAATACTATAATTAATTAAGGAGTACCAGAATGCAAAGTACACTGATCTTAAGAGTTCGAAAAATATTGTTGTTGCTACCGGGATTCGAACCTGAATCTTTTCTTATCCGGGAAACATGCATTAACTAATTGTGCTACACCAGCACAGTAAATTTTTGAACTTATATGTTACACTTTTCAAATTGATATATCTATCGTTCCATTATTTGACCGCAATCTACTTTTTTTTCAGTTAATGTATGTTCCCTGGATAGGAAGAGATTCAGGTTCAAATCCCGGTAGCATTAATAATATTTTTCGATTAAATTGATTTTATATGTTTATCTTTTATTCTTTCATTTAATTTGTATTTTAAAAAAATACTTGTAGATTCATGGAGTACGATATAACAGGGAATTATTTTAATAGATATGTGCATTTAAAAAATACATTGTTCCATAAGATGAATTGTTTGTGCATTACAATAATAAAAAATGAACATCAAATAACTAACCCAACTTAACCTAAGCTAGCCAAACCTTACTAAATTTGTATTATTTAATTTCACAAATAATTCGTTCAATGGAATAAAGTATTTGTTTTAACGTACGTATTAACTCATCCCTTGTTTATATTGTATCTCGATTTAATCCATCCCTCATATGTTTGTACATTAATAAATTAAACGTGCATATGTATAATACAGCGTCAATACAGCCTTAATTTAATACACACATTAATATCCATACACACAAATCATCATCATCATCAGTATCAGCCAGTTTCTATCCGCTACTGGATGAAGGCCTCCCCAAGATTCTCTCGCTCTTCTCTGTTCAGTGTTATTCACAGTTACCGCATAATTTGATGATTTCGTCAGTCCAGCGGGTTCTGGGGCTTCCTATCGGCTTCTAGATTCCCCTCGGATACCACTGTATGACTGCATTTGACCAACGATTGTCCGCACTCTGATCGATATAGCCTACCCACTGCCGTTTTTTTTCGTAGCTTATTCGACGAATAAACACAAATATTATATTATACTATTGATAAAAAAAAAATAGAACGCATAAAAACATTAATACCTATCGCAAAATATATTATTTGTAGTATACTAGCAGATATACCTGGCATTATATGGATACAAAATGGTTAATATCAAGAAATCTTGAGAACCATTTCAAAAATTTACGAATCTTCTAGAATCATTTATTTTTACCTCTCCCCCTCCCCCCCTCGCTCTTTCACACCTGACGCTATTACCCGTTGATAGACGTTTGTTATCCTCCGTGAAAAGATACCCCTAATAAAAACTTGACTGTGCCCTTAGAACATTTCATATCACCTATATATATATATCCATTATAGTTTTATTTTTGCCAAACTGCATGACAGTTTCACGTCAAGGATTGCCTTTTACATAGTTATTATTGAGGTTTTATGAACAACATTTTTTTTTATAAATGAAATATAATAAGGAAAAAAAAATTCGATAAGATGTTAATGAACTAAAAGTATGCATTATCCTATACCTAAGTGGTATGTTAATATAAAATCCAGTCATTTCCATTTCGACTGGTGGGACACGCTTATAAATCATGTTATAGTAAAGTTAAAAGAAATTAGATGAATTACTTAAAGATATATAGCAAAAATCAATCTTAATCAATATACAATTTTTACAGAGTGTAACAGACCTAGTCCACAATATTCTATGGGTTTATATTATATGCAGACAGACATACCTTACCGTGAACAATTTTAATTATTCAGAGCATTTCAAAAAACGTACAACTGCGCGCAAACCGCATGGATAGGTCCAACAAAGGAATTTTGCTGCAAGTTATATTTTGCCATTTTTGCCGCTTTCCATTTTTGAAGGCGTCATTGAGTATGTAAAGTCCTGCACGGTATGCAAAATAAGAGGATACGAGGACACAGGAGTCTGAAAGGAAATGAAAGACCAGACCGGCGGGAGAGATGGCCGCACAGAATAGCGCAAAAGTTCCGCCAGGATTTTTTACACTACACGCTGTCACTCGCACAAAGGATGCTGCGTCCGCGTTTTGAAATAAACTAATAAATACACTCCTCGACGATTGTAAAAATTCGTAGATGAATATGTCTAGTACGTAAGATACGTAAAATTAAACACTTCGTCTGTATTTTTTGGTTATTTATCAGTCAAACTTTTAACAAGCTTGTAAACACATATCGTTACCTATGTGGCAACACCGGCTATCTCATTTTTCATCACTTTTTAGGTGAGGAATCAAACTGATTTCTATGCATGACTAATGCTACTTCCAATATTTAATGTGGCAACCATTTAATATCCAGTTTTACTGGCAAACCATTAAATATCAAGGCTTTCCAAAACGTACGCCCGCTCATAAAGCCACCTCAATATCGCAAAAAATTGAGATAGCCGGTGTTGCCACTTAGGTAACGATATGTGATAATTAAACAATTGTTTTTAATTCTACTCGTTTCATTTACTTGAGGCGCATTTCGCCTTGTAAGGGAATTATCAATTTAACAATTTAACTCAATAACTTGCATGTATGTTTATAGTGGAGGACAGCTATACAATTTTATCTGCATGAAATAAAAGGGAACAACATTATTCATTGGAATTCTGAGGATTTCCATATTTTTTTAAATGCTTATAAATATTCTAAATAACCATTCTGTTTCAACATTAATTGTATTATAATGCCATGGGTAATATGTAGAAAAAGATAGCTATATAATTTTACAACAGAAGAAGACAAGAAGCTGTCCTCCACTATAGAAGTTGTTGTGTTAAATTGTTAGAATGATAATGCTTTTACAAGGTGAAACGCGTCTCAAGTAATTAAATGAGTAAAATTAAAACACAAGTATTTTTCACATATGTTATTGTTACACAGTTATTGGATATTCAAATACAAAGGCATTGTTATTATTAATTACTGAACGTTACATTTATATAAAGTGATCACTTAAGCCAGCCTAGGACAAGTCGTAAGCCATATAATTACCCATACTTCCATATCTTTCCGTTAAATATTATAAAAATAGCTCCATCTCTATTATTTGTTTATTTTTTTAGTTTATCCATCGTTGATTGCAGAGATACATCAAAGTACTATACAGTGTGTCCCAAAAGTATTTTTCCTTTTGGTTCATTCGCTGTACCAACGCAATAAGCGAGAGCGGGGGGTATGCCGATCGCTGGCCGTGAACTTCGGAATTCAGTCGCTACAAAGCGTGTCCTTACCATTTGTTCATGAAATTTTCCTTAGAAAATTGATATCCCGACGAGGTGACATAAACTGGCCTCCACGTAGCCCCGACTTGACACTGATGGACTTTTTTTCTATGGAGATACCTTAAATCAATGGTATACAGTAACAATCCTCCATTTTTGGACCAATAAAAAAATATATCCGTGAATAAATGGCAGCGATCACGGAGAATACGTGACGAGCAGTTTTCAGAAATTTTGCCTCCCGTTTAGAAGAGTGCCAGCGAAATAACGGATCACATTTAGAAAACAACATTTTTAAGAAATAAATTCCCAGGGATTATACATAAATGCAAAATAATATTTTTTTTATTAAAACCATCCATTCTTTTATTACAGAATTTTATTATGATAAAGACTTTTGGGACACCTTATACAAATCGTATTTTATTTTTTTAATCTTTCATTTTTTCGGCACATTATGCGTCAAAGTGATTATCCTGGGTTCATTTATTTTCCGAAGACCTGGAAGAATGCCACAATAGTGAATAAATACGTCGCATCTGACAGGAGTAAGCTGTGTAGGCGATCCAGGGGCGAGACTTGGCGCATTACGAGCATGTCTCATCTGTTTGAGACAACCAAATTTCAATACTGACATGAAGAATGATAAAATATTTTAATACAAATTAAATGTGTCAACTATAAAGCTATATAGAAAAAATCAATTTATCGAAAAAATATTTTAGTTAATACCGAGATTCGAACCTGGATCTTTTCCTATCCGAGTAAATACGTTACACCACGCCAACCGAGTAAGTTGACGACAAATTTTCGAACTTATATGCTGCAGTTCTTTCAAATTAATGCATGTGTTATTTCATTTGTAAAAAGCTATCACCTTTATATTGCGACAAATGTCAAATACTTTTGAATAATATACGCTAGAAGACGCCAAAAATTAAAAGAATTAATTTTTATTAAATTTTGTTACAACTTATATATTTTTAAGGAGAACACATTATTATTGTTAAATTGGGTTTTCTGAGTATCTTTCTAATTGATACATTAAATTTGTATCAAAATACCCTGAAAAAATTGCAACTTCACAATAATGTGTTCTTTTAAAAAATATTAAAAAATCTTAACATCGTGCTATTAATGATGTCTTTTTGTGTGCGGGATTGTGTATTCAGATTCGGAGCGAAGAGCCAACGCCCACCGCGGCACACGACAGTTATCTCTTTCACGCGCGTCATCTTGTCAACCTAACGCCCGCTACTCATCCATCATCATAGATACATTATAGTTTATAAATAGGATTTTATTTTACTATTCAACTAGGACCACCATCACAAATGTTCCATTCAAATATGCATCTCTTAACAAAAGACGACGCGATTAAAGCCATCTTAAAATTTTACAGATTTTTTAAATATTTGCGCCTCCTGTATATTTAATTATACAGGATGTTCCAGAGACAGTAGCCTGAATGAAACCTACAGTTAGGGGCATCCAATAACAACCCATTCAGTGTCAAATATGGTTATCTGAAATTTAAAGATGTAAAATTTATTCATGATTTTCGACAAATTTACAAACTTTATTTACAATTATAAGCTCTGAATCTTACGTACGTATGCTTTGATAATGTATGTTTCATATAAGCTGGATATTTACGAATAATAATAAAAAGTTAAGATAACCTTAATTTTGTTTTTAAAAACCACTATGAGTTATTCAAATTCACCAACCGGTTTCGTAAAATACATTTTCCTTCATCAGGATGATAAAAATTACTAACGAAAACCATAAATGATAAAAAAAAATTAACTAATATCATGCGTCCAAAAGTAATTTTAAATATTTATTATAATAATGAACCACAACATGTTTTCGTTAAATATTTTAATTTACTCTATTTGATACTCAATAGGCTCCTAGTGATATACCCTCTCCGTAGGCTCCGTTTGAACATCTGTATATGACATAGGCAATCTTCAAATAAAAATTAAAGGAAAATGTATTAGAAATAGAATTTTTCAAAAATCGACATCGTTAAAAATAAAACGCTTGTCGAGGAACAAAATTAACGTAAATCATCCCTTTTAAATAAGGAAGAAATTTAAATCGCTTCACATTTTCATTGTAAGAATTAGGGTGAAGTGACCTCCATCAATAAGAAATCGGTCTGAAGACTGGCAACGGGCTAATTTTAATTATTGAGCCGTACGTCATTTCAATTTTTACCATTTTTACAAATATTATGGGACCTTCATTTTTATATGATAATCTTTAATATCTGAATATTTTAAAAATATTTTTCCCTGCCGGCTATTTTATTTTATTTTATATTGTATAGAGTTTAATGACATCCCATAAGTGGAAAATAAATACGTTCATAAGCTTTTAAGCTCATCCCGGTAGCAGCTTCATAACAATAATGTGTGTGTGGCACTTTAACATAAATTAAACGTAAATATGATGGCTTCTTAAAAATGGAAAAATATGCAGCATATAAGTTCGAAAATTTGTCGTCAACTTACTCGGTTGGCGTGGTGTAACTGGTAACGCATTTCCCCGGATAGGAAAAGATCCAGATTCGAAACCCGGTAGCAACTAAAATATTTTTTCGATGTATTGATTTTTTATGTATTCGAATGTAGTTGAAACATTAAATCAATTAAACTTTTTATATTAAATAGCTGTACGTGTCTATGATCTCTGAGTTTATCTCCAGATAAATATCTCAATATGTGAACGACGGTACTGTGATTTATCTTAATCAAGACAGATCATGACTAACTAAATAACTTTCCATCACGGTATTTTTGCAGGGGTAGGCAGAAAAGATAGAACGACACACTCTTCTGTTCTGGCACACCACTCTTGAAGTCGTTCACTTACATGCACGCTATTTGATTGTTGAAACTTTTAAGGGGGACGTCCACCAATATTTGATTTATCAGGTCTTTTGCGGATGCCATCTGTTTCTCTTCCCTTCAACACTCGCCTCATTTATTTAGTTCACCAACCCTTCAGCAAAGTTCTCTTTATTCCATCGACTGCGCCACAAACAGCTCTGACAGTCTGTGATTAAATTACTCACGGGGGGCAGGAGCATCCATTACAGTTTTACAGCGTCCATCATAAAATAATTTATTTCGAAACTCCCCCGCGTGATACCGACTCCGGTCCATAAATATAATATTACAAGCAAAGTTTTCGCAGACGACCAAAGGAGAAATGAAAAAAATCTGCGAGCTAGAAAGTGGGGCTCTCGAAAAGGAAATGGAAGCATTATTTAAATTTGACTTCCAAATGAGATCCTCGGCCGTAACAATTCACTTATTGCTTCAGCTAAAATATCTGCGCCGGGATCCTTCGAGAGGATAAGCCCCGTCCAATTTGTGTTTGTCTTAGGAGTCTGCTCCCGGAGCCAGTGACGGCTGGTGCTCAAGAAGCGTGTCACCATGCCGATGCCGGAGTACGATACAAAATATATTTATTCTTCAAATAAGAAAAACAAAAATATCATTTTATTACTGAAAATCGTACTCGGTTTAAATTGATATCTTCATGCTCAAAAACCAACACATCATATGCACAACACCACTATACGCGCCAAGGAAATAAATTCTTTAACAGCTTACCTGAAACATCGGGAAAATTAATTTATAAAGAACTAATTAATGCTATTTAAAAATACGCTAATGCTATTATTTTATTATATACGAGTTTTTGTAAACAATATTTTTTTATTAATATACTCGTATACTCTACTTCTCTACACAAGCATACGCTTTCAAGAGAAGTGAGCATTAATAAAATGTACATTAATACTGTCGTAGCATAATTTTAAATTTATTGTAATAATAATAAATAATCTAAAAATAAAACATAAATACATCACAAAAAAAACGTCATTTAATATTTTTATATGTTGTACTCCACATCATTTTATATTAAATTTCAGTCGCATGTAAATAAACTACATTAGCTTAAATAGCCATGCATATGCTTTATTAAATAAAAAAATTAAGGCGTCATTTTTTAAAGTTTCTATTTTAAATTGTTGTATCCCATTGCGCCAGCTATATCTCTTTTTTTTAATAATGTAAGTTGAAGTGGTGACGTGAGTAATAAGCGGTAGAACTGGTAACAATTTAGTATTCATTCCGATTACAATATGTTCTAAGATCTACCTGCGTTGGAAGACGTGAAGCAAAAGAGACCATTCTCCCGCGGTCCGACAGACTTAAACTTAAGACGTATCTCTCCATACATACACCAAAACATTCCATACGCGCGTGCGCCTGTCATCTGTCCTCATTCCATAAATATCACATAAATTTTATTACTATTTTTATTTTATAATTTTCAAATGTGAAGAAGTTTTACTAGATTATGTCCATCCTAAGTGGGAAATTGGCAAAATAATATTTATGTGAAAATATTATGTGCACTAAAATATATATGTTTTTAATTATTCAATTTCATTCTAAGATCCTGAGTTTTTCTCACGATCCTAGCGATCACCCTTTCCCTGCTGGACCAAATTTTTATATAGCATTATTATTGTAAATTATAGCTCTGAATCAGAGCAACTCTGAGTAAGGACAGCTAATAAACATAGGTTAAATCTTTCGATACTGAATTGAGATCTTAATTTACATCATTTCCGATTCACGATCACACCAATTCCGCCAATTCCTCTGATACAGTTCAAAGCGATAAGAGTTGCGCCAGTCGACATCCCGCAATCTTGCAAATGTCACAATCAACCGGTAACCGACAAATTTGATTATTTACGTATATTATAAATAATAATACAAATTAAATGTATTAATTAGAAATAATTACATATAAAATCAATTTTTAGAAAAATATTGCTACCGGGATTCGAACCTGGATTTCTTTCTATCCGGGGAAATGCATTAACTGATTATGTTATACCAACACAGTGAGTTAACAACAAATTTCACACTTACAAATTGATGTATATATAAATATGTCGTTCCATTATTTGAAAGCCATTTTCTTTATGTTGACGGAATCTCAAACAGCTTCGAGTAATCCTATTATTTTTTTTCGGATTTTAATGCAATTCCCCGGATAGGAAGAAATCCAGTTTCGAATCCCGGTAGCAACAACAATATTTTTTGGAAAATTGAATTTATATGTTTTTCTTTCTAATTAATACATTTAATTTATATTAAAATTATCACAGACTCATGGTCTGTAAAATTACAACTTCACAATAAGAATGTGTTGTATTTTATTTTGGGAATATTTATGATTAAATATTCTTTAACGTTCATTGATTAAATTAGGTTGTACTGTGTTGTACAACATAACTTTGTTTGGTAATAAATAATATTTGCAACATTGATAATATATTTTCTGAAAACACTAATTTTAAGCGTTATCAATTGATATTATTGAATTATTTTTAAAAAAACGTTTTTTTTTAAAATAGTGATTGGGCTAAAGTGACGGGACCCGCCGCTGCCTGAAGGCACACACGCATTATCTGTCTCGACTGAGGGGGAGGCCTCCACATTCCATATCCCATCTGTAGCGGAGCTGTCATCTAATAAAATGAACGCTCTCTTCGTCCCATTTTGTCATTATATGTTGTATCTTTACTTGTCATCTATTCTTTCTACACCTTACAATAAATTAGTTACATCGCATTGATTCGTGTGGACATTTGAGAGTTTTCTGATTTGATAATGTGAAATCATATCACCATTTTACATTAAAAAAAAAATTGTTATATATGACACGTGGGTAATTTCGGGAGGCGAAGTCAATCCTAATAAGTGGGTATGAATAAATTAATTTATTTGTGGTTTTATAAAATAATATCTTATATATAATATCCCAAAACCTTTTATACGTATCTCATGTCTACATTTCATTGGAGAAAGTGCCAGGTTGAATTTTTCGAAATAACAAACAAGCAAGTCAGAAATTTAAAAATTGTAAAAGCATAATACTGCTTTACTGTAGTGAGTACTATTTGTTTAGATCAGCTTTATTATATTTAATATTAATATTATGTCAAAAATTATGGCTGAAATTTAACGCAAGTTTTTGTTTGTGCACGGATTATACAGTTTTATTATCGTTGGAGCATAAGATATTGTTTCCACGAATTTATTTGTTTACAAAGAAATTAGTTATTTAAATCCCATGTTCGTCTTTTGTGCACGTCCTAGGACGCGTTTAAAATATCAACATTCAAAGATTAGTAATACAAATTATCATTAAATGTGACAATTTTTTAATTACATTTTAAGTGTGAAGTTGTAATTTCAGAACATATTTCTGTAATATATCGATGTAATATTGTATTTGGTAACCAATAACATTTTTCTATACCTACATCTTATTTAGTTGCTTACATTATCACCCTTCATACATAATTTCCCTCGTCATAATCCCGTAATAAAACATAACCTCTCTTTCCACCCTTTGTTGGACCCATCACTCTTATAAAGAAATTAATGAATTAAACAAATCCTTTTATTATCAAGACTCGTTCATAGCGGCAATAGAGTGTGCATAATATAAATATGTATGACTTAGAAACGGTTGATATTTTGCACGTACAATATTTTTGAATCAAAGTTTGTACGTAAAAAAAATGTAGACGATGTTTATTTTTTAATATCTAACTACGTTAGTTAGACATAATACAAATTAGCATCAAGGAATACAGATCTCGAGGAAGTTTGCCGACAAGGTGGACAGGCGTGGTGAAGTCCAGAGACCAGTGGCTCGCTTCAGGCCGCAGATCGAATAACAGCGCCAGATAATCAGATGACCTGTAATGTTATCACCATGGTAACGACCGTAACTATCTGTTAAGCAGGGACTACCATTATATACAATCAAAGAAACTGAGCATAACTATAACTTCTGCGAAGCAAATCTAAAATACGTGTGTATTTGATATATTTTGAATTAAGTATGCAGGTCTACGCGCAAATAATTTTTAGTTTTCATTTTAATCTTTTAATGCAACGCTTTCAATAATAATTTTACGAAAATGTGAGTTTTTATTTTTCATATATATCAAAATTTATACACTAGATTTGACTTTCTTTTAAACTATTACTTTGATTAGTCCTTTATACTAATTTAAAATTAATAAACCCTAATTAAAACAATACAAGCATTAAAAGGAAGATCGCGAGCATTAGATGCATTTTTCGCGTGTTGCAATATTGTGTTAATATGGTAAATTATTGCATAAACGAAATTTATTTTCTTATAATCTTGAAGCCAAGGTTATGGAACAAATCTTAATTGAGAAAAATCAACAAAATGTTAAAAATTAATGGTGTTATAAATCATTCAATTTGCACTACATATTACTAATTTTTGATGTTTTTAAAATACTTTGTTTTAGTAAAAACATACGTTTTTAAATAATATATTATATTTACTCACATGTTTTTAGGCTTCACCTACTATTTAAAACTAAGTTTTATATCAAAAACACAATAATCAGTTTTTAAATAATATTTTTTCAGTCTTATAAAATACGATAATTTTAATTGTCCATCGAACTTTCAATACGACGCTCGATCCCCCATGACGGGCGTAGAATACGCGCTGTCATTATTTTCGTTTAAAAATGCAAAAAATATATGTCTTCACGTATATTTTACCCACGGTATGAATTAATATTGAACTTATTCACAACGTTAGTAGCAAATTTCATAAATTAGATGTTTTTTTACTAATTTTAAGGGAATTTGAAGATAGTAAACATTTTATGAACGTTATTTTTATGTACGTCGCAATTAAATATTTCGTTTATATATTATATTATTTATATATTATATTATATATACTGATGCATTTTAAACAAAAACTGTCTGTTTCATAAATAATATATAATTATGACAGACATATTACCAAAACGCCAACATGGGGTTTTAAATCAATAACATTAAACAAAACAATAAATTAAAGCTGTCATAATAATGTTAAATTTAAAATATTTATTTAAGCGATCATCTTAATGTACGTAAGTACTTTGTTTGATTTCAAAACATATTCATACATATGAATTAGGTACCCAATAAATGATTTAATTTTCGATTTATTCATTCAAATGACAACATACATTTTTATTTCATTCCATATGATTCCATATATCAATATGAAAAAAATGGAAAATACTCCCAACACGAGTTATGTTTAAAACTTGTATCGAATGCGAGAAAATCAACAATTTTATTGTCATCTCTTTCCATTCAAACTTTCCTCTCTCGCATGATTTACGTAACAAATAACATCATTAATTATTTATGTGATACTTATAATAATTTAACTATTAACGTTCTCTTGAAAGTATATCAAATTCGTGTAAAATTTCTCGAATTTCAAATTGAAAAAATTAAAGCTCGCCCTTAACTTGAATCATCTGGGAGAAATATTCGGAAATTACAAATAAAGCTACACTTCAGTAATTCGTATATTTTTTTGCAAAACCACTCCTAAATGTATAAGAATTAAGTACGACTATTACGTAACGCAGTGTTCTGAATACACATCTTCGCTTAAATAGACGTTTATTTGAAACTGACTAGAATGTACGCATTCATTCGTTCATTGTATATAATATAATATTTCTAGTTCTTCACTTCATAACTTTAAGGCTTCCCTAGTAATAAACTCACACATTTTAATAAAAATATGCTTCTGAAAGAGTGAATTTCTTTCACATGAACAACCTCTAGTGAGTTCATTATATTTTTACAATATCGATATTAACAGCATAAGTCCATTTCAAATGCACGCCACTGCTGTTAAGAATATACCGACAAAGAAGAATGAAGCATTCTTTCATACACTGATATGATAATGTTTTATTATTTAATCAAAAATTTGTATGGTTTCTTTCGCACATGTGTAATAATTGTGCGTGTAGATGGATGAAAGGTAATTTAATATTAATTTTAAATTCATTTATGCTCACGAAAAAATATGTGTGAAGTTTGATACGGAAAACAAAACGGGTTCCGATGATAATACATTTTTTCTTGGAAGAAAGATTCGTCCATTGCGTCTTTTCTGAAACACATTTAACCTTTTCTCTCCGGTGATGTAAACTGAGTTAACATTGCCTTTAATTATGTGAATATCTCCGTAAATATACTAAATACAGAGTTCATATTTTAAATATTCCTCGGTAATATATTTACGTATAGGATAAAACAATTCCAATGTATAAGTATTTACCATACGCAACAAATATTTTTTCGAAGAACCTGACTTGATTTGCGCGCGGGGTGCCGGATGCCGATCGTCACATTAGTTAGTGGCAAAGTGAGAGCGTACGCTGGCCGAGTTAGACGTGTTTTATGCGTCTTCATCCTTTCGTTCCGTATGACCAATTTTTTTTTCTTATTCTTAGCACTTTTTCACAATAATTAATTCACTTATATATATCTACTATTATTTGAATGATTAATATAAATAATAAATGTAAAATATTCATATTTATCTGACTTAAAAATCGCAAAAGTCTCCATGTAAACGAAGTTTACAGCACTAAAGCGCGCGTTATTATTTTAGCACCGTATGGAAAAGGTTAACCATCGTCGTTTTCAGCCTGTGTTTCTCTACTGTTGGATACATGACTCCCTAAAGCTAATCCGTTGTCATCAGCCCTTTTTATTTGTATTTCGCCCACCACTCTTTCATGACGGGCCTTGAAGATAGCCAACACAACTTCAACCAGTGCGAGGCTCTCCGTGACCTTGTTTCCCCACAGTCCACTTGTACTCTTCGACGTGTCCAGCACTCGGATTCTTCTGGAAACATCTATTTCCTTGGCTCTCTTGTAGAAAATTTGTACATTCGGCACTCGACCACTCAGATATATTTTTAGCATGGCTTTTACCATGGCTCATTGGGCCACTTTTAATTTGTGCATAACACTGACCCAAACCGTAGCATATTAGCTTTGGTTTAAATATCAAGAAACAATGTTCTGAAGAATAGCAACATCACCGATAAAAGGTGAATTTAATAAAATAAAAATTGTAAAATACCAGGCGCCATCTACAGGGTTCCATTCAAACTTAAGTCATTGTAAAAGAAAAACGGTAACTTTCTAGTAAAAAAATACCGCAGCTGATAAATTATGTGTCACTTTAATATTTTGCAAAAGAACAAAATCTGACGTAGCTCAGTAGTAAAAAATAATTTACAGACAAAAAAAAAGTATATATTATTATTTACTTATCAATTTAAATATGCCTCTTAAAATTAACAACGATATCAATGCCTATCTCGGATAACTAGTAACTCAGGCATAATTCAATATCAATTTTATAATTAAACTTGTAAAGGTAAAATTAATTAATAAATTTTAGCCACCGAAAGACCTACGTTGTGTTAACAAGTAGGCTCTTAAAAAAATTATGAAGATCTTCGCTTGTGTCTAACTGAAATATTTATCCCAAGTCTGATGTCTGCTTATTGCCTCTTCCCCCGGATGTTCCTGTCACCCAGGAAGAGTTCCATTTTAATTGGCTGCTCATTTAATGGCGTCCCCCTTGGCAACCCCATTTCAAATTTCCAACCCCAATCAATGGCGGAAAGTTTGCGTTAAGTACACAGTGACACCTCTTCTGAAAAAGGTTCATGTACAACTTCGTTTTACTTAACGATATTGAGTATATTTTATGTTCATTACATTTAATAATCATAAATATTTAATTAAACTGGGTATTTTTATATTACATGATAATAATAATAATAATAATAATGTGTTTATTCGAGCGTGATCAGGTTTCAAGGTTATTGAAATAAATATAATGCTATTTTTAATAACTTTTTAAATCAAACATTTTCGTTTTTATTTAACTTATCGAGTACTTAAGGCCCAAGTCCACGGAAGAAAATACGATGAGACAATCTGAGAGACTTAGTTGAGATCTCAATACCACGTACACGTGTCGAGATTTTAATTAAGAGAGTCAAAAACTCATACCAGTGTGCACGACATTTGATCTGGTAGCAAGATTTGATATGTGCACACAGACGTTACCCAAAACCATTCTGAAAAGTTAGCGTAGGTCAGTAAACATTACCTGCTGCTGGTGAGATACAAAATCACTCAACTGACGAACAACAATGACATTTGACATGGCGAGCGTGAAGTAATGAGCGAAATGGCGTTTCTCTGGGACATGATATATACACGGGGACTACGAAGTCTTCAAAGAATCTTATGGGAGCTAAATCCGTATCTCAGTGATTCTCTCGAGACGATCTCTTAAAAATCTCGTTCTTAGACAAGGGTCATTAGAGTCGATTCGGTTTAACTGCAAATGTGAAAAATTCGTACAAAAGATGCATGATAGATGTACATCTATTGTTTGTACCTGTATTTATTTCTTGAAATAAAAATATTTGCGTAATTTTCTTTAATTTTCAAATATATTTTTTTTTTTTAGTTTCACTGAACTGCTTATAATCAGTCGATATGGAACGCTGCATCAAAGCGTTTCATTGGTTGGACGATAATTAAAACGTTTTGTTAAAAAATTTGAAAACTAAACGTATAAAGACATGCGTGTGAAATCAATTTCATCGAAAAATATTGCCGTCGTGCTATCGGAAATCGATCCTGGATCTCTCTCCGAGGTGCACTATTAATTTGTGAAGCTTGTTTCGCGAGAATATTATCTGCACATCTCAAATTTTGCAGTTATTTTTTAATAAGTATTAAATGATTTATTCTATTTTTGTAAGACCAAAACTCGTGTTCCATTATTCATCATCGTCATCTGTCAAAATCGATCCATTGCTGGATAAAGAACTCCCCACGACTATGTCGCTCTCTTCGCACCTCCAATGACTGCTCTTATAATTTAACTCGGTAGTTTTTATCTCGCGGATACCGTTCGAAAATATTCTTGGACCATCGTATGTCTGAAATGGCACGGCCATTGCCGTTTACGGTTTTCAGTACTGACAATGACATTCTTCACTTTCATTTCCAGTCTCTTCCAATATTCGTAATACAATAACTATAGATTCGACATCCGCAAAAGGTCTGGCATGGTGGTCGGCAAGTGTACATCATGGTGGTTCAAAAAAAGTGAGAACATCTCGTAACACATGAGTTATTTCAAAACATAATATAATTAATTAAAATTCTTAATGTAATTTTTTTGGCACAATATTTAGCTAATCACAAATCATCAAAACACCCCCCCATATTGCATTATCTACTGGATTTAAATCTGGGCTGTTCGGTGGCCACATGACTGGCTCGATGAAATTAACAATCTCACGACGAAGAATTGTATTTCAGGCTGTGTGAGATGGAGCTCCATTCTGTTGTAATGTCCAGTTATGCTTTAATGTCTAGCTATACTCCAGGCTTTGTTTTGAAACTCTTTGATCATTTTCCTAGCACCCCAACGTTTTTCAATTCGCAAATTTTTGATCAGAATACGGTCTTCTGCAGTGATTTTTGTCATTCTGGGAACCAACTTGAAAAGATGGCGACCGAAAATTATCGAAATAAAACGTATTATAGGAAAATAGGTAAGTAAATAAATTAGTTAACTATTTAAGCTATTGTTTATATAGTTAAACTAATTTTGATGTAATTTTATCACATTTTACGAAATGTTCTTACTTTTTTTGGGCCATCTTGTATATAAAATATAATATTAATATGGATGAAGCGAAAGTTGTGTGTCTGGACAAAAGAGTGTGGCGCTCTATCATTTGTCTACTCCCGCTGGAATTTGTGTGGTAGTAAGTTCTACTTATTAATTGAAATAATTATAAAGTTAAATATTTTTACAAAATATTAATATGTACAAACAGAAATGACCACTATCTGGTGTGAAAAATGTTAGAAAATATAATTAAGTGCAGTATTTTCTAATATATAAGTGATCTCAGAGCCAGCTGTGGAAGTGCCAAAGGGTTGACAGCTCCCCGGGGATGGTGAGGGATGAGGGTGTGAAGTGTCTCCCGCCCGACCATGAAACAGGCATTTGATGATGATGATATTCCCTCTTCAGATTAACGACTACTAACAGCCATGTGTAGTTCTCTCCCAGAGCTTCCTCAAATTTGGAGCAAACATTTTAATAAAACCAGTTTTTATATTTTCCGACTACTTATATATATGAATTTTATTTCAAAACATCTGTCATGTTATGACCCCTTGTATTAGAGGTAGTTTCCAATTCAATATAATATACTTAACTGTTTTCAATTCTTAGTAATGTATCTAATAGTAACCAATGGGTACCTACTATATGACTTCAGGTTCGTATGTATAATTATATTTGTAATATTATACGCATATAATATTTTTACGTACCTCTATGTGTAGTCCTGCCGCCAGGCTTTTATCGATAGCACTTGAAGAATATAAGGAAAAAATATTAAAGCGGTTTGTGTCTTTGCTATATACAATTTTTTTAGTTCAATTTCAAAGTTCAGGAGAGCTCTGACTATAGCAGAGAGAATCTAGGTAATTAGTGCTTCTTGGTTGGTCCTTGAGCCTTTACTGTTCTGTCCCTATAGCGAATTTTTACCACCCTTCTTACAGCATCATTGTATCCTAAATAATTGGCCCATAAACCCATGTCCAAATCGGTCAAGTTCATTTTTTTCACTATACTTCGATCAGCATTACTTTATTAATTCTAAATAAAACGTAATGTATTATTTAGACTAATTTTTGTTATAATGTTTGCTTTTATTTCATGGTCCTTCGTAGACCTCTTCTTGTCTTACCTAACATATTAAACCTACCCTCCAAAATGCAGTGCATTAATTATATTTCAATAAAAATGCCATATGTCGCAGAAGGTCTCATGGCGCAACTTTCACTCTAATGCACCTTCTATTATCAGTACCAGGAGACCCCAAAACTACTGTTCGTGTTAAATATAGAGATATATTACCGACTTTGTAGACGTGATATCTATTTTAATTCTTGTCAAAAAACTTATCCTGTAAATATCTCGGCTAAGCCATGCCTCTTCTTGTCATCTTATTTCAAAATGGCAGTTGATTAAAAACATAAAAAAATCGTTACTCCGTTAATATTGTGTCTAGTGAATACGACATAGATTTGGCTCAAACTTTTCTGAAAATGCCACCTCGTAAATGTCTCGGTTAAGTTCGTCAACCAGCCTGATCCGTCATCTCGTTTCAAAATGGTAATTGTGTAAAAACTTAAAATTGGAAAAATAATAAAACCCCACTTTCGCACGCATACAAAATCTACCTGATTCTCGCTGCCGGAATCCGGAGAAATTTTTTTAATACACAAAAAAATGATCGTGAAAATGATAAAATGAAATATTGTTTGAAAAATGTCACATAGTTTGTAATAAATGTGTAAAATCAAACTTAATTAAAGCCCAGCGAGATTGTATTGTTAACTGTCATCCTTCGCTGATAAGCAGCCAGAATGCCATGTTCCAAGTTTGTTAAGTGCCTTCCGGCATCAAATGACTATCGCTTCCGCTGTTGTCTGAAGGGCTGCTCCGATCCCAATCAGCTGCCCCGAAGGGCTCGAGGGACTCGCCAACTATTCTGCGCGGGTGTAATCAGCCCGGCTCGAACAAAAATCTGAAATGATCAATCAAGTGGATATGACGTGATTAAAGAATTAAATATTAAAACGATAGTAGGGCTGATCCTCTTTTTATGATGGAAATTATTTCAATCTTGTCAAAAATTTGTACGCATTAAAAATGTGTCAAACGAAATAATAAGATTTTGAATCGAATGAATTAAATCAACATATTTTAAGACATTCAGAAAAATTTCTGTATAGCGTGGCCTCGGAACACGCTGAACCTTATTGCCACGACAATGGTTTGGATAGGTACAACTTTTCCGGTCGGCTATCAATAAGATAACTATAGCCAAAATCCGGTAAGCTGATAAGCCCCGTGTCAACGGAAAGAGACGCGATGAAATAATCTCAGAAATTTACTCGAGATACAATACTTGTCAATACCGTGTACCATGTGTTGAGATTTTAATCTAGAAATAAACTCAGATATTAAATGAATACCAATCTATCACCTCTCCTCTCGTTACCCAGAGACCGCACAGCGAAACTGAATGCACACAGCAAGTCAGTACGTGCAACTCAACTCCCACCAGCCATAAAAACATAATGCACCAACGGCATGTTGTTAGGGATAATTAAGTGAACTGTATGAAAGGATTGTTGGAATAAAAGGCAGGCTTGACACAGTACTAAGAAACCACTCACCTTTTGAAGTCTCGCCTCTCTCTCTCTACAATCAGTTCTGTAAATCCCTCCACGGATGCTGGGAAGTTGACCACTTGTAACACTCAAAATAAAGAAGGGTACCGTCGGCCACTTTACATAGATTTCTCGGGGTAGGTAGATGACCGGCGCGTAATATAAAAGAAACTATTTTTCTTGGTTTCTGTAAGATGATCAAATTAACAGTGAATTTCGCCTCGCTGATGGGCGAGCAAGTAGGTAACTAAGTATGTGTCTGGGAAGATTGAAAGGAATCTATATAGGGATTAGGAACTTTCTCTAACAATACAAAGAAGTAAAGAAACATGTAAGATACCTTCGAGATGTGCTGGAGGGCGGAAGCTGCGTGTCCCGAGGACCGCGAGGTGCCTCTATCATCCAGAAGGATTACCAAAAGACATTCGACGACATGCATGAGAAGGATATTAGCATTCTTTGGAAATTTTGGCAGAAGAAACGACGATAGTTTTGAGAAGCTCGTGATCACAGAGACAGTTGAGATAAAATGATGTTAAGACGGTCTACTGCAAGAACCAAGATAGACCAAATAAAGAAATTAACAAAATACTCTGCGGTCAACATGCCTCAGGACTAGGTATTCTGTACTCTCGACTTTTTTCATTTCCCGGGACTCGAGAGTCAAAATTTTCATGTCCAGAGAATTCTCCGGAATGGCCATGAGTTTTATTTAATTATAAAGATCATATATTCAAATGTATGATGTACAGTAGCTATTTTATTATCTGAGTAAAAAAACATGCTTTAATATTAATTTTATAAACATATATAAACTGTTTGATGTAATATTTATTATTTCATAATGTGATAGTAGTTTTTTTTAAATGATAAGTTTAATTTAAGTTTTCCGATATATTTAATACAAAATTCATTCATGTATAAAAATTATAAAACATAAACAATTTAAAGAATAAAAATAAAGATACTAAAAAGTAACACTTAATTAAGATACATTTTGGAAGACAATAAAATATGTATTTGCCCATAGAAACTGTAAATAGTATACATAATCCCCTAATAAAGTTTATCAAATAATTTCATCCCGCACAAATAATGTTTCAAAAAATGACATGAAATCCTTTAGATAAAAGATTACATTTTACAATGAAACATAATCCCTTGTTTGAACGAGACTACAAAACAATTTATTTAAGAATTATTTTTTTTAATAGTAAATATCTTTGGATTATTTTCTCCTTAATACAAATCTTTATAGCTGACCATATAAACTATGGAACCTTTCCATTTATTTAAAAATATAGGTACTTACACAAACACCACTCGTCGCTAGATCACTACCAGCTGTATGTTAATAGACAGTAGAATTAACTCAACTAGTTTAAAATTAATAATATCAAAAAAAATTATGTCTCGAATCTCGGGACTTGAGACAGCAAAAAATCAATATTTAAAAAAATTTAAATTAATAATTTATTGATTGTATTGAATTATACAATACACAGTAAAAGAATTCCTTACTCATTCATCTACATTATTATAAAATAAAATATGTAGAGGACCTGCTCGCGCTTTACAATACCTGGCCGTTTAACCAGGCGCTTAATAGCCGAAATTTAGTAACAATACATTACAAAGCAACCACTTCTCTCTTAGCTTCTTTCCATGGACGCATCTCCACTGAGCACTCGTAGTCATCAACTTTATCTGTAATTTAACTTCTAATTGTGTACTTTCATTTGTGCTATAATAACGCCACCAATTGTAAGTCAATGTTTTATTTAATTCAGCTCATTTACATGCATATACACTGCGGTAACAAATACACACAGTGTGATCTGGGGAGTTTGGGGTCCTAGTCTCACCTTCAAACAAATCCTTTCGATGTCTCTATATAGCTCATTAATAAATTAATCCGCATCTCCTAACGGATTCCGTATAACCTACAAACACATTCACTCCTTACGGGCTACAGCCAACAAACTTTAATCA
Organism: Eubasilissa splendida; assembly: GCA_031772225.1. Taxonomy (NCBI): domain Eukaryota; kingdom Metazoa; phylum Arthropoda; class Insecta; order Trichoptera; family Phryganeidae; genus Eubasilissa; species Eubasilissa splendida. The sequence continues at coordinate 24,397,947 of CM062861.1, read as the reverse complement.
AAACAAATACATACTTATCACCCCATACCGGAGACCCACGACGTAAATTAAACCAATTCCCCAAAAAACTTTATTTAAAAAAAAAAATCTAATTTGGAAGCTGCTGCAAATAAAAAAATTTCGGCTTGGTTGGTTTGGACATATCCGTCAAACGGGGAATGAAAGACAACCTGAACAAATCTTTTCATCAGTGCCAGAACCTGTAGAACGACCCATGGGAACGCGGAAAAGGCAAATAGGAAATATCAGTGGTCCCTAGTAATCGACACAGCGCAGGTTAGAGAGCGGTGGAAGAGTACTGTCCAAAGCGTTAAGCCCCCGAACCGATTAAGATAAAGAGGAAGAAGAAGTAGAAGAAGATGAATTTGGAAGCTACCAGAATACAGGCAGTCAGCAATATAGTCTATTCCAGAGGTTCCCAAACTTTTTTGTGTCGTAGACCCCATGCCATGTTTTTCGGTTTTTGGTAGACCCACTACTTACCTGATATTGATTTTTTGTAAATTTCTAATTATAGTGAAGTTTAGTGTTAAAAACTTAAACCACAAAGCGAATGCATACATCCTACAACTTACACAATTTTATAAACATATATAATAAATTTTTTACTTCATAGGTACTTTTATAAATAATGTATATGTCTTTATATCATAAGATTATAATGTAAGTAAATAGGTACTATCAGTGTATGTTGAGATCCACTATCGTGGACCCCCATTTTCATTTCATGGACCCTCAAATATTTTTTTCGCTGACGTAGACCCCTTGCAGGTTATCATAGGCCCCTGGGGGTCGATATAGACCACTTTTGGAACCACTGGTCTATTCAATAAACGGTCACTTAATTGCATTATAATTTTGTGAATTAATTAAATAATATAAAAAATTTACATTGAAAAGATCGCGTGAGCCTGTATGATATGAAAGTCTTGATATGAAATTTCTAGCCCATATAGAATATTCATATAAATCTAGCTTTAGTACCTACCTCTGACTGAACAACAAACGAAAAAAATGTGAAAGCCATTTATTCCGAATTCAAATGGGTTTCATTTAAAACCATCCTCTAAATGTGTAAATATTTAACTGAAAAATTCGTTTATTATCAAAAGCTTCTGTCCGGTACACATTTAAATTACAAAGTCCCATTGCATTCAATTATGTTGGTTCAATTAGTTTAGTTTTACGTTAAATTTTATATACAATATAGTAATCTTGCCCATTATTGATTGACATGACGTTGACAGTTTTTTAATCTAGTTTTTAAGTACATTGAATATTATTTTCAATTTCACATAAATATATTGAATACTGAAACTGAATATTTAATACAAAAAAATATTTCTTTACACCCTTTGACTGATCTAAACCAAAATTTGTGTTGTTACTCTTTAGGATCTTGAGCAATAAGCAGGTACCCTTCCCCTTCGCCTAGATGCCTCATCCACTCTCCCTAATATAATTACGAGTAGGTATGTATTATATTGAATGTGTATTTTTTGCCGAGTTGCATTCTAGGATCTCACCTCATCTTCCGGACATCTCACCCAAATTTTGTATTTTATTTAGAGCTAACATAAAACGAAGACACGTCCATACCCCTACCTCTTATCCACCCCCTGAATCCCGGCAAACTCCGTGTATGGAACGCTATAGTAGTTAAAATAATAGAAAATTAAATATTTGAAAGTGTGTGTGCAAAAATTTATATATTTGTTGATTTTTTTAAATTTTTCTGCAGAGGGTAATTCCTATTAAAACTAAATATGTAATTTATGCGTATATCTCTATTTAAAGATGAAACCGGAAGGAAACACAGATCGAAAATACTTCTACATCCGAGCAGTCATTCACATGAATGATTCGAAAATTCGTATCGTTCCCAAAGGACAAATGTGAGCCTGTGCTGAATGGTTGAACGATGGGCACATATTCGTCGAGTTTCTCTGCCATAAGTTGTAACAGAAGTTACCAGTGATGGAAAATTCTCGGAAAATTTTGCATTAAATCCACTTCCAACGTGACATAAATTCTTCCCGACGATGCTCCAAAGACTGCAGTGTGACCGTCAACGAGGGTTTTAAGGAGAAGGAATTATGTATTTTGGCTAATGTCCAAAAGGTTGCTGACTAAGGGCACCAGATTATGGGTGGTGCAAGGTAAGCGCATCGTCTCAGTAGCAGTGGTAATACTGGATGGTGTGAGTAGGAAAGATGTAAAATAAAAAATTCCTATTTAAACAAAATCCATTGAAAATATTGAAAAAAATCGAGGAACACCACGCAAATATACAACTCTAACTAAAGGATATTTATTAAAAATCAAGGAAGAAGCCCCTGCTATGAATATATAAAGAAAATATACAAATATCCCCCCCTGTCCATAGATGAGATTTTTATCACATTTATGTCTCCAGAAAAGATGAGATTATTTGGAGACAACTCTCGCCTTTCGTAGACCACAATATATATCAGAGATTCAACCAACGAAACTTATTTCGCACTTCACTTCTTGTTTGCTATTCGTCAAGCGTTAAATATCAGTCCATTACCGTTGTGTCAGTTGGAAAAATTTTAATCTCTCTCGCAGCAATTAAAACATATTTTAAATACTAATTTAATGTATATATTTATAATTAATACATTAAATTAGTATTTAAAACATCACAATAAGTTATCTTTAATAAAACATATTTAATGTACATAATTTAAAATGGTATTTATATTTAACTTCATTTAAACCACTGTGTTATTTTTACGTCAACCGGTTTCGATACTAAGTTATCTTCGTCAGGACTGGCGTACAACTGAACTATTCCATAAAATTTCAACTTTATCCATTGCGGGTGTCCAACGGGTGGGGAGTCTTTCTCTTCCTGTTCGTTTTTCGACGCAAGATGCCCAAAAAATTAAAGGATTCGTCTCAGGCAAATGGTTGAGAGATAGCTGCAAGTCAACTCTGTGTATAATATTAAAAGTATACACATTAAAAGCGTTACGATGGTCTCACCCAACCCTCGTACGTAATCCGATGCCATTGTTGTAGTTGAGAATTCTACCCCCACCGGGACTGTCTTCGTTGTGACAAGTGAACTGGAACAAATGATCTCATACTTCCGTGAACATTTCTGTTGCACTACGACACTTTCTATAGCTGCAATGGTTTATAATATACAACTTTTTGCCTATCGGTGACGTCATTCGGTGCAAATGTGCTCCCCTAGATATGTGATATCTTCAATTTTCTTGTATTATATAACACGTAATACTACACTCATACCTATATTGACCTGTGTATGCATTATACTAGTGGATTGTGCAATCTCCGGGTCATAGTTTCCGTGGAATAGATTACGACAATTCCGGTCATGAATTGGAATCACCGCCGGATAAGGGAGGGAAGTAGGGAAACGTGGTACAGGATGAGGTCAGTGGGGGGATAGGGGTTCTAGTCGAAGGACCAGTAATCTCGGAAACCAGGATTCGGAAGGACTGCATGCCTTATCTTTTATATGACGCCTCCCAGCAGTCGCTGCCGAGATCATACAATAAATGGCACGCGGATGAGCCGATTTCCATTCCCAATTAAGACGGCGATGTTACAAGTCACTCAGGGCATAAACAAACAATATCACTATACACACAAATCACAGGTTCACAAACAATACAATACTGGTGCACTGAAGCTGAAAGGTCCATACCCCGAATGCTATCGCGATGTCAAGATCTATCTCAATATTGGTCAAGTTGACATCTGCTGGGGTCAAGGTCACATTTCACACTGAAAGACGAGCATGATGAAATGTATGGATGGGAATTTTGATGCGGAATGTGTCAATAATATTAGTCGCGGCTGATTCGAAAAGACGCGCCAAAGTTGTTTTAACGAATTCAGAACAACCAGGGTACTGTTATCGATCACGTGTTCTCGTTTTTATTTTACGGAATGGAACCATAGACACTTACCGACAAAATGATCATGATTTAAAGCATTTGAGATGTGGATCTACAAAAAAATACTTAAAATAAGCTGAATGTTTAGAGTTACAAATAAATAAAAATAAATATTTGCCTAAACTTCAATATCTCGGGCGTGTAATGAAACATCCAAAGACGTACCAGAACTTGCATCACATAAGGCAGCGAAAAATTGCTGTAAATTGGGGACTTTGGAAGAGAGAGGATATCATGACTGATGAAACTGACGCAATGGCTTGGCCAATCTACTGTACAGCTTTTCCGGGCCGCAGTAAACAAAGGGATGATAGGCCGCAGTTAACCGTTTCCCAGCCACGCAGTAACATAAATCTACCGCGCCAATCAAATCGTATTTCTATAAATATGCACAATGTAAAACTTACATTTTACCTAGTCCTAAAAAAATCATTTGCGCATACTCTAGTGCAAAATCAATTACGAAAATTAAATCATGATAAAAATAATATTTTTTTAATTTTAATGCTATATAAAGTTGATGTGTTGTATGCTATCTGCGTTAAAAATAGCACGTGTACCACGTGAAAAAGATCACACATTCATTTAAATGAAGAGAGATAAAGATGAAGATCATGTTAGATGCGTTATAAGAATAACGTTTAAAATTAAATGAACGTATTAAATTATTATATTGATCATGTCTTATTATATTTATATAAATTTCATTTAAAACATGTAAAAGCATTTTTTCCCCATTTGAAGTGCTTACAAAACTCAAATTGCTTGCAGTAACACGAGTTGACAGCATGGCTGCGTAGGGTATTTTTATCATGGTATGGTAAAGGTTAACAAACCCGTCATCCGTTAAACGGATGAGGCACGAGACGAAGATCGAGATATTTGGTAACTCGAATGTATTAGCGCTTCCAGAAGACTATGTATGGTTCAGATGGTTCAGTCAAGAATATTAATGTACGAAATTTGATTTTTTTCACGTGACTTAAACAAATCTAAATACATATATAAAATTAAATTGATGTCTGTCCTGCACCCCGTCCTCTACAAATAATTAGTTGGTTTAGATGAAGCCGATGTATATTAAAATTATTTTTCTCACAGGCACTTATCATTAAAAAATTTCCCTGTTTATGTATATTATATATAATACCCATATAAATAGGGGTAACTAAAATCACTCAAATATGTCGATTGTACATGATTTATACAGTTTGAAAATGGCCTTAAACGCCGAAACAACTGTAACATTTATATAATACTTTACGCAAACTGGCAGAACTCAATAATAATATTTATTCAAATTATTATTATTTTTATTTCATACAAAATAAACATGGTGTTCTATAATCTAAACACAATAACAATAAATGAACTCTGTCTGTTCTCTGGGCAACCATTCATCCATTAATCGCTCTAAACCACATTTTTCATGTTCTTAATACAAAATATATTATAGACACCTTCGCTTGACCATTTTATTATATAAATGTGCTTTACATGAGCAGCCGTCCATTCCAAATATTGCTCAGGTACATTCTTATGTCACCATCGTTCATGTATGCGTATTAGAAAATAAAGGTGTGAAGGGTATCTGCCTTTAATTATTTAATTTCTTAGTATCATAAATTATAGACAATTCAAGGATTTCATTCTGCCGAGAACTTTTTTCAGTTATATTTAGATTTACTAAGAATTAAATTCAATATTTCTGTATCATTTTTAAATATCATTCTCGTTGAAAATAATTATTACCTAGAATCATGCAAACATTATATAAATTCCAGAATTCCAAAAATGTCTTCCTTGCCGTATTGTCTTTTTATATTTTAAAATTATATAACCGTCGTTTTCTACATATTACCTATGACATAAAACTCTCAGTAATGTTGAAACAGAATGGTTATTTAGAATAATTAGAAGCATTCAAAAATTTATGAAAATCCTCAGAATTCCAATGTTGTAAAATTGTATAGCTGTTGAGTTAAAATGATAATGTCCTTACCAGGCGAAACGCGTCATATGGAAATTAAACGAGTAGCATTATAAATACAAGTGTTATATTTTCACATATGTGATTATGGAGTTCTACAAACTTACCTCGGAAACAATATATATTTAAGTATTTAGTTATTCACGGATTTAATTTAATTCGGTGTTCTATATGTTCTCATAGGTATGTCGCGTGTATTTATCTAGGTGATGAATGGAGCATGACGGACGGTAAAATTCATGATTTAAATACACTGAATTTATTCAAGGTAAAATTACAAAGATTCTATTCTTTATTGTACAACTCGATGATAAAGAGTGCGACGCGATAGCTGTCGGCGTCGTCAGTATCGAGAAAAATGATTATGCTTTTTCTATTTATTTATTGGTAACTATATAATATAACGTAAAAATATGTTTGGACTGTGTCCGTCTCATTAGGAAAATTCTGTGTTGAGACGGGCATAGTTCACAAGCAATTGTACAATGAATTAGTATTACAAGTAGTAGATAGAATTAACATAACATAAGATGTATGTGAAAAAATGATTTTAAAGTGAACTTTTAAATAAATTATTTTGTATAAATAATTATTAAAGATTGGAATCAATATGATTGGGTGAGTGCAGCAATACTGGTGCTCTACCCATATTACGAATCCAAGAATTAAATCTTTCAGCATTCTATTAAATAGTTTAGGTCCAAAATATTGGGAGCGTTCAGCGCGTGCCGAAAGGCATCACCATATATTTACTTTACAGAAATAATAGTTATGCACAGCTTTTTTGATCGTATTGAGTGCACGCCCCTGGAACACATACACTTGAGTGTATCCGTAATTAAATCCACAATACTCCTCCACAACTTCCAACGTCTTCAGACAGCTCGCTCTGTTTTCATTACGCAAGAAAGAAAATCCGTCTGAGGTTTCAGCGGAATATCCGGCGTGCGGGGCGGGCGCGGGAGCGAGGGAGGGAAGGAGATTGAATGGAAAGTACAATATGTGCCTCGAGGACCTCCTCTACTCGCAGCCGCACAATAAATAAACCGAGCGACACGAGAAGGGTCCTCGGGCTGCCACCCTGTAGTGTGGTGTTCCTGAAGGGCAGCGGTGCTAAATCCGCGACACGCGATCTCACTGCGCGTCTTGTGACACAACATGTACTTCGGTATTAACGGCCTCATGAGACCAAATTCCATGACCGCAGTAGCTACAGAACGTCGTCGTTGTGGTCCAGTCTGCTGGACACTCACTCGCCTTTCTGTTGCGGCTCCATCTTGACAATATCCTTCGAAACTCCCCAACTAGCGATATACAGGATAGCCTAAAAGAAGTGAGAACATTTCGTAAAATGTGATATAATTACATCAAAATTAGTTTAACTATATCAACTATAGCTTAAATTGTGTACTAATTTACTAACGTACCTATATTACGTTTTATTTCGACAATTTCCGGTCGCCATCTTTGATTATTAATTTTCCCATTGTTACTATTTGATTTTTCAAATTGTTGCCTAGAATGACAAAAATCACTGCAGAAGACCGTATTCTGATCAAAAATTTGCGAATCGAAAAACGTTGGGGTGCTAGGAAAATAATCAAAGAGTTTCAAAACAATGCCTGGAGTATAGCTAGACATTACAGCATAACTGGACATTACAGCAAGATGGAGCTTCATCTCACACAGCCAGAAATACAATCAACTGTAATCAATCAAGTCCCTAAATTTCACATAATAATAAATTCCAGGCTCGCGCCGTTTCTACGAACGTCAGCCTCTTCTGAAAGAATATCTTGTGGTTGTTGTCGTTATTAGACCTTCACCAATATATCACGTCCCGTAAAAAAATACAGTTCTAACTGATAGGGGTACATCATCACCGTCTCAACTGTTTTCTTCATTTACACATTAAATTTCTTCAGTTTCTTTCACATCTGATAGGTGATCTGAAGCCTCCGAATCTTTGTCACTGAGCGTTGGTTCCCTGTATATTCCTCAAGAAGTATTCGCACCATTTTATCAGCCATAATATGTTTGTGAGTCACTATTTATAATAAAAATACACACAACAATGCGAACTTTCTTGACACAAACAGTGAAAAACTTTAGCGAAGAAAGTCGTGCGTAATTTTTTCGTCTCCTTGAACGATGGACGCGCGTGACCGATTCGACGCCTGGGCACAACTGAAACAAAAGCTATCGGCACAAGTTGTGCAGGAAAGGGATAGAAATAGTTAATTTATGTACGTAATGAACCTATCACAGGCTACTAGAGATGCGATGTACCTACAATATGAAAAAATACTCTCCAAGGGCGGTCAATTTAACGCAGCGCGACCGCTTAAAGGTCAAAAAACTGAAAGAAAATTTCAATATCTTGTAATATGGCAGAGTTACAGATGTTCAAAGTTTGCGTATTTTAAAAACTTTACATCGTTTTATCGTGTGACGTCACATCATTCGAGTCGACAAGTCTATACTAATATTGTTAGTTTAGTACTGGACGGTACGTACGAGAGATGTGACGTAGCACGGTGGATAATGATAATGCGAGAGTTTTTTAACAAGCCCAACTTTGAACGCCAATATCTTCGAAAGTATTGCATATTTTTAAAGAATTCAAAAAGCGTGGTAATTTAATTTTTTTATTTTTCTAACATACTATAAAAGATCATTTCTGACATGCTCCACTTACTCATGTTACCACAAACATTCATTCATCGTTACTGATATGCGTCCGTTATCATACTCAAAAGGACTATCAATAAACTTTAATTTCAAATACGCAAATTTTTCTCAGTACATAGTGACTTTTAAAACACTGTATATTAAGATAAAAAAATATTTTCGCGCAGAAAACTGACTGAAACGGCTGATTCAAATGCATTTGTGACCATTTCTATCATCAGAATACACGCCCAGTCCTTCAAAGTAGTATTTTTAGACACTCGTTCAAAAAGGTTCGCGGCTCCACCGCTAGGTCCTGTTTTCAAGACATGTCTCTCAATGAAAGATAATTACCCCGAGCCAAGTGAGCCGATTTTGGACAACATCGGTACCTACTATTATTGAGGTAACCACCCCTGCTTCGGCCTCTTCTAGGTTCTGTAGGAAGCTAACTTCCGAGATTATATTAAATTATCTAAATTATTAGAACAATATAATTATAGTGATATCTTTATCTTTAATAATATAATTTTGTTATATCTTGGAGAGGCTGTGCCGAGAGAGACCAATTTTTAATTAAATCTTGACTGTGATTGGCTGTCAAGTGCGGGGGATGTTTACTGAAGTTGTTAATCTCGGTACAAAGAAAAGCCATTAGTAACTGAAGACTCATTCTTAATATATTTTTTATTCATACAACTCCTAGGGGGTAGGCAGAGAGGATAGAACGCAAACCTCTTCTATCTTAACACACTTCTTTCGCTCATACAAGCTCGTCCATTATATAGGCTTGTAATAGAACCATTTCCCATTAATTCATACAGCATATCTTAAATTATATTAAATACAAATTAAATTAATCAACTAAAAATACCTATACATAGAAAGAAAATCTATATCGAAAAAATATTTTGTTGCTATCGGGATTCGAACCTTGACCTCTTTGTATCCGGGGAAGTGCGTTCATAATTTTCACTATAGCAATCGAATGTATTTTCGATAAATTTTGAACTGATATTCTGTAATCTTTCCAATTGATATTCAAATCCTGGTAGCAACTTAATATTTTTTCGACAGATAGATTTTTTCTATATACGAGTCATATTTATCTTATTCATTCATTTAATTTGTTTTAAAAATACCACAGGACTATGTTCTGAAAATGTAACTTTACAACAAAAATGTGTTCTCTTAAAAATTGTATTATGCTGTTCCATTAAAAATTAATAAAATAGTATATTATGTGTAAATAATAACATAAATGTATTTGTGTATATGTAAGTGACTGCAGACAAATAGTTTGTGTAAGCTTGCACGTGTACAAAAATTTTAACAAGTTGGTACTAACAAAATGAATATTAGTCGGCTTTGTATATTGAAGTGATCCAGGTTCAAATCCCGGTAGCAACAACAATATTTTTCGATAAAATTAATTGTATACGTATGTCTTTCTAATTAATACATTTATTATATATTTTTAAATAGATTCTTTTAAAGAAACAATATAACATGTTTTCGATTAGTTGATGACATCTTGAAGATGAAAATTATATTTTTTCGAAACCGATAGATGTATTTAATTCATTAAGTGGTTAATAAAACAAATTTAACAACCCAAAAAATATTATATATATAAGTATTATGTACGTGGATAATTATTATTTGATGTCTATATACTCTAAAGTTTTTTTTAGAAATATACATCTTTCTGAATATTGTTGTTTTTCAATGTTAAAACATCAAACTATTTTTTTCAACTTTTCAAGAAGCTGGTTACGACAAAGTGTTTATAATGTTTAATTAATATATAGATCCAGTTCAGAAAACGGGTTTTAAACGTTAGGCAATATAAGAAGAAGAAAAAGATGCTGCGGTATTTTTATCTTCCACTAGAATTTTTAAAAACAGAAATAGTGCTAAATTTCACACATAAAAGCATAAAAACAGGTGTGACAGAAAATTTTTAGTACCATATCGTTTAAGATTTTATCAAGGCTACACCTACATGTCATAGGAAGTACACACATTTCTAAGCTTTTATAACATTAATATTCCTACTTATTTTTAATGTTTATACTTATGTAAATTATCCTTACACAACGTATCCGTAAATCGGTTGTCCCATCTAACGTGCGTATACATATTCAACACGTCCGCCCTAACAGCCTGTCTCGGCGGAAGGGATGCCCGAGCGGGGAGTAGGTACTAGGGGATGATGTTGGCGTTTCCAAGTTTAAGAAAGTTTTTGTAATTTATTCCTGGCAACACAATGCCGCCCGGGATAAATCATTACTCCACCTGATTTACTGTAAGCGTAATGCAGAAGGAAGGAAGATTTCCAGAACGGCAGAGGCCAATTAAGGAATCAACAATGGTGTAGAAAGAGTCACGTGGTGAGATTTAGTATTATTTCATTTGTTTCGCAACAACAACAAAACAAAGAAGATACAAACTTTGTTTTGTATTGAAACTAATATTAATTAGAGGTGAACCTTGGGCGTGAATTACTTTATGAGAAATGGTGCTCTCCACTTTTAGGTGCTCATAATTAGTTAGACAAACGAGTGATTAAATAAGTGTATACACAATGAGCCGAAACCTGCATAGATTGGTGTCTTGCCTGGTTCAGTGCGGCCTTGACATTGGATTCGAATTATCACAAATCATAACATCATTAACGCATATAATACAAGTTATTGTTAATATCAAAAAATCTAGTTAGTTTCGCATAGGTTGGCATGAAGTTTAGTTAAAAACGGTTTCGATAAATCACGGCACTGTAAGCTGATGCAGAATTGAAACATCTCAACGATGAATTGGGTAGTAAGTAATTTCACGCAAATGTAATCAAAAAATCTAGTTTTGGATCTCTTAGACAAATATATCATTGAAGACACTATCACTCCATCTTAGTTTAAGCCTTCCCAAGCTCTTGCGCTTTATTGGTCATGTGATCAGAAGTGACTTTAGTGTTAACAGTTTAACCAAACAACCAATATTAAACAATACAAATAAACAACGAAAACCGCATTTTAACATTCAATAGATGAAATCAACGAAATTTTAGGGAATACTTCCCAGTCATTATAATTTTGACTGGATTCCTGCGAAACCAATGTGGCTATAACCAAATTAACCGATTTAATAAATAAATATCCTTAATAATTATATCGTAAGATTATTATTCATTTTTATTATTCATTTTAAATAAGTGCTCTTATTGTGACAACACAATGGTCAAAATTGATTTTAACCATAAATCAATGCATTCCTATTACCAATCAAAAAACTTCAACAGCACCTCAGGTAGGTCGTGTTCTTCCTGATGTCTGGTTGGTTCTTGAGCCCCCCTCGTTCCCTTTCCTGTTTCTGCCTCTAATTCATTTCATGCATCCTTCCCCCGTTTTCCTATCCTGCGCGCAATCATCTCGTGTCGACCAAAGATTGCGCTAACAAGCAATATCCGAAATTTTCCGAATATTGCCTCATGAAACCCTATGCAGTAGGTAGTATTTCTAAATCTGTCTGATACATTACTCAGGCAGTATAATTTGAACACAGTACATTTCGAAGAAACAAGTAAGAAATCACCCCCCATGAAAAGAATATATTTTCCGCCCCTCGAAAGGTTGCACTGCACGGCGCCATTGTGCGAGCATGTTAATGGGCGTCAAACAGTTTCCGAGCAATTTCAAATGTCACAAGGCTCATAAAGAAACGCCTTGAAAGCGCCAGGAGTCGTTAGTAGAGCCGTTACCTTCCAGGTGAGACAAAAGAAACACACGGCTGAAAGTTCGATCAATCGAGCATTGTTTGCGACCAAATGCGAAAAGTGAGTGAATTGGGTCGCGCGATTTCAAGAAAGATTATTTAATTTTTTAATTAAATCCGATAGCTAACAAAATTACCACACTTTTGACCTTTAACGTGTTTATTTACCTCGCTTCTCCTAACCTCAGTGATTGACTTTGATTCGGCTGAGTGAGTAGCGGGTGTGAAGAAAAAACGTTTTAAAGCTCATACAAGTGTTTTAAAATTTTCATGACGTTCAGAATCTTCTTTATAGAGTTTTCTTACTAATTCTGAAACACTGATTTCAAAACGGTTGAATAGCCCAAAAAACTCTTACACGGAATATAATTTCATAATATCTAGCGAAAAATTCTTCTATTTTTTGTAGCCAGTTTCTTGCAGAACAATATTTATTAACGTTCGTCCGAACGTTAGTCCCACATAAAAAATATTTCAACATGATAGTTTGCTGGGGTGATGTTTATAAGACAAGGGGTGCGGGGGAAGTTTCGTTTAATTTTTTTATGATTCTCAAAGATACTGAAAATTAAAATTTTCTACCCGTGAAATACCTAGTGTATCAGCTAATGTTTTTCAAAAACACCAAATATGCTATTTATGTCACAAGATGCGATTTATTATATCAATTTCGACGATCGATGCCGATAGGCCTCCAACCAAAAATCAATTAACGCCTGACGAAGCTTGATTTCTAATACCATACTCTAGAACAGTAGGCTGTGAGACCCAATCTGCTGTCAATAATAATGGCGTAGGAAGTGTCTATTAAAGTTGCCTATTTCAACGTTTATCCAACTTTCCGTGGAACAAACTACGTTCAAGGAGACGGACAAGTTTGAGCTTCTTTCCTTGCCAATATCCACCCTGACACGTAATAAAGGACGAGACGAAGGGTGGGCAGGACCCCGGGGACCAGGAGCAGAAATCTGATCTGCTGAACATCAAGTGTGGCTGGGTTGGGAATTACGTCTACTCGAGTTGACTAAAGGTGTCAAGAGATAAGAAAACTCCTTTATTCTGTCGTTTTTACGTAGACAACTTCAGTAACCTTCAAAAAATAAAGTTTAGTGTTTATATGTGTATAAAGAATTGTATCGCGAACGTAGTCTTCGTTTGAAAAAATATACAGTTTGAATCTTGTTATCAGCAATATCTAATTCTTTATAAAAAATACATTTTATTGTATTTAAAAGTAATATTTTATTACTAGTGTTGAAAACTCTTCCCTACATACTTAGGTCAGTATCAAAATAATTACCTACATGACATATTAAAAATTATTATACTCATTTTCATTTAGAAAGAACAATTGTATTGGTGTGAGTAATACCATACGTAATATGCACATAGTAACACTGTATTGATGCCGCACAGCGTTTTAATTGGTCAGTAGGCGGGGTTGTCGTTTGAAATAAGTTAAAATTACTGTATCCACAAAAAATATATACGGAATGTATAACATTTGTAAATCAGGAAATTTTATATTTATGTTAATGTTTATATCAATTAATTTTTTTTAATGTCTAAGTTGTATTTTTGTATTTTATATTATTACCAACATTTGTCTTAGTCGAATGCTTTTGTTGGTTTTTCCATTGTTATTAATATATAAAACTATATATTAATATATACACTATAAAAGCAATATATTTAAAATACATATTCCTTAAAGCATTATATGTTCCAATAAACTATTTTTTCTCTTTACATAAACATACTTAACGCTATCACATATACACTGCAAAGGAAAACGAAATATATATCACAAAAAAAACGGTGTACATGAAAATGTGTACTCTACATGTGTTGTATGTTCTATTTCCTTTTAATTTTTTCGACACTGTGTACTTATTTAATATTTTAAAAGTATGTTTTTAAAACGGTCTGTTACATACGCAAATACAATGAAAATTTGTAAATGAAAACTTGATTACCAAGTTTTCCAATTTTAATATTTCTGACAAATAAAATGGACTTAATTGATTTCAATGTAAAAAAATATACCTTTAAAACAAAAGTGCCATATATTCGGCAATTCGTATATTTCAAATGAAATTAGCATTTTATTATATGTATTACTTTCCTTCCAAATTTACCTACAATTGACACAAATAACATATTTGAACAAGAGATATTTGTATGATAAAAAATGTTTGCAAAAACGACTTTTTTGTAACTAAATTAATAATGAATTTATTAATAATCTTTCGCATAGACATTTTTATTTTAGAATGGTTCTCTTCAAATAAAATACAAACATCTTTCAAATTAATGACTAGTGGTGACTGTGTTATTGATCTTTTGAGCAACTCTCGAGGAGAATGTATCTTCGCGTACGTGCTACATAAGAGCATAATTGAGCCAAGTATTGAGTTGTATATTATTTATAAAAATTGTCTCAATGTACGAAATTATTTTTTTATTCAAATCGTAAATGATGAAGAACTTTTCATGCCAATCTTTGTCATGACACTGCTCCAATAATTCGGTCTATTCATCAAGACTTCGTACGTCTACTGGATCGTCATTTATCTCACGGGTTCTCTGATCATCGATTACTTCTTTTTGAAATATAAACAGAAACTCTAACAGTGTAGCGTAGTTTGGAAAGATGTATGTTGGGAATTACTAAAAGCGACAAAACCAGGCGAAAAATGTTATTTTCAATAAAAGTCTAAGTTATTACATTAGATCACATTTTAAGACACAAAAATATTATTCATACATCGTTGATTTTGTTTACTTTTTATGGCTACTCTGTTACGATTTTTCATTGTCGCATTAATTATTTTAAAAAATTGTTGGCACGTTTCACTAAAAATGCCTTTTATATTTTGAAAATCATTTAATCGTTATTCTGCATTGTACGCAATTTTTATTTAAAGGATTTAAGCCACAAATTTCAATTTCGAGCAGAATATGTTTTCGTTTTAGTTAAACGAACATTTTAAATAGTTCATTGATCGGATAAAATCACACCACAATATATAATAATAAATATCATATCTATTTAAATACCTTTTTTTAAATATGGATAATAATTAGGATAAATACAAGCGCTTAAAAAAATAATTCTATACCGTGTTTAAAGTCTCAAATGGTGAGGTAAAAAATTGTTAGTTAAATAAAATCACTCCATTAGTTCAAATAAGTTTAAATAATTTAACTTCCCATCACGCCGTTACTCTGCGGGGGTAGGCAGAGAGGATAGAATACCAGTACATGGTGAATACGAAACCCGAGAGTTGTCTCTAAAGCGTCTCATGAATGCTCGAAAATTTTCTAAAAATCTTTTTTGTGGACACGGGCCATTATGCTGTGTAAATATGACTAACTTCGTCAACTTGATTAACCTCCTGGAATGAAGCTCGTACCCCCGACCACTATGATCACTAGGAGAGTATCTTAATAACTAGACCACAAGAACTTTGTATTTTCGTTTTATGATTTTTTTTTTAAATAAGGGTTAAAACATTATTAAATTACTTTCAGTTTTGTCGGGTTATTTCTAGTTACCGCATAAAATAATCATTGTGAAAATTTGGAGACCCAAGTGTGACAGTAAATAAGTTAGTTTTAATCAAAATTCGGTATGCGGTGTATGTTTTTCCGGCCACACAGTTACATACACTGTAAGCACCTTTGTGTGGCAACATAAATAAGTCTTATTTGAAGTGGCCGTGGCAGTCGTGTGCCACCAGGCTACATCATCAGCAGATTAACACGTGTACATATTATGTCCGTCTGTCTGTCTGTCCGAAGAGTTATATCTCAATTAGGTTTTGGTGTGAACAGACTTCGCCCAACCCGCATCGCAGCATTCGGGAACATAGCAGAATAGCATCATTCCGAAATTATTCATATAATTGTCATTTAAAAAAATATATACTGATTTTGAACAAAATGAGAGTCGTTTGGTAATTAGACTGATATTTTTTTAAGGGATCAAATCTTTGTTGAGATTAAAAGAAACACCTATAAGAACATTACACTAAAATATTTGTAAAATTTTAATAATTGCTGTAAACATCTGAAAACAAATCTAAATCTGGTAATATTTACTAAAATAGATAAATTTCCTAACTAATAAACAGGTTCATATAAAATAGTTCTAAAATATAATAATAAAAACAAGTAAAAGATGTATTTTTAGAGGTATAGAACTTTAAAATGATATAAAATATAAAATACATATATGATATAAAATACATCAAAATCGTAGTAATGGCCATGGCATTGGCTTTATTGGAAAGATAAATTTATGCCATTAGTGTTTAAATATTATTTCGCGCATATGGGCGCCGTATATCGGCAGTAACGCGACGAATGTTGGCTTCCAAGTCATCTATTGTCTCTGGTTTATCGACGTAGACCAGCAACTTCACATATCCCTATAGAAAATAATCCAAAAATTATCCACACGATCTTGAAGGCCAATTCACAGGTCCATTACGCGAAATTATGCGCTCGTCGAACGTTTCGTTCAATAAATTGATTGTGGTGCGCGCTGTGTGGCATGTTGCGCCGTCTTGTTGAAACCACAGCTCTTCCATAGTAATACTATTCAACTGGTGATTGAAAAGTTGACGTCTACCCTCCCCTTTTGGGGGTGCTTGATTTATTTGGTTTCTATCTGGCTGCCCTCTGAATTTAATGTGATAACGAGTCTCACGTCAAATTGTACAGGTATAGCTCTGTTACGATGATACCAGAGCCAAACTATGATGGTATTATGATGTTAATAACTGAATGTAATATAAAATAAAAAATGTACTATTGACGAATCGGAATGAGAGTAAACAGCTCTCAAAACGATTCCAGGATAAAATGTAAATAAATAAAAATACAAAATTAATCCTTCCTACGTGAAGTATTGTTATATGATATTTTTATTAATAAAAACTTATTCGCCTATATTTGATACATGTTTTAAATCGCAATTATTTCATTTTTATATAGTATATTCTATTACATTAATGCAAAAAAATATTTGTAAAATATTAGAATCAATATTGACCTTTACGTAAGTTAATTTAATTTACCTTATATTATTATATTTAGTACTAAATGAAATTCAACGAAGATTTAGACAAATAATATATTATTTTTTTACCTCTGAAATAGGCGCTGGATTTAAAATACAGGGTGAATATTATGTTCCAGGCTGATTTTGTTTGGCAGACATTTGTCAGTTAGCATTTGGTAATCATAGAGAGTAGTTGATTACAATTTATTATGGAACATCGAACGCTTCATCAACGTGTTGAAGTCATTAAAATATTTGATCTAAATAATAATGACATGATCACTATTCTTCTTCTTCTTTCAAACAGGTAATCCACCCTTCAAGAGTGATTTGTGATCACTATTGTCACATGTTAAAAAACTTATTAGTATCCGAATTGGGTCAACGCACTTAGTTTCAAAAGGACGATGCTACCTCACACACAGCCCGAGCTTCGCTTGAAATACGCGTGATATCGACTGTTCTCCTCGATCACCTGATTTGACGGTTCTTGAATATTTTCTTTGGGGGTACTTGAAATAAAAGGTCCACGCCGACAAGCCAATAACAATTTCGATGCTATAAGATAATATTCAAAATGAAATTGCCAAAATAACACACAAAGTGTGCGAAAATGTTATGAGAAATATGGGTAAAAAAGCACGCATTTTTACTGCTATCATAAGTGGCCAATGTCATATCCACGCATAATTGTAAAAAGACAAGTAATTGATAAATAAAAACTAAATCAAAAAATTGTGTTTTATTTATTATTTATTTTAAAGCAACATCAGCCTGGTACATAATATTCACCAGTTCGTTTAAACATAACGACAACATAAACATAAACAAACTTATAAATATTAATTATTATTCCTCGATAGCTTCCCATCATTCTTTTCGTGACGCGTGTGGGGAGATGCTGTGAAAATGAATCACGCAGATCCCAATCATCAGTCTTCATGACATCATTTGTCATCATCGGGAGAGAGGAGATTGATGTGTGTTATGTAAGCTGGAAATACTGGAAACTCTGCGATATAAATATTGAAGTTATTATGAAAAACGCAAGTATTAAAAAAATCAGTAAATACATTTTTTTTAAAAATAAAACAGGGTGTTGGAGTTGGTGTTGGTTAAAAAATAAAGAGTATTGGACATAGAAGAAAAAAATTGTGATAAACTACTTTATATCCTAACATATTTCGGATGGACAAGAAAACGACATGAAAAAAATATAACACGTGGTTAAAAATTAAATATATGGGAAAAATAATGAAACTAACTAACTTAACTAACTCACCATCACGCCGTTTCTCCGCGGGGGCAGAATAGAACGCCACACTCTTCTGTCCTGACACACAATTCTCGCTTCATCCACATTCATACATCTTCTCATATAAACCCGCCGATTATTGAGGCTTCTAACAGGACCATCCTCCAGTATCTGGTTTAGCTGGTCATGCCAATTCTTCAGCGGACGTCTTCTACTTCTGGTGCCATCAACACTTGCGCTATATATCATTCTTATCATTTTCTCCTCATTCATCCGTTTCATATGACCAAACCACCTTACTCACTATATTAAGATCAGTTTTACATTCTTTCCTGATTACTCTGTCATAAATAGATCTGCCACATATACGCTTAAGTGATCTCATTTCCACTGCATTCAGTCTAGTTTCGTTCTTCTTTCGTCAGCTCCAGGTTTCACTTTTCGTACATCAGCAGTGTAGGTACTAGGACTCCATTGTGTAACGCTAGTCTTGCCTCGGTCAAAAAAAAATACAAAAGGAATCTAATTTTATAAATGCACTAATAACGAAAAATCATTCACACACTGCATCGAAGAATATTATTAATTTAGTTTTTTAATAATAAATAATGTAATAAAATATACATATCAATATTTGTGAAAAAACACGTTGTTCTCATTATAGGAGAAGGTAATTCAGAATTGGTTCGATATGTAGAAATGTTGAAAACAGGTTGTGATGGGATATGGAAATTTAATAACAACAACTAAACTGGTTTCGATAGATTTTGTACAAGTTTCAAGTATTATGTAGGTACCGTTCGTCTGTTTTTTAAATCTAAAATGTTACATTTTTTCAGCGAATTTACATAGTGCAACCGGAATCATTGTTTGGAAGTTATTTATTATTATTATTATTATTAATCATTGTAAGAACTGAGATGTTATTTAATTTACAACCAGAGAAAGCAAACAAATACATTGTTTGAAAGTCCTTTATGATTGAAGAAATGCGTGGGTAGTTAACAGATTTGTGTTTTATTTTGCTTAGTATTGGCTTAACACCGGAGTCGGATTGTCACTTGTCATATATATTTTATCTAATACATATCCTATAGCTTTGGCAATATAATGACAATATGCCACAAGCTAATATGAAATGTTTATATTTATAATATCTAACCTAAACACGTTATGATTATTTTAATTTTCAGAAAAAAACTTTGTACTACACATACGTTGGGTATTTTTACTACTATTTTTGAGAGGTGCAGTCCTTCTCATCATCGGGTGATAACTAAACTAAACCTCACCTAATGATGGGTGGGACGTGTTTGTAATACATAGTTTTGTTGTGAAAATTAAAATAATCATGTTACACCGCAATGTAACAGCCATGTCAATTAATAACACTGTGGTTATTCATTTTAATAATTTATATTTAATTCATTAACTTTAAAAACAAAGTGAATGCATTATTAATTATTGAAACGTTTAAGTTACTTAGTCGTATACGTTTAAGCTATGTTTAGTTAAAATACTTTTATGATTATTCGCGGGCACTGTAAGCTGCTATGTGTATATGTTGACTATACGTTGGACAAAACGAAAGGCGGCTGAGTCGACAACAAAATCGACTCGTCTCGCGTTTCGTTCCGCAGTAGACAGGGTCGTGTTGCACTCGAAAAATGGCGTAGTGTCACCAAAATCCTATTATTTTCAAGTACGGTGAGTTGTTATTTCGTGCAATGTATGAAGACCCTACTCCTAGGCTTTTTATGTCATTCGGGGTCAACCCTCCTACTCAATCGTGGGTTGGCAAATCAACAACCAACCACCTTATCCTCCAAATCTCTTATACGAGAGATCAAATTCACATCCACGTACGCATCTGCCATAAGTATATGTTAATACATCGTATATTTTATTTTCTCTACATTTATAAGGGATCAATTATGAAAACCATTTCAATATTGAGTAAAATATTTATTCAAATTGTGGCTTACCCTTATGTTCAGGGTTACACCCCACTTTTCCTCAGTTGATATACTATGTTTATTTATTATCATTGCTAATAGAGAAATTAATGGTTCTGTGTTTACTCTACTAAGCAGCTCTTGAATCGGGGTAGGTTTACGTTAACTTAACACGTTCATTTGTAATTAAATCAAAATAGATGGGTTAAATATTTTTTTTAAAAATACCTCTCTTATTAGAAATATTAAATAATATCGGATTATTTATAAAACGACATCTTCATTAAGGAAATTCACCTCGAGAATACAAATAATAGAAACATTATATTACATATATAATTTAATATTGCCACATTGATTAAGGCCGGCGCCTGGTTGGTAGTCAAAATGTAACATAACATTAATTAAATATATTAATTAGAAAGATATACATATAAAATCAATTTTATCGAAAAATATTGTTGTTGTGCCACCTAAATTCGAATCTGAAATAATGGAACTATTAAAATGTATTAATATCAAAAAGGTAACATATAAGTTCGAAAATTGTCGCTAAAAATATTGTCGCTGTAGCATAGTTGGATAATGCACCTTCTCCGGTTAGGAAAGAGATCCAGGTTCGAATCCCGGTGGCGCAACAACAATATTTTTCGATAAAATTGCTTTTTTATATGTATATCTTTCTAATTAATATATTTAAAATATCACAGACCTATGTTCTGAATAATGACAACTTTACAATAAGAATGCGTTTTCCTAATAACTTTAATTATTTACATTAGTAGTTTTATAGGATCTACAATATTATATGTAATTATTACACATATGACTGTACCGCCTTCTACTTACTATGCGTGCGAATTTCTATCGATTTTGATTTGACCTTCGTTAACTATTTTTCGTAAACGAACATCACAACATTTGACTATTCAAATTTAACACGACGCGTGATTGTAAAACAACCGTTTGTACAAAAATAATTAAATAATGATAATAATACGATGTTCTTCGCAGTGATCAACCATTTCTCCACGCTGACTCCACCCCTTTTAGCGGCATGCAAAAAATACATTCTCGGGTAGGCCAGTTCTTCCACATGTGTGAAAATTAAAAAAGCATTATTTATTCCCATTAAATTTTTTTGAATAATTCACAATAATATCAAAAAAATAATAATTAATTATTTACAGACAAGCTTTAAAAACTGGACCCAATGTGATTTCAAATCCTTTTCAGTTGAAAATTGTGTTTTATCACCTTGCTGCGGGATCGACGGGAATCTATCTGCAAGATCTATCTGAAACCTTTCTGAAAGGACGAAAAGCCTTCTCGCTCATTACATAACGTGATGTGCAAAGAATTGTGATTCAACAGACTCACGATATATAAGTGAAAAATTTTCCGTATGCGCACAGGGATGGTGTTAAAATGTTAAAAACTACCCCTCTACTGAGGATTGAATTTGACAAAAAAATATTCGAACCAAAACCGAGGATTAAAGAGAGTTAACTTGTAACGGTACAAGAAATCAATAACGTACAGTGCGATGAAGATTTCCAATGAAATTCCGAATGATACAAGAAACGAAGATAAATTACGTCAATTAAAAATTAAATACTAATTTAATTTAACATATAAAATCAATTTTGTCGAAAAATATTGTTTTTGCGCTACCGGGATCAATAACTTCACAATAAGAATGTTTTCTCCTTAACAATTAAAAATTAAAGTAAGGAAATATGTATAAGATAATTTAGAGTTAAAAGGAAAATATTGATATTGTTTATTCACAAATTCTAATCTGATCAATTTATATTGTATATTATTTGGTTATTAAATTTTACATTATATATATCATTATTGATCTTGTTTTATTTAAATGTCGTTACCCACCCCCATAATTCAAAATCCTTCTTATTCGGGGGTGCATAACTCTATTATTATATTATGATGTTGAATACATTATACATACACTCGGGTCTCTTTTTATGCGTACTATTTTTATACGGTTTTGAAGTTATGCGGTTTATATTTCAAAAAGCTTCTTTTTTTTTTATAAACTATTTTAAACCAATTTGACATGTTGTAAGGGTCAAGAGTTCGAAGAATTTAGTCTGTATATGCAAACACAGTATGCGCCAGTACAATTCAGCCGAAGCCAAGTGAAATTGGACATGTCTGGACACGTTTCTTCCCTCCATTGTTTTCAAAAATGATCAGTGAGCATGATGCAGAATATAATGTCATGAATGACAATGATATCATTTGTATAACTCTTGATACCGTCGAAAAAAAAGAAAACGAAAATGAAACTCCAGCTACCCTCACTGCAAGTGTAATTCGAGAAGGTCTTCAACTTTGCAGTCAATTGGCAAACCATTTCATTGAAAAAGATGATAATTCTGAACGAGTATTCAAGTTTCAACGCAAGCTTCAGAATTGCATTTCTGGATATCAGGAATTATATAAAAAATTAGCAAAATCATCGCAAAGTTTAATCACTGATTATATTGTCAAAAGGGAAAAATCAACATGCGAAGTTGAGGCTAATTTTATTTGTTAAGAATCATTATCTTCAGGATATACATCTAATGCGCTCACTATCTCTTCTAGTGATGAAAGTGGTTTCGAACCAGTTCGCAAATTATGCCGAACATTGTCATGTAGCGTTGATAATTCTTAAGAAAAAAATATGCAAAAAAGATAAACTTATTTTATAAAATTAAGACATAAATACAAAGATATAAAAAACGAGGATATTTTGTATATCCATTTTGCTGCCCAAAGAGGACGTTTACTCTTTTTAGATCGACACAAATCACCCTCTGATATTTTTCATACTTGATTTCTTAGTTCCCTCTAAACCATTGGTACTCCAAACTTTAGGCACTTCCGCTTTTCAATTGTCCACTGTCGCAAATGCACGTTTTACATATGAAATGTAGAACCCAAGATTTATCCTGGTCTCCCAAGTAGACGCCAAAATAGGTCAGAAATAGGTTTTCTATTTTCTGTCAAAGTGTATTCGCCTCATTCATAACATCTGACACATCTGGATGATTCACACAGCTACGTCTGCTTGTAGATCCCATGGTTTTAATTCAATGTTTTATTACTAAATAACCCCAAAACTTTACACAAAATGATAGTAAACTGAATCGGGTTAGGCAGAGGTAATATGACCGAGTTATTAATTAGTTCAAGGTGGGGGTTATCTATATATACGAATGTCGGGTTTTACGGTCATGAGTAATACCAAGTAATTGAAACTGACAAATTAGATTTAAATTTTGGCCTCTAAAAATATCATTATTCCATTATTTTTGCCCTTTATCACAACTAAATTCAATCTCAAAAACTAAAGCTGATAAGAAAAAAAGCCACATATTTTTGGAATCAGTATACCAAAAATATCTAAAAGCAGTTCTTACTTTTTCGGTATCAAAAAATTTATTTCATTTCGTTGCCCAGTGTTATCCTTCATACTTCACACGTGCACAATTTTTTCCCTTTACCGTAATTGTACACAGTTTTGAGAAGGACAGCTCCTAATATTTATTACTTTGTACCATCGTTTACCAAGGAAAACTTCCAGTGTTTTTTTTTTGAAACATGGAATTGGAGAAAAAAGAATAGTACCTATTTCTACGTCAATCTTGGAAATTTTAATTTTTCAACTATTGATGTGAATTATTTTACGATTGTTATATTGCGTATTGTTACATAATATAAGTATATTAAGTAACATTCCATTGCTATAATAATTATTGCGTATAAATATATAAGAGTGATAAAAAAAATCGCATCTTCCCCGAAACACCGCGAATAGCTCTGAAATTAATCGAGCCCCTTGTTAACGTATTGGCAGTCAAAGTAAGAAAGAAATATTTCTCACATGTTGTAGAAATTATTTCTTTATTGCGGAGTTCTCGTTCGTTTCGCAGTCCATGGAATACGCAGCGCGTGACACCAACACCACATCTCGAAGTTGTCGAAGAGCTCAGGGTCCATGTTTCTACTAAGAACAGAGATATGGATAACACGAAGGGTCTAACTAATCTCATTTTAACATTTTTTTGATATGGAGCGGTTCATCCAATCTTGAGAACAGACTTGGGCAAACCAATTATCTTTCGTACATCGGCCTCGCACCCTCCATTCCTTGAGTCAAGAGGTCCCAGACAGATAAAATCACTGATTATTTCATAGTCCTCAAAACCATTAGTTGTCGGCATTTGAAAACTATTCATACTATTTTTAAAATCATCGAAAATTACAATATTTAGCGACCCTCGTTATCCAGCGGTTTTAAGACACTGGCTTCGCATACCGAGGGGTTTGTGTTCGATTCTCGATTAGATCACAGAACATCTACTTGATTTTGACAAACCTGTTTTTATGATGTGTTTCGCTACAGTAATAGCGTTAATAAATTTAAATTAAAATGTGCTATATAAAATGAATATTTTAGAACAATAGTGGATTAAAACAGATTTAAGATAAAATGTATAATTATATTTTGGCCGTCTTGCAGCCGTACAAAAGAATATCTCATTTGGCATGATATTTCAGTCTGAGACATGGTGGAATAAAGCGATGACATTACCGGGTGAGCCTCCTGCAGCCACCCTCATACGAGAGAAACTGATGACTGTCATTTCTCCGAGGAAATTGGCCCCGTGACTAATGTATTGTCAAGGATCGCAGTCGCGCCAGCACTGGGAGTGCTTAAGAAATCAGACACGATTAATGAATAAAATTTGAATTATATTTTATTATTTATAAATGCACGCCCATGTCACCATTTACCTGATTTTTTTTTTACTTTTACATACATTTGTTCAAAAATAATAATAGTCTAAATCCACAGGAAAATTTAGTCACCCCGCCTTAACCCTTCATCCTGCCTTGACTTGATTTTGCATTCATCGTCACTCCTTAGGGCCAGCTCAACTAAATGTGAATCCTGAAACAGCCAAATGCACAAGGAGTGACGATAAATATTAAGAAAATCATTTAACTTTAAGAACAATGTCTGTTCGTTTTAGCAGCTAATAATTCTTAAAAGAATGCGACATTTTCCATTATCATTGATAATGAGACTTGGATCCCTCAGAGTCGATTAAGGTGCATATGTACTGGATGCGTCATTTTAATACGCTACCAAAATACATGCGGCGACGATTCATAAATAGCTTCGCGCTGAACACTATACTTTACACGCACTTGAGGCGAATCTCTGAGAGAAATATCATCCGTGAACACGGACCATTAGGTTGATGTTATGTGGAATGTAATGAAAGATAATAATTATAGTTAATTTTAATTATGATTATAAAAAATTCATTATAAATAAAGGGTTTTTTTTTAATTTTAATCGATATTATTTTCACGGTGTTTTGTCATTGAAGTGAAAGAATGAAACTACCCTATCGGAAAGTGGTGGTAAATAAAAATACAGTAGGTACCTACTCATCGTTGAACCATTAAAAAAAATGCTTACATATCAATGGTTTAAATGGCATTACTTAATCAATTTTAGCCAATTATTAAACCAACACAGCTGATTGCTTTACCTCTGCCAACCCTCCATTCTCCTCACCCCTTTCTCTCACCCAGTCGTACTCCCCTATTCTTCACTTTCAGTGTCGCCTTATATTTAAGACTACATTTTATTTTACTACATATCTAAAGATACATGTTATATTTTTTAATGAAATCGCATTGTGAAGTTGCAATTTTAAAACATTCTTTGATATTTGAACAAATGTTATTTATTTATTTGACTTATATTTTTATACGTCAGATGTGAACATACAATAATATAATATTTAAATAAAATAATGTTTTAGTTTTAAACAGCTTGATTATGCACATACACTAAAGTCAATATATATATTGTCCTGAAGAAGGTTTGGGTCCAAATGAAACTAGTTCACTTTAGTGTATGTAATAAAGTTGTTTAAAACTAAAGCATTATTTTATTATAATATCAAGCTACAAAGTGTTTGCTTTCTTTCAATAATATAATATACACTTATTAATTTACTGTGTAGGGTGTAGTAGGTATCCATCTCTGATATAAAAATCATTGTCATTGCTAGACTACAGTCTGTGTTAAAGTATACAGTTTTTTCCGTGTTGTAAGATATATAGAAAAAGTCAGTACAGTACATGAACTAAATATTCTTTCGATATATATATATTATTTTAGTTACTGCATTTCTTTTATTTCAGTAATATAATTTAAGATTTTTTCATTGTTTAACATTTGTGGGTTTTGTAAATAGTTTACATTTTAAAGATATGGTTTATATATATATATATATATGTAACAATTTAACGACACTCCCTCAATAAATGAATAAGTTAATTGAGTCTCTTCCATTTTGCGCACATAGTAGACTATCGACCTTTATCGCTTTATGGATAAATTTTATTCGTATATATGCGTACAAAATATAGTCACCCTGCCCCGCTCTCAGACATTTCATTATCTTCCTGCCTGAACCAAATTGTGCATACATCTTGAGGGTCTGCGCAACACAAAGGCATCCCACTCTCTTCGCCATCTTACTCCAAATTTTAAATTAAAAGCAAATCTGAAATCCTCCTAACGTGGACCGCTGATATTAAATAATAAAATAGATTATAAAGAATGTTTAAAATATAATAATAAACTAATTTTATTTTCTTGATTTTTAGTTATAAAATGTTTTGTATCTCTGATACTTCCTATCCTAGTACTGCTCTAAATTTAATTATATTCAGATTGCGCGGTTTCAGGTGAAGATTCCGCAATAGATTCATCTAGACTCGCGCCTCACCCCGGCGCGGGCGTAGAGTGCGATAACAAAACCGACATCTAGGGTACCTACCCCAGCGCCTGAAACACTAATTGAGCGGTACGTAATTAGTTTTTAATACATTTTATTCAAGCCTACAATACTTATGTCTGCCGGGGTAATAAAATTAACTTTGGCCTAGAACATATTATTTTAAATTCTATTGTTTAAGCTTTAAACCGGGTTATTTTATACCCCATCTGATAAGAATAGACGGCGCATATTCCGTAATGGGACCGAGATGCGAATCTGTCTGCCGGGATGCTGGGCGTGGCGAGGAGCTTGGCGGGGGGCGGCGGGAGCCGAGGGGGCGCAGTTTTATCTCCGCAGCGAACGGGACATCTCAATCTTCTGCCGGGGAGGGGGACATGGGGTGGTCCACACCCTCCGAGATCTTGGTAAACATTGCAGCATTACCGACTAATTATCCGACAATGGTTTATAAAAAAATTCTAACGTATTCTTTTGCATTCATGACGTCATTTTTTTAACCTTTTTTACGCCAAAGCGTCGGCTTACTTACACAGTGATCGTGGGTTCGATTTTGTTTTGGAAAAATCTGGATTGATGTGGTCATTTCTAAGTCCATAGCTTGCTGTTTAAACTGCTAATCCGAAAATCGTACACTCGTGCACGAATTAAAACTTTTCGTGTTTTCATTTGATATAGATATAATCAATTAATCTGCGGTTTGCAGGTAAAACTTCTTATATTTGATTTAAAGAAAATGAGATATTGATATCACCTTATATAAAAACTGTTCTTTTTTGAGAATATTACTCATTTTTATATAGGTTATTTAGCTTTGTTTTTAACCACCTAATGAGATATTTTAATACATCAACCGGTTTCGATAATTTAATTACAAATTTAACAAGTCCTATTCTAATTTTTTTTTAATAATTTTGTATCATTAAATCAATTTCCACATCTTTCATCATCGTAACAATAGATAGTAGACTGGCCAAACCATCGCCTTAGGTTCTTCAGACATGTTGTTCTCCTTCCTCCAAGGCTCCGACTTCCAACTATCTTCATTACATTATAAGGTGCAAGATCTCACACTTCTCTGGATGTCTTATCACATATCCGAGATATTAGAGTTTTTAGATTTTTATCCATCCAGATTATTTTGAGCATGCTTCTGTAGATCCACATCTCAAATGCTTCAAGTCGCCTCATCATTCCTTCGGTATGGGTGCATACTTCTATTCCATAAAATAATACCGAAAACCCACCATCTGTCCATTTTCGTTCCGATAAAGGCTTCACAAGTTTGCTCAATGCAGAATTTGATTTGAACAGAAAGATTCCGTCATGATCATTTATTAATTATATAGCAACCCAGGTAAATAATACTTTAGTATCTTGTTACGTTGCATTCTGGCTCCGGCGGATCCCGAACGCTCAGTCTGTGGGTGTATGGTGTCAGAATGGCTGACTCGGATGGATGTAAATGGTCTCAAACAATAACAACACTAGATTCAACACATCATTTACACTTTAATTACACGAAACAAAACAAACCCGGCATTGTTAAGTACGATAATAGTCTCTGAAATCTTATTTTTCTAATTAATAGTCTCTTAGTGAGGACGCACAACGTTACCGATTTAGCACACATCGATTTATACCCAGCTTACCACGGGGTGAAGCTATAACAAATGCCAGCCCGCCATGGGGTATTGTCGCAGCCTTGGTACAGGCGCCACGCCCCCGTACCAGAAGTGATCTCCTCCAGAAGGTTTTCCTGATGCCATCTCGTCACTGTGAAGTCCGTCGAGCCCATCCGTCTGCTATCGGCCTCTCCCTGGTTGCAGCGGAGTCTCCTCTAGTCCCGCGGATGAATCAGGCCCATTTTCAATCTCTGAAACCACTGCGAGAGAAAACCCTCGTTTGCGATATTGGTAGGCGCCATTTGCCCCGCGAAGCGCGCTTCGGCCCTTTGTGCGAAAGTCCTCTCTCGTCAACAAACCCCACTCGCCGTCTCATTCGTCTAGCCTTTTCGCCAATCAGACACCGCGTCCCCTCGGGGTCGGTATGGTAGGTCGCTGTCGGCGCCGCCGCTCAAATTCAAATATCACAATCTCCTCTAATTTCGTTACAACAATATAAAGACATTCATTGTTAGCTGTGTTCTATTTGCTAATGAGCATATATATATATATTTATTTTTCAAGGAGAATACATTACAGAATACATATTGTGAAGCTGCAATTTTCAAAACATAGGTCTGTTATATGTAATACAAATTAAATGTATCAATTACAAAGATACATACACAGATAAAATCAATTTATCGATAAAATATGTTTAAAAAAATTTGTTGATTTTATCTGTATATCTTTGTAATTGATACATTTCATTTGTATTATGTGTGTCCCAAAAGTCTTTTTTCATTTTGGTTCATTCGCTGCACCAACGCAACTAGTGGGAGAGGGGTAAGGGATATGCCGATCACTAGCCGCGTCCTTGAGAATTTAGTCGCTATGGAGCGTGTTCTTACAAGTTGTTCGAGAATTTTTCCCTAGAAAATTGATGTCCTGACGAGGTGACATAAATTGGCCTTTACGTAGCCCCAACTTGACACCAATGAACTTTTTCCTATGGGACTACCTTAAATCAAAGGTATACAGTAACAGTCATCCCTCTCTGGACCAATTAAAGGAAAATATCCGAGAAGAAATGGCAGCGGTGCCGAGAAGTTCTCATAAATTTTGCCTCCCGTTTAGAAGAGTGCCAGCGAAATAACGGATCACATTTAGAAAACAAAATTATTAGAAAATAAATTTCCAGGGACCGTACTTAAATAATCATTTTCTTATTAAACCCATCCATCATTTTATTACAGAATTTTTATTATGATAAAGACTTTAGGGACACTTGTATATTTTGTTTTAGTTGTATTAACCGAAAGTCTCACACGCCGTCACTACTTGATTCAGCAAAAGTTGTAGATCCTCAATGTCGATTGCTAGATGTATTTACATATCATACGCATTTGTAATGCAGGTTAATCAAAATCTTCCCATTTTTAATAAGGTAGTAGAAGGCTACCATCTTTTTAAACTGCAATGTTTCTCAGATTTACTTAGATTTATTTTAATTTTCTTAGATAAAAAAGCATATTCATAAAAGAAACAATATTTTCCCGTATTGATATCAACACCTACATGGAGTCTCGTCGCGTACTTTACTCAATTTTCGCTAATTTGATTCTACGGTACTCGAGTTTGAAAATTCTCGCATAAATTCCCTGCCTTAAATTCGTTTACGTACGGTTTACTCGTTAATTTTCATTAGTGATTTTTTATATAACATTGTATTAAAATACCACCTAGTTTACATACTGTTCTTTACTAGAAATTGTTTAATTCGCATTCGCGAACCTATTTTGGTGACACGCGGGCAGAGTTCGAACTTTGTTTTCAGAACGCGGTTCCATGACAACTGCACACAATACAGGTGAACACAAGATAACTACACAGAATACAGATGCACGCAAGACAAGTGCACATATGACAACAACACATAATACAGGTGTATGCAAGACAGCTGCACACAATACACGTACATTCGAGACAAGTGCACATATGTCAACTGCACATAATACAGGTGTATGCAAGACAACTGCACATAATGCATGTGCATGCAATACAAGTGCATATATGACAACTGCACACGCAGATAAATTCACAAACAGACAACCGCATACATATAGACAATTATACAGTCAGCTATTGGTCTACTTCCGTGACTTTGTATTATATAACCTAACCTAACTTAACTTAATACAATCTATCATAAAATAATATAATACAAATTAAATTGATCAATTAGATAGATTTTCTGTGCATTTTTTTAATTTATTAATTTAATTTGTATTAAAAATACCACTGATCTATGTTCTGAAATTGTAACTTCACGACAAAAATGTGTTTTTATTAACAGTAAGAGAATAAAAACTATCTCAAGGTATATTAATCTACCTAATATTCTGTTACTTTTTGTCCAGTTGTCTACATGTGCAGTAGTCTTGTGTGCAGTTATCTGGTTACTGCAAATCGTATTTGAGTTGAACAAAATTTAAATACAAATTTAATGTATTATAAATATATACATATAAAATCAATTTTGTCGAAAAATATTGTTTTTGCGCTACCGAGATTCGAATTTAATATTTAGTATTCAAAACATCACAGACCGTCTGAATAATTACAACTTCACAATAAGAATGTGTTCTCTTTAATAATGAATAGAATTTATTAATTACAAATTAAACATTACATTAAATAAAATCGTTGTATTGTTCGGATCGGACATGACTGTATTCTAGTTGCCTGGTACTGCGGAAATATGAAATAGAAATAAATTATTAACTATACAGTGAGCAAACATTTGAGTATAGTGCAGTAAATATAGGCTAGTGGTAAGGTAGAGTGGGTGCCGGTGCACTTTTCTATTGCGTCACAGTCTTGTTGTAGCTTGCATTGTCGCCGGCCAAACAGACTACGCGAGGTAATTTGATATATGGGGGAGGTTTTGGTTCTTAACGGGAATATAGACAATTAACGTGTGTGTAGTACAAAGCTTTATTGTGAAAAAAAAGAATAATTTTATTTTTAATATTTATTGCAAACTTTAACGTTGCGATTTTTATTTATTCATTTTTAAATTATTTATAACTTTTTAACCACTTTTATTAATTAAATTTAATACACCAACCGATTTTGGAAAACAAAATTTAGTGGTTAATAAAACAAAGATAATAAATAAAAAAAATATATATATATAATTTTATAATTTGTTATGCAAGACGAATACCTCAATTAGGCAACGAATCCAATCATGGTAAGCTTGTAACGCTACGGTTGTAAACAAAAGATTATTGTTCAACTACATTAAACGTCAATAAGATATAAGGAATGAAACCCCTATGGGACCCATCCTATCCCGGAACCGTTCTGGGAGTTGTGCACTCCCGCTTCAATTTCACTCAGCAAAGCAACTCGTGCAATTATCAAAGGATTGTATGCTTACATTAGAGCTGTTTCAACGGTTAAATTATACTTTGAAGCTTTGACAGTCTAAGTTTTTTTTAAATTATTGTTTAATATTTGTTATAGTTACAATACGTATTCAATGCACTTGTTTAATTTATTTTTATATCGTCACCCTTTCCTTCCCATCTATCGTCAGTACCAAATAACCTCTCAGCTCGGTGTGTTGGCTATTTTGGACTTGTGGAAATCGCCAAGATTAGATTTTTTATCCTCATTTGAGATCACCACTTGTGAAAGTTCAGAGTATTAGGGTCGTTGCAGTTGTAAATTGTGATGTGAACTTCAGGAGAAAAAAGGACCAGCATCATCATCGAGATGTCCTTCCATATCCCGTAAGTCCTCACACATGGTCCATTCAACATCGAAGGATTATCTAATTAGCTCACCTACCCATCCACGCATTCTCCATATTTCCCATCATTCCCTTCTGTTCCCATCACCCTCTGTTGATGGCGACTTACGTCGGTTACAATTATTTTATGGTTTACAATTATGCGTCAATAAGAAAAGGATGTATCTTGGACACAACATTAGGATGAAGACGACCTGGACCGAGATTTGTGGATGTGCATTACGATCCGTGTCTCATGTGATTGAGGCCACCGTATGGCCAAGGAAGAACGTTTTATTTCGTCGTTCCTTCTTAGCTATCCGCACACATAACACACGAATACACGCGATATTTACACATAACTATGAGAATGCTAGCTGTACTCACTGATTTTTTTCATGTTAACGTCCAATAAAATCCTGGTAAAAATGGAGGCATTTTTTAGATTGTTAACTTTGTTTTATTAACCACTTAATGAATTAAATACATCTACCGGTTTCGAAAAATATCAAAATGTTATCAACTAATCAAAAACATATGTTATATTGTTTCTTTAAGATGATCTATTTTTTTTTAAATATATTTTTTTAAAAACAATAATAATTATTTTTTAAATTTAGTACCTAACTTAAATTGTTACTCGATTATACAAAATTATTAGAATAATTTCTTTACTTGTGGTTAAATGTAGTTGGTTGTTTTTAATATTTAGGTTAGTTTTTCATGCTTTATGATTCTAAATTATTAAATTTGGACCAACATTGTTTATATGTAAAAATAGACAATCCCAAATTTTTATCACAAGTATGATCATTTTCTAACAAATGATTAGAAAATTCTGAAAAACTATTTTTTTTTATTTATTAATCTGTTATAATTACAATGAAACAATACAATAATAAGTTGTTTTTTTTTAGTTCTACAACTTCTCTAAAAAGCATGTGCTTGTGCAGAGACTGGGATTACATATTATTAAATATTGTTTACAATAACTAGCTTATAATAAAATAAAATACATAATAATATAAAATAAAATACAATAAATTACTAGCAACGTTATAAAAATATTATACAATTCGGGGTACATGTTTATCTTTAAATTATTATTCAAACTTATTAAATGCTCCTTGACTCATATGATAATATTTCGACCTATTTTATCAATATCGAAACGTATATTTTTGATTAGTTGATGACATCTTGAAGAAGAAAATGATATTTTTCGAAACCGGTAGATGTATTTAATTCATTAAGTGGTTAATAATAATCTAAACAATGGATTTTAACCACAAAGTTGATTTTACAAATCTTTAAAATAATATGGTGACACTTGACGTTATGTAAGGTGATTTATATATCACGGCTACAAGTTTGTTTTATAATATTCACGCGAACGAACATATTTACGGAACGATATTAGGAATACAATTTGAAAAATACATCCTGTGCATCGCGCTATAATTTGTATGAAATGTGACACGTATCGGTGCAAACTATTTGTATCGGCAAACATCTTTCCACTGCCGAGAGCAATATTACACGGAAAGTGCCATCGTACACTTGATATGCATCTCAAAGCGTTGCTTTAGACGTCGCGTACAGCATCCTGCACATGTGTGTTTAATCGATTTGAATGCCTGTAAACTGAAATTGATAAAACAGTTTGAATACTCACTCAAACTTAGTTACCAGCCATATTAGCATAGGAAACTGTATTAAATAGAGTCTCGAAGAAGTCCTAGCGCAACGGTTGCAATATTGGATTTCATAACTGGAGATAGTTTCAAGAACCATTTGATTTGTGCGCTATCTATCGTAACCTACTAATAATAAAATAATGTGTATAATACATCATCCCCCATTTACATTTTTACATTAATAGCTAATTTCTGATAAACACATTGTTTTAAAAAAAAAATACAGTCTACAAATAATTATATATAGAAATAAATTTTCTAAACGGGCAGAGGAATAAAATAGTTAAGAGAGGAGACAATATTATTAAGGAGAACACATTCTTATTGTGAAGTTGTCTTGTTTATAAGTCTGTGATATTTTTTAAATACAAATTAAATGTATTAAAAGCAATTTTATCAAAAAATATCCGAGATTCGATAATAATGGAACGATAGACGTATTAATTTTAAAAGTGTAACATATAAGTTCGAAAATGCACTGTGTTGGTATAGCATAATCGGTTAATGCACGTTTCCCGGATAGGAAGAGATCCAGGTTCGAATCCCGGTAGCAACAACAATATTTTTCGATAAAATTGATTTTATATGTATATCTAATTTGAATTAAGAAAATATTGATTAAATCAATGGGATCATTAGAAGAAATGCGCAAAATATGTTCCAATTGTTTAAATATTAACGTTGAACACCATTTGCAGATAATAATATTTTTCGTACATACATTTATCGTTTACTGATTGGCACTTATTGCGAATATAAGTGTTATATTTCATAATCTCTTAATAATGACGGTTTACATATATAATGGCTTTGTTACTTTTCTAATGTTTTTTATTTTTTATTTATCAACATGTGGGCTTTATTAATACATTGTGTCCAATTTCGATCATAATTTCATTTATTTTTCTTTATTCATCCGAACCGTAACATCTTCATTCGTAACTATATCATTCCAGTGTATTTTGAGCATTCTTCTGTAGATCCACATCTCAAATGTTTCGGGTCGCATTTCATCATCATTTCTTCGGTAAGTGTCAATGCTACCATTCCATAAAATGTTATCGAGAACACATCACATCTGACCATTCGCATTTGTAATCTAAGATTGAGACCATGGCTGCAGAACATCTTCTTGATGCGGATAATGGTGGCATCAGCTTGCTCAATGCGGCATTTGGTTTCAACAGAACAATCCCATCTATTATTTATATTGCATCCCAGGTATATAAACTTTGTACCATCTCCAATTTCTTTCGGCAATATAAAAACTTTCATTCATTTTACTGAATTTAATACAGCCATTTATATCCCGAGTTAAATTCCCCATAAACATTAAACGAATATAAATACTAACTACTAAATAAAAATAAAATGAAGTTTAAATTCTAAACGGCTTTAATATCACTACAGTTTTAATACAGCAACAAAAACATTTCTTTTATACTTAAAACGATTAAAAAATATATCATTAAGATTGAATTCGTTCCCGGGCCTATGAAATCTTTTTTTTTTTATCAGTGAGTTAATATAAAATAATTAACTGTTTTTGAAATATGCACATTAAACAGCTCTGATTACATTTCGAGTAGGTACACGGTACGAAATCAAATCAGTCAATTCGTGGACTTCCAGCTTGTCATTTACAATTTTGTATTAAATATTAAATCGTATATTCAACGGATTCAGATTGTTTAAAATTTATACATTTTTATCCACCGAAACAGAATTGCATCTTCAGGGTTGAATGGTATATTAACTCTGCGGTCATATACGTTCGGCATATTGTTGGGAATTTTCTGATCATGTAAAATAATGTAAAACAAATGTAAAAAGAAATATATATATATATATATCTTACCGATTATTTTTAAAATGTATTATAATATCTTCTAATAAAAAAATTTAAGAGCTATCAACTTTCTATTTGCAATGAATCTCAATATCTTTTGGGTAATACACGCATAATGACGCCAGAATTATTGAATCCATTTTATTTAATTAAAAAATCTTTGTTAATATATAATAGATATGTATGTAAATACATATAAATAAAAAATAAAAAAACAACGTAATGTGGCATCCCTTAGATGTGAGGTGGCGAAACTTTTTTACCTGACGTACCCATAAAAATTCGTTACCCACTAACTACATATTGTACACAATCTTCTATTTACATGCTATACTAATCAATCAATATATATATAAAACTTAAAAATAAATTATATTCACGAGTATGACCAAATATTACAAGAAAATATTTGATAAAAGTTATCCAGCGGAAATTATTCGATATTGAAATTAAAATTAAAATAAACAAATAAGTTTATTATATTTATTCTCGTTTTAACAGGTAATAAAGGTCTGCTAATTTCACATTTTGATTGTGTCTTCCAAGTGACGTCCAATTCTTGCAACGTACTCTTTTAATCGAACTGAATCGAATGAAAAGTGGTATGGAATCACAAGATTGGATAACATTTAAAATATTTATATCTGTGATCTTTTATTTCTCTTCTTTTGAAAATCTAAAAGAAAACAGAAATCAAATGATTCGTAATACTATATTAATATTATCTATGAATCATTTGGTTTTCTTATGCTATCCATGTTGTCCATATTAAGAAAAGACCATGGGCAACACGGATAGCTCAGTCAGTCGCTATCTTGAAGATTTGAACATGAACGATTTGAAAGATGCAGGCCAGAACAGAACAAAGTGGAGCAAAATGATTAGAATACCCGACCCCAGATAAGCGGAGTAAAGCGAGGACAAAGAAGAAAAGATCATCTGTTAATTAACTTCCTTTCTCTGATTTAATAAAATTCATTATGGAAATTAATAATTCACAGAAATAGATGGAAGGAAAAATAATTAAACAGCTTTTAAAAAAAAAGTATTAAATTAAAATATTTTCATTGCGTGCCAATAAAATTCTCCCGCATTTCGTAGGTTTGCTGCCATTAACGTTAAAAAATATTCCTTTCTTTAAAATATTTTCCTCGCGGTCTAGAACGAGGCACAATCCGGTCGCGTCAGAGTCCTACAGAACATGATGAGGTTCCACAAGACTGCTGCTAATGTGATGTTAGGCCTCGTCTCTACATCCTTTTCCTGTCTCTAAACCAGACGCACACCGAAGATACGCGCCACATCGCAGCCGCACAGCCGAGGGTAGGCCTCCCTAACAATTACCTAACAACCTTAGCGTATTTTGTGATCCGTATCATTAACATTATAAGGATAGAAGGCAAGGCTAGACTAGATTGACGTTTTTCCCATTTTTTTTCTTATTTTTTATATTTAAGTATTTTTATATTTTTTCCTGTTTTTTGCTCTCATTTTAATTTTCCGCAAAAATATCGCGGTTTATTTGCTCCATTTCCATCAAGAGTACTTATAATATTTTTATCCTATATTATAATTAAGAACACGAGCCTACTTAATTTACATGTTAATGGATCCATGAAATATTTTATTAACCTACTAGAATTACAACTCCTTCGTCTAAAATACGATGTATTGAATCGCTGTTTTGAAAGATGTTATCTATCTATCTAGCGACCAGGATAAACTGTACAGTAAACTAGTCAAAGTCAAAGCCTCTATTTTCAGCACTAATAAATAAATTTAATTATCTTTTGGAAAAATATTTTTTTGTATATTTTTAATAAAACAATAGCCACTTTTTTAATTACTGCATATTTTAGCATTATTGCAGTTTGCACTAGAAGCAAGGCCTGCAATTTAAAATAGATTACTTTGAATTTTTTCACAAAATGCCTCCTTCGGCAATAAATAGCAATAACTTTTTTTCTAAGTAGAGATATTCTTTTTTTTGATCCTGTTCCTAATTCGGCATTAATCATAGAAGTTTTCAAGTTAATAGGTACTTAGATTATGATACTTATTTTACACCAAAGTGCTTTAAACTTTGTTGAAAAATGTTAAATGGTCCGAATTCACATTTTTCCTGACAAAACTGTTTCTGTTTTAAAAAATAGCGACACACATTTCATAGGAAAACTTATCAGAAATAATAATCAACAAACAAAAAATGATATTTTCTTAAATTTTGAAAATGACATTAAAAAAGTAACGAAAGTGAACTAATTATTCACAAATTCATAAAAGTGCAAATATCTCGAAAACCGTATGACATTCATTAGATCTATGATGTATTATTCTGATTGGGCACGGTCTCAGCTATCGATGGTTTTCGTTTGGATCACTATTTACAGAACACCCTGTATGTATAAATTGTGTATATCCACCGATAATAAAACGAATAATTGCAAATACTGAACACTCTTGTATCTTGTATCTTGTATCTTGTATCTGACCATTCACATTCGTAATTTGAGGTTCAGATCATAGCTAAAAGACATATTTTTAATGTGGATAAAACTGCACTAGCTCGCTTGATGAACCCATGAACCCATCAGTTATACAATACTTTGTATTTTTTACAATATCGTTCCAGCAGTATAAAGACTTTCATTCTCATTAAAATATGAACACCCATCCAACCATTGCCATAAGAGTCTTATCTATTGACATATTCGCTCCAGACTACATAGTTAATATTCTAATTCAATCATTCTAGTTGTAAAATTTTACTACTATAATTGCATTTACAAAAAAAAATGCGAAAGTATTAAACTGGTAGATAAACGTGTATAATATAACGTACCTATTATCTATATCCTTCTTTATATTAAGAACACATTTTTGTTGTGAAGTTGCATTTTCAGAACATAGTTATGTGGTATTTTGATACAAATTAAATTAATCAACTCGAAAGATAATATACAGAAATACTCATTGGGTTTTATTCAAATGCATTTGAGATTCACTGTAATATAAAGTTTATTACTTTTAAAATTGTAATAGTAGATGTATCAATTGGAAATATTACAGAACAAGTTCAAAATATGTCAAAAATGTATAGTGAAAGTGGAGAACACGCTTCCCTGGATAAAAAGAGGTCCAAGATCGAATCCCGGTAGCAACCGAATTGTATTTCGATAGATAAATTTTTCCCTCATTATGTTACGTGTAGAAATATTTGAAAAGATATTGATGCAATACATTTGAGTGAAGTATCAACTTCCATTAAAATACACGAGTTATCTGTGTATGTAACCTTTTTGTTCTGAGAATACAATTTTGCTGTCAAAAATTTGAAAATTTTAAATATGAATTAAATATATTAATTAGAAAGATATACATATAAAATCAATTCTATCGAAAAACATTGCTGTTGCGCCCCCGGGATTCGAACCTGGATCTCTTTCCTAACCGGGGAAAGTGCATTATCCAACTATGCTACAGCGACAATATTTTTAGCGACAATTTTCGAACCTATATGAAACCTTTTTGATATTAATACATTTAATCGTTCCATTATTTGACAGAGCCATCTACCTTATTTTTACAGAATCTCAAATACCTTTGAGTAAACTGATAGCAGACGCCAGAATTATCAATTCATTTTTATTACATTTTCACAGACCTATGTTCTGAATAATTACAACTTCACAATAAGAATGTGTTCTCCTAAATGAACATTTTAACGCTGTAATTTGCCAGTAGGTATACGCATTTCTATTTAAAAATAAAAATTGTATTAGTGTGAGTATTTTAACAGTGTATTGATATCGCCCAGCATTTTGATTGGTCAGTGGGCGGAGTTGTCGTTTGAAATTAGTTATTAGCACGATATCCACACGAAAATATACACTGTTAGTGAGACCAATATATTAAAACAAAAATTAGTTTATTGCTAACATTAGACGTGCCCAATATAATACTTTGATATATGTTCACAGTTTATATCTGTGTTTGTATATTATTACCAACATTTGTCCTAGTCGAATGCATTTGTTGGTTTTTCCATTGTTATAAATGTATAACAATATATTAACACTATAAAAGCTATAACAATGAATATTCCTAAAAGCATCACACGTTCCAATAAACCATTTTTACTCTGTAGATAAATATATTACTTAACCCTATTTCTATCACAAATACACAGCGACGGAAAATATAAAAAATATATGATATATCGCATAAAAACGGTGTACTTGAAAATTTGAACTCTGTATGTGTTGTGTGTTCCAACGAGTTTTCCGGCACCGTGTATTTATTTTTAGTACTACATGTTTTTGAAACGGGCTGTTATTGACAATTATTATTTCTAAATGAAAAGATAATTATTTAAGTAATTTTTAAAATTATATTTTTAATTACGTTTTGTTTAGATATAAGATGTATTTTGTTTGTTTTGTTTATTTTTCCTTATTGGAACGTTTTCGTGTTGCCTGGTGTCTTCGATGTGCAATCTCGTTGTTGGGCAGATCGTTCCAGATTTAGTTCCCTCGGGGCTAGAGTATCCATGAATAATCTTCACGCAGAATCATAAATCATTTCCGAATATGGTGTGTCTGGGCCTGTATATATAGGCATATCTCGCTTGAATGGCGGATTACATTCCAGACCACCGTCGTAGAACAAATAATATCCTTTTTTTATTTGCCATTGCTCGTCAAAGTCTAAAATACGTTTAAACTATCATCTGTTATTTGCGTATTAGGTGTAAGTCTGATGTACTACATGCATGGTCGCCAAATATGGATCCAATCGGAAAGGATGGAATCAAGAATCCAGACTATTAAAATGAGAAGCCTTATGGGACCGAGTAACAAGTGCCAAAGTAAGGAAGAACCTCGACATAAAGAAAAAAAATAATACAAATCTTTTTATCCATTTGGAAAGGAAGACTAGACTACGATAAACAGCAAGAACTTTAGGTCTTGACTGGGTAGCTAGTATCAAAGTAGCACAAAAGAAGTGAAGTTGGGAGCGCTTTGACGAATCTTTGAATCCTTGACCCTCCTAGGATAAGGAAATGAAGACGACGACAATGATATATTGGAAATACAATAAATAAATGTAAAACTTTGAATATACACGAGACAGAAGATGTGCAAACTCAACACGTAAAGAAACCAAGCGCGAGATATCATAAAGACACCGAACACCCTATTGGTGTCACGCGATGTGCGCCGCAACGTCAACACTGCGCCGTAAGAGTAATGAAACTGCGAAAATATTTATTATGAGGTAAAATTTAATAGATCCTTGTTAGCGAAGCACCGTAAATCGGAGCGCCTCTAAAACAAGGTACGCCTGTATTATATAAAGCGTAAACGTTTAAAGCAGAAGTAAGCTTATCTCCGATAAGTTTTAGTTTTTGCATATTTTTGGTAAAATTTAGCATAGCGCGCAAAAATAAATAAAAAGTTTCCCAAGCATTACTCATCCGTGTTTTCAGTTTTTACCCGATCGTGAATACCAGGAGATTTACCGACTCGAGGAACGATGAAAATTTACTTTCTCATTTTTATGAGGATTTTAAAACCATCTCCGTTCGACAAAGTTATACCCGGTAAGCACTCGGCAACATTAACAGGTACGCACTTGCGTTCAAATTGTATCACAAACAAATTTTCAAATATGTATAACAAGTCATTTATTTATTTCTAGTTGATATATCCGACGTTGTACCAGTAGAAAATCTTAACTTCAATAATCCTAGAGAATCATCTGAAAATGTTACACAACAGTTTATTTTCAACTAGCAAAAAATAAATGAATAATTTCAAAATTTTACGCTCACTTTTTATTTTTTCTTCTTCTAAAATAATAATTCTTTGAATTTTTGAAATCGGTCGCGTAAAACTAGAGTTATCGCAAAATGAAGTGATTCCGGCTAGTCACTCCACTGAGCAGTACCTGGCAGACAACTACAGCCGACAGTATTTTCCCATTTCCCAATGTTGTGATATACAATTTTGCGTAAAGACGTTACTCGCCGGAAAAAATTTCGTACTGCAAATTTCCATTACACGAAGAGTTACATAACCCTCAGTCACATAGGCAGTTGGGTTTAAATGAGATCAAACAAATCTGTGCGAGTCTCGACTCTTGTCTAGTCGTTCAGTGAAAACGAGTACACATTCCGTTTAAATTTTATTAAAGCTCATTTCGACGTTCGTCCGTAATATATACAGGCGAAATCTTAAGACCGACGGAACTGACGTTAAGGCGCCGAACACGGGCCGACCGTTTCGCTACACGGGCGCGGGGGTCGGAGGGGGGCGCGGCGGGGGGGGCTCCACCCTCGGCGCTCGGAGGGAATACGAATGGCTGAATTTCACCCGCAAAAGCCTGTCTTATTTCCACGCGGGCATTTTATACGGTTCTCGACACTTTTCAGTAAATAGAATAAGGTGTTGTTCCATTTAATTCGACTAAGGCAGCGCGAATCCTTTTTTGTTCCTAATTATATTATTATTTTTACTGTAGCTTAAAATACAAGTTTATTTTAAACTAATGAGTTTTTGTAAATCAGGTGCATTCATTGTTTTTATCGACATTTTTATTGTATTTTTCAAACAATTCTCTGGTAGTTGTGTTCTACTGTATTATAGGAAGATTTCGCTATAAATACAGAGGGTCCAATAACATAACTATATAAGTATATATATCATCAAAATTTAATAACGGCAAAAATCTAAAAATTCACTTATGTATAATTTAGTTTGAAATAAGCTTACGTTGAGAATAACTAACTGATAGTAGATATTAGATTTAATTATGTATTTTACCTTTGTGAAAATTATTTAGAACTCTACGATTTTCAATAAATAAACCATTTTCATTAGATCAAAAGTGTTTATATTACTACAATTATGATCAGTTTAATGAAATATCAAATAACTTTTTCTTTGCGTAATATTTCTAATAGTTAAATAATAAATTTTAAAAAGCAAAGCTTTTAAATAATTCGTCTGTATAATTTGTATTTTAATGGTAACAAATTTAACTTTGTGGTTAAAATCCATTTTTTTAATTGTTAACTTTAACCACTATTTTCAAAAATTTCATTTTTTTCTCCCTTAAAATTAGTTAGTTTTTGGTTAATCATCAACTATTGTTTATTTAAAAGAATCTATTTTAAAAAAAACTCAAAATATTATTCAATTTTTTTTTTTTTTCTAAAACAATAATTATTTAATAATAAACTTACTTAAAGTACTTAACTTAAATTGTTACTTGGTGATACAAAATTATTAAAATAATTTAAAGGGAAATATTTTATTATAATATTTTGGTTAGCTTTCCATGCTTTATTTATCTCTAATGATTCTAAATCATTAAATTTAAGACCAACATTGTTCATATGTAAATAAAGACGATCACTTTCTATCAAATGATTTGATAATTCTTAAAAACCATTCATTTTATCAAACCAT
Organism: Eubasilissa splendida; assembly: GCA_031772225.1. Lineage (NCBI taxonomy): Eukaryota > Metazoa > Arthropoda > Insecta > Trichoptera > Phryganeidae > Eubasilissa > Eubasilissa splendida. The sequence goes on along the minus strand of CM062861.1, from coordinate 24,354,028 downwards.
ACATTTGTACATAAACTAACCAAAATATTATAAACAACCAACTAAATTTAACAAGTCCCTCATTCTAAATATTTTTCCTCGAAATTATACTAATAATTTTGTATCATCAAGTAACAATTTAAGTTAGGTACTAAATTTATTTATAATTAATTATTGTATTTTTTAAACATTTTTTTTTTAAATAGATTATGTTAAAGAAATCATATATGTTTTTGATTAGTTTATGACATCCTGAAGAAGAAAATGATATTTTTTCCAAATCAGTAGATGTATTTATATTTAATTCATTAAGTGGTTAATAAAGCTATGTTACTTACTTACTTACCATCACGCCGTTTCTCCGCGAGGGTAGGCAAAGAAGATAGAGCGCCACACTTTTCTGTCCTGACACACAATTCTCGCCTCATCCACATTCATACATCTTCTCATACAAGCTCGCCGATTGTTGAGGCTTCTAACAGAACCATCCTCCATTAATTGGTTTACCTGGTCGTGCCAAGTCTTCCGCGGACGTCCTCTATTTCTGGTGCCATCAACACTTGCGTCATATATCTTTCTTACCATTCTCTCCTCATTCATCCGTTCCATATGATCAAACTACCTAAGTGATCCTTTCTTAACTTTACTCACTATACAACAGCTTTACATTATTTCCTTATTTCTTCATTCTTTACGCCTAAGTAATCTCATTTCCACTGCATTCAGTCTACTTTCGTTCCTTTTCTGCCAGCTCCAGGCCTCACTTCCATACATCAGTGTCGGTACCAGGATTCCATTGTGCACCGCTAGTCTTGCCTCAGTTAACAAATTCCCGTTAGATATAATTCCATTCAAAGCGCCGTTCACATTATTTCCTGCAGTCACCCTCCTTTCGATATCATTCTCAGCCTTTCCGTTTCTATCAAACATACTTCCCAAATACACAAACTCATCTACTTGTTCCAAACATTCATTACCTACAAGTATTTAGCACGGTATCTCGCTTTCCTCCTTTTCGAATACCATCACTTTCGACTTGTTAACATTCATCATGAGGTCGCTTTCCTCGCATACATCGTACATTCTACTCACCTGATTCTGTAGTTCTTGTTTATTATTCGTCGTTATGTTAACAATCTAAAAGTGTATAATTTGTCATTAAATTTTTTAGTTATTCAATTTTGGCTATGTGACGGTGATATACTCGTGTATAGGATAGGATATAGTACACGGATAGGATTTTGTGGACATGATAACACTCGGAGTTCTTTTCAAAATTCTATACAAATTGACCGCGTAAATATCTCGGGTAGGTTTATTTTCCACCCTGAACCGACGCCCTTTTCAAAATTTGGATTGTTCGAAAATTTAAATGATTTTATTTTTCCACTTTCACGGAATATAGATGATGTTTGCGGCCAGTTCCGAACGAGATTTTTTCTGTTAACCTTTACCATACCATGATATAAAATACACAAACACAGCCATGCTGTCAACTCATGTTACCGTAAATAACAGATAGAATTTTTTTTTTATTAGCTTAAATGACTTTAATGGCACGAATTTATTCTAAATACTGAGCATTCAAATTTGAAAAAGTGATTAATAACATAATTTAGAGCATTCATTAAGTCCTATACAATGTGCCCTTCCTTCTTATCTCTCTTCATTTAATTATTGAGAAAGATATAATTATATTTGTATGTTTGTTATACTTTTCACTGTGAAAATAGCGTGTGATCTCTGTCTTTCATATCATAAATGGTATTTTTACCAACGTATAAATTTTAATTAACGGATTGAATGGAAAAAATAATTATTTTCGTACTATTCCTTTTTCATGATTAGTTTTTCACTAGTCATTCCTAAGCGCTAATATTTTATTTATGATTATCTAAAATATTAATTTTATGTTGCATGCATTTATCGAAATATTACAGGTTTAATTATGATGGTAGACCTGTGTTACTGCATGGTTTGAGAAGGGTTAAAACACTGTTGTTGCGCTCATTCTTAAGTGTTTATTTTTCAGAATACTTGATAATTTTGATGTATTAATTTAAAAAAGTGTAACATATAGATTTGAAAATTTGTCATGAAAAATACTGGCGTTATAACACAATTGGTAGTGTACTTCCCCGGATTAGAAATAGAGATCCAGGTTCGAATCCCGGTAGCGCAAAAACAATATTTTTCGACAAAATTGATTTTATATGTATATATTTATAATTAATACATTAAATTATTATTTAAAACATCACAGACCTATGTTCTGAATAATTACAACTTCAAAATAAGAATATGTTAAAAATGTTATACATATATTACTGCGAAATAGATCTAAATTTCAGATATGTTTTTTTATTTTTTTCATTTCGACTTTATTACGCACATATTATATTATAATTTTGAATTTTATTTTATTTATGTTCACGTACAGACGTTTCAAATTTAGTCCGTTAAAATGCTAACTAGAGAATTTTTAAATACCAATCAAAGCTGCGTTTCGCATAATTTATAGTTAATTTTTTTTTTTAAATATAATTAAAGATTTTTTTAATGTTTTTATCTGTTGATCAATTAAATTTACCCCATCGTAGATATGCTTGGCGTATTGAGTGCTTGGCGAATAAACGTTCACCCGTATAAACTCAGTTAGCATATAAGGTGCTAGGCGTATAATTTTTCACCTGTATAAACTCTCTCTTTGCTTATACAATGCTGGGTGTATAAATGTTAAGTCGTACGAGTGCTGCGGCTGATAGGTTACTTGCATAATTCATAGAATCATATTAACCTTACACAAATTAAACGAATCAATTAAAAAGATGTAATACCCCCCCCTGCAATAACACTGTATATCGCTTATACAAATTTTAATAGATAGACAGCATGGATTATATTGGACAATATATAGTGTTTTATGTGCTATGATTCCTTAGAAATTGTGAGTAATTATATTTTTATTTATGGTTGTTTGATATACCGTTCGATGCCCGAGAATATATACAACGCATTTGCATTCATTACTCATATCTACCAAAAAACGATATACAGTGTTGTTGCAGGGGTTGTCTCGTATACAAAAAAAAAATCTACAAACTATATCCCGATAACAAAAAAATATGTTTTATGTATATATTTCCAATTTAATTTGTAACTGCACACAATACAGGTTTACGCGAGACAACTGCACATAGTTACAAGACCACACTAAGTGCGCACAGCCAGCTATTAATCTGCTGCCGTGACTTTGTATTAAATAACCTAACCTAACTTAATACAATCTATCATAATATAATATACCTAACACAAATTTAAATAATCAAATAGATAGATTTTTCTGTATACCTTTCCAATTGATTAATTTTATTTGTATAAAAAATATCGCAGAACTGTGTTCTGAAATTGCGACTTCACAACAAAAATGTGTTTTCCTTAATTATAAATAATAATGTATTAAGTTGTTTGTAACATTGAGCCATATTCTATATTATTTTTCGACGCAATTATAATACGCAGTATTACACAGCCTATACTAAGCCTCTTTTATGGGATAAATGTTTCAGGCTCGTGGCTTCGAGATGTGGTGATGTTTGCAAAGTATACTTAAATCATACCTTACACCGCTTAGGAAATTAGAAAACTAAGGCAGTAAAAGGAATATAGAAATAGTACTTAGTAATGTGATTAAGAAATATAAATTATCACAAGTTCAACATAGACGTCAGTTTGCGAAATCACTGTATTTTTTATGTTTTTTTCCTTCAATTCCTTAGAGTCTACGACACTTTACATGCGGCTAGACCGCCAAATCTACTGCTACAAGTGCATCAGCGTTAATCGTTTTGACACTTTTATTAACTATCTTATTGTAATAAACACCATATATGTTTTATATTAATACATAAATTAGATAGGTAAAAAATTCTGATAAAAAACTCCTATTTTTTTATGTGTAAGAGTACTATTCTTAAGTATGGCTTGCAGTACCGTGTCGAAAGCAGGATGTATCATTTTTAGATACTGGCTCGCAATATCGTGTCAAAAACAGGTGTTGTGTGAAATGAGTAGTGTTGTGTTATGTGTAAGTTCCATCTACTGTCGGTTCACTATCTGTGTGGACTCTCATCCGACTCGTATCATTTTGAAGCGCCAGATATCACGAAGTATTTAATTTAGTGTATTTTTTTGGATTTTTTTTACCGGAAAGCTGCTTTACTTTATTAAATTATAGTGGAGAATATTCTAAAGATAATGGAGTTTCTAATAGCATTAGAGTTCTGCGTGGAACCACAAGTTAGTTAGGCTATTAATTCATGCCTTCAAAAGCCTACTTAATTCAAAAGTTCGGGATATCGGGAAGGTGACCACTATTACAAAAGGTCTTAAATAACCAACGAGTGAGTGTAAAATCGTGAGTTACATTATTAAAATTGTCTTTAAGAGCTGTTTGATCTTTATGACTATCCAACAATCACCAGTCGCCATGTACGCGTAATATGAACGCGACATATAGAATGGTTCCTGTCCATTATTTACTTATTACCTCCTTCTCCTATACTAAAACACGATATTTTTCTATGGTTGTGTTCTGAATGGTTTTTTGGTCCAGTTGGTGTTAAACCTTTGAATTAACAGTAATCGTTTACCAGTAGTACAGTGAGCTATAAAAATTGCGTGAATTATCTCCTGCTATGTGGAAATGATAAATTTACTGTGTGTTCGATTTTCTCAATACCGCGTATACCGAATCCTGTACATCTTGCTATTGTGCTTGCTGCATGATACTTCACGCCATCACCGAAGTGTTTAACTAAGAGTACTTCGTGTGGAACAACGAAGTACGTGTTCTACAGCCAGAAGACTTGTGGCTCCAGTGAAGTTACCGAAAGGAGTATTTCACTGGTGTGTCGTGTTTTTTGGTTCCGGGTGGTTCTTCAGCCTCTCTATTCCTATTCCTCTCCTAAATTAATTCCTTATATCCTTTTTACATTTCGTATTTTCCTAATCCCTTATTCAGACAATAGTCTTTCAGGTCCATTCCAGTCCGGTCCAGTTTTCCAGGCCCCTCTGTCTTGAGCTGCGATTTACCAACATTTTCCGACCATATCATTCTTGGGTATCCTAGAGGACGAGCTTTCTTGGCATTCTCTAATACACGGATGAGATTTGTCTTAACCATTCATCACGAGCGTAAAGGGCGGTACAGAGTTGAAGGCGAAACGAGCAATGGTTAATGTATTATACTCTTAGTAGATGCAGTGGCGTAACTACAAAAGTGGGCCCCAGTGCTAAATGAAAAAGAGCCCAGTAAATAATCATATAAAAGATTTACGAATACTGTTCCGGGTGTATCATTTACGTTTATACACGTTCTGCATATTTTATGCATCAAATAGTAAGAACAAAACTAGTCTTGTCAAACTTTTACGAAAAATAAATATTAATGCTATTTAAAAAATCATCGACAAGCTCTAAACCATTTGCCTGAGACGAATCCTTCAATTTTTTGGGAATCTTGAGAGAAGGGAAGATAGCTTGGAGAAGCTTGTCGTTGTGGGCCATGTCGAAGGACCAAGAGGAAGATCTGCCACCGGTTGGACCGACCGAGTGAAAAAGGCAACATGCACTTCTCCAGTGATAATCCTAAGGTCTACAGGATGCCGATAAAAGTGGAGAAGCATAGTTAGGAGGGCGAGAATTCATGAAGATCGCGATCCTCAGTCATGAGGAACCGACGAGGATAATGATGGTTTAATAAATAAATCGCTTTATTTTTGACAGTAGCACGTATCGCTATCTCTTTTTCTCTTTTTCAAACATGATGAATCCACTTAACCCGCTTTCTACACACACACACACGTTCGTGCACACCTTTATACAGTGTATGTTTGATTAAATAGTCAAATTATTCATTTCTCAGATAAAAAACAGTAGATTTTTTTGCGAACAGGCTTACATTATTAAAATAAATCTCTTAAAATATTTTTTTTGGTAGATTTCTCGGCGACGTCGCGAGAGTCTCGATTGCCTCAATTGGTCTCGCAGGTGTCCTGTTTCTGATGAAAAGTTTTCCATTTACATGAAATATAGTTGTCGCGTAGTAAATAATAATATATTTTTTTTATTTTTTATTTTTAGAGAAACAAACAGTGTAACAATAATATCTGATAATTACAAAATATATAAAACACCAGTGATGTTTTTTCGGAATTAAATACGTAGTACATAATAAACTAAAAAATAGTATACTCAAACAGACTGATAAACAAAAATACTTTTACATAAAAATAAACATAATAAACTAAAAACTAGTATATATTAAAAATAATAATAATAATAAACTGAAAAAAGAAACAAAAGGGTGATTTTAAACTAAACATACAAAGAAGAAAGGGTAAGGAGGGGAGGGAAATGGGATGCAATATATACAGTTTATATTAATAGTTATTGAAAATTTGGCGTAGTTTAAATTTAAAAGGAAGCAATTTATCGTTGAAAGTGTCCATGTTATTAGAAAAATTTACAGCCTTATACTTTGATGTAGAGCGGATGACAAAACAATTTATGTAATTAGTTCTACCCAAATTTGAGTAAAAAAGATTATTTGATCGTGTTTGTCGCGTTGGACAGTTAAAAGTTATTTGTTCCAATAAATAGGGCGAGTCAACTAAGTTATTTAAAATTTTATAGAGATAGGATAAATCTTGAGTGTTTCTTCTATTTAAGAGGGGGGTATTTTATGGTAACACTCACTTTCTGAATGAGATTTAATGTCTAAGCGAGCACGTGAATTGAATATATTAAAAAATTTATGTTGGACATTTTCAAGTCGGTCGCTATAGGTGGAATAATGTGTGTTCCAAACTACCGATCCGAATTCAAGTTGACTGCGTACAAATGAGAAATATAGAATGATAAGAGTAAAAGGTGGTTGGAATGGGTTAGACGTTCTAGCAATGAATTCAAGGAGTCTATAGGCTTTAGCGATTACCGACTCTATATGCGGGATAAAAGTTAATAATAATAATAATAATAATAAGCAAATCGTAATGGGGCGCTTCGTGGCCAATATTTTTAATTGCTAATTTTATTGCATATTGATACGTTAAATTAGATTTTATACAATTCATTTTATTATGACATCTCTATATCTTTCTAGTGGTATGCAGCGCTCGAGGCACATGAGACAATAAGATCTACAAATACGAAAGAGGGAATTGAGTTAGTTGTAAACTCGGGGTTTCGAGAGGCTGTGCATAAATAAATTAAGGCGGGTTCTTTGAAAGAAAAAACATTAAAAATTAAAGTTCGGTTTTTGAAATAGTTAACTGATTTTTTTAATACTTAAAAATTAAGAAATTTTAGACCTATATAAATTGTACCTGATTAATTACTACGGACAAATATTTTTTAGCGTTTCTCTCGATATCGTAATTTTTTGATAAAATTATATTTAAGAGACCCAACTTTTTACGAATTTTTTATCATATTTTTTGTATAAATAATTGAATTTAACGATACTTATTTTACATTTTATGAACAATGCCGTCCTATTCTCTCAAGACATTCTTGGAATCGGACTCTTAAATTTGCGAAAAAGCGAGAGCAAAGCTGTGATGATCCACATATAACAAAATGATTAAAAAATACGAATTCTACGAAATCTCTAGAGCGGGTCGGTTAGGGGCGAGAGTAGCGGGGCGGGGGATGAGAGGAGTATGAGCGGGGGTGGCGAACGCTTCTCCAGACAGTCGGTTTCGGGAGGGTGAGGGGGTTGTACGTGTGAGAGTCGCTTTTGAACCGGGAAAAGAGTCGAATACGTTACGATTGTTCGGGGTACGAAAATTGGTTTCCTTTCGAAATTTACGCCGCGAGTGTTTTAGGGGTGATTTAGGTGTGGGTTTCGGGGTCCGCGGGGTCGTGTTCTAATTTAAATCGCGAGTGCGGTGACTTCAAGTTCCAGAGTGCCGGCCAGGATTGGCGCAGACGCTGAGGACCATAGCTGCACCGAAATACTAAGTTTATCTTTTGCATGCTTGTATACATAATTAAAACCGCTAACAAATACGGTAGTGTGATTCGGATCATCATGTAATTACTCATTCATAAAAAGGGGATGGCATAATCGCTAGACTACTTGATATTTCGCTTTATTTAATTACTGTCCTGTTTTATTAATTCGGAACACCATCCTACAAGTTTTAGTTACATTATCTCATCGTTCAGGACTATTTATATACTACTATGGTCCGTATAAATAATTATGTAACTATGTACGTAATTATTTGTGTATTTACTTATTCGCGGAAACCTAGTAAGATCTCACAAATCCCGTCATGGCTCACGCCGCTGGCACCACGGTGCGAGACAAGGCGCATTTTATAAATTACATTTTCGATCCGAAGTAATGGCTTGCCAGACGAAATGTTAGAGTATATCCGAGAATGGTCGTGTGTTTATTTTATTTTGAAATAGCACGATTGCATGTGTATGGAAATCATACTGCCTTTTATTATTGGCATGGTACTAACAACCACCCCAAACTGAAATTATTCGAGGGCCTTGCTCTCCCGTGATCAAAGTAACAACAGTGTCGCGAGTGACAGATAATGATGCAGAGGAATTGTATGTCGAGGTAGTCTCTCGTCGAGTTTGGAGTGGTCTATAGTTGCTGAGGGGGGTCTCCGTTCTGGGCAATGCTTCACGGGTATCTCGCTAGTCGAGATCGTACACTTTACAATGCATACATTAGCTAGCCATCCAAGAGGCGTTATCGGCACAAAGACGAAAGAGTCTGCCGATTGAATGCTGTTGCGTCACACCTTAGCTAAGACGTGAGCGGACGGAACGGATCCCAGAAGAAGGAAGCCTCAGCGCTCTATAGATACCTCTTCGGACTTCTCGAGAGATGAGTCTCTAAACATGAATGCCGGGAGATTGCCATTTCACACCACCTAGCGTGGGTATCTTAACGAAAGGACGAGAGGGAGATTTACATCAAAAGGCGTCATTTTGCACGGACTACGTATTATTAACACATCTGACTGATTTGTTCCTGGCTCTATTCAAGATGCATTGTTCGAGACACCGAGGATCATCCTGCAGATAAACTAAACTATTCATCGCTGTCACATGTCGTATGCCCTCAGACGCACCTAAAGGATGGTAATTTTCCTGAGAATCGTACTGACATGTCACAATCAATCACAATTAATTACCTTCAGTGGTGGACGCGGCCACGGATTGGCCATTTTCCTACCGATACTGAACAGCAGCATATTGGAGATACAAGGACCTCGGCCGTGCATCTTGGATGAGTCATAACAAATGATATTGTTCACTGAGACATCGGCCGAATCTAAATTTTGGATCATCATCATCATCATTACCTTTTGAACGCGTGGGTGAGAGGGCTCGGGGTTAAGCACCCGTCGTCTACCGCGAATAGGCACCAGGCGTACGGGTATCTTAATCTGGGGATAGGGGAGCCGAGCGAGCGCAACAGACCGGTGTCTAGAGAACTTATCATAATCACGGAACATATTTGCCAAGCGAGGCATTTAGCATGTCGCATGTTGTTTCACATGTCCACATAATTTATGAACAGCTAGGCGACGCCACGAGGCGACCACAGTCACGAGGATAAATCTACGACAAGGTTGGTGTCCCATGTATAATTCTTTCCACACTCTTATATTTCAGAATTAGGGGTAATAAATTGAAGACTAGTAGAATTAATGCCATAACGAGTGCGTTCGGGTATCGTACTGCATGATCAGAGGGTTCCGTTATTTAATCGCGTACTATAAGATAATCGGTATATTTATTTTAACAATTGCTCTATAGGTATTTGAACGGCTATAATATTTGGATGTTTGTAAACTTTGGATATTTGATAATTGAAAACGCGGGTTAAAAGAATTAGGATTATTACGGACATGACATGGGGTATTCGTAACCATTAGATGATCATTTGGCCAAATTAATATTAAGGTTTCGTAGAAGCCGTCTACGTTAAACCTCGATCTTAGAGAAGTAGGGAAACATCGAATTCATCACGGTGGTGCTTTGGACCAGGAGTATCGCACATTATTTAGAAATATAATCGAGACAACGAACATCGAATCCGTTACAAAGCGTTGGTTCAATGGCAGCAACTTCACGCGGATATTTTCTTATTGAGCCTGAATTGTTTGAGGATTGTTACTGTAAACTTTTGACTCAAGATATTCCCACAAAAAAAAGTCGCACGGTATAAGGTCCGATGACCGAAGTGCCCAGGGTATGTCTCCGTACTTGCTGATTAATTTATTGGGAAAAATTTCCCTCGGCTTCTCCATTAAAACTCTAGCTGTGTATGGAGTGGCCCCGTCTTGTTGAAATTGTGTTGAACAATACACTTCCCACTTACCTCACCCTGATGGTTTACGAGCAATTACAATTTAATCTTGAAATTTTTCCGCAGGACACCCTTTATATTGTTGTTTCTGTCGATTATCGCTCGCAATTATCAACCTCCGCCGAGTTTGGCTAATTCCTATGCAAGTCTACTTCGTACAGTTAGTTGGCGTGGTACAACAGTAAGGCCAAATTACTTTTATATGGTTTCGCTTGCGTAAACGGTACGCGGTTGTAATGTGTTTTGAGCATTTAAAAAACTCAGTCCAAAGAAAAATCTGTTAAAAAAAAACCTGTGAATTATTTCATTTTCAGAAGTGCACTCGATCTTTCATCATTTTATATATTTAATCCATTTTATTTTTTATCTTGTTACATATTTCTAATGGTGCAATAAATATCAGACCATTGTAAGTAGGTACTCTTTTGGGTTTGTTTTTTTCGCCTCGATTTCATGTTTTTACAGGAACAGGAATGAATCTGCCTACAAGCCTGTGGAAGTCCTTATGTAACTAGTTTTTTTTGTTGTTAAAACTAAACCCACAAAACATCTTACTAGACCTTTGTCTGCAGGTATATTTATATCAATTTTATTACATTTAATATAATCAAAACAACAACTAATCGGTATCACAGTTTAAACAATTCATTTCAAGCTTACAAATAAAACAAATTATTTTCGATAAGCCACTTTTTTATCATTTCTTTCAAATTGAGAGAAGGCGTACTATTTTGTAAAGACCCAGGTAGTTTATTTTTCAGTGTAGGAACAACAAATTCTAATGTCCTCGATCCATACTTATTAATGATTTTGGGAAATGTTAAATTCAAATTAGCTACACCTCTTGCATCTTTTTCGTGTGAAGGAGAACGTGCATTAACTGATTATGCCACAGCACACAGTACATTAACGACATTTTTTTTCAAATTGATTCTTCTATCGTTCCATTATTTGAAAGTCAACCACTTTATTCCGGATTGGAAGAGATCCAGGTTCGAATCCCGATAGCAACAACAATATTTTTTCGATTAAATTGATTTTATATGTATAACTTTTTAATTAATACATACATGTTCTGAATAATTACAACTTCACAATAAGAATGTGTTCTTAATATATTTCCAGTTGATTAATTTAATTTGTATTGTGATTATTATTTAGAATCACAGATGTATTTTCAACCTGCCAACCCCCTCCAATATTAATTAATATATAACGCTGAAAACAATCTAGTCTGCATATAGAACAACAAATATGTAACAATTTGCATTTGAAAATAGTCGATCAAAAATATAATACAATTTTAAAAAACAGCGGAACGTGCAATTTCAATTTGATTGTTGACGCACTTGAAATTGATTGGAATATATTAACGGATTAAATCAATTATTTTCAATCACACATTTCTAATGAAAATAAAAGTAAACAAACGTCGCTTGATTAAACTCGTTATTTACTTTCCAGTCAATTAACCTGCCAGGATTGAGCGCGCGGGGTCAGCGCGGGTCGCCGCGCTGCCAACATCCCCGTCTTAGGCTCCCTGTACATTATTAATCACAGGTGATAATACAATAATACGCCAAGACCCAAGGTCCGTTTAACGGATTATCCATTCATTGTGAAAAATTAATTCTGACAATAAATTTCTAAAAACTCGTTATAACTTGCAGAGGAAAACATGTCGCCAGATGTCACGTGTGTCGTGGGAATTTTAATAACACGTTTGGTATTTGTTTGAGTTAATTTGTTTAGTTACGCTTTGCCGAATCATTAGTCACTGTTAAAAATCTCGTATCATTCTGAAATATAATGATATTTTTATTATTCTTTCGATACTGAAAAACAAAAATAATAAACTACTCTATTGACCGTGCGTGCGCTAGACAGGTGCTAACTTCAATTTAATTACAACAATAAAACTTTACCAGTGCAAAAACTATTTCTTAGTGTTAACAGAATAATAAATGTGAAAGATAAAATTAAACGTCGTTTGTTTCTCAGAAATATGTGATTTTATACGTAGCTTAATATTATGGCAAACTATTCCTGCGGCACACGTGACACCTGGCAACAGATTATACTTCAGGGTCTCGTCAACATAGCGTCAATAATTATTTTAGGCCTACTTTTAAATAAATCCGAACGGTTTGCGTCTTTTATAAATGTCGATCTATTTCAAATTAGCCTAATCGTTTTCTGACAGATGACAGGTATTCAAATATTATACTTTCCAACAGGAAGATTGCGTAATATTATTTAGCAATTTTAGCTGTAGATGTCTAATAAATTATCATTGATGGCTCTTCTTTAAATGGTTATTGTATAAACGAGACAACGCTGTGTCGGTACGATATGACGGTTTGACAGGCGTAGGCGGTAGATAAACATCACTCGTCAAAACGTTCCCGTCAAAACGGGGCAAAATATTGACAAAATATCCTTTCGACAGCGGATTTGGTTCCATTGTTTGTGCGCCAGCTAGCGATATTAACCATTTTTGTATCAAAAAATATCACATGTTAACAAAGCCTGTGCAGAAAAGTTTTTATTTATTTTTTTAAAAAAAATGAAAACACATTTTAAGTATATTTATTTTTTTCTTATGCCGAATGCGCGCGTTCCGTATACCGTGCAGGTACAACTCACAAAATGACCGTTTCAATTAGCAATGAAACATCAGTAAACATTGCGTCTATCCTCAAAACGTAACATATTTTGGTTCCGAAACGTAACATATTTTGGTCACTAAACGTGAGATCTCATTGGTTGACCAAATTACCAAAGAATGGGTATTGAGACGCATGAATTATTATTTTATTTTTTTTATAAATAGACTCACAAAACATCACGCTAGACGTTTATCTGCAGGTACTTTCATATCAATTATTACATTAAAGATAATCAAACATAAGAAAACTAGTCAGTGTCACATTTCAACAATCCATTTCATTTCAACGGTACGTTCATATCAATTATTATATTTAATTAAATCAAACATAAAAACTAATCAGGATCACAGTTCAACAATCCATTTCATGCTTACAAGTAAGACAAATGATTATTGATAAGGCATTTTTTTATGACTTCTTCCAAATTGGGAGAAAGCTTACTACAAATAGTAAGACAAATTATTTTCGATAAGCCACTTTTTTTATCATTTCTTTCAAATTAAGAGAAAGCGTACTATTTTGTAAAGACCCAGGTAGTTTATTTTTTAGTGTAGGAACAACAAATTCTAATGTCCTCGATTCATACTTATTGGTGATTTTGGGAAATGTTAACCCTTCCCAAACCATGCAGTAACACAGGTCTACCGTTAAAATTAAACCTGTAATATTTCGGTAAATGCATGCAAAATAAAATTCATATTTTAGATAATCCTAAAGAAAATATCAGCGTTTAGGAATAACTAGTGAAAAATCAATTATGAAAAGGGAATCGTACAAAAACAATTATTTTTTCCGTTCAATCCGTTGTAAAAGTAATACGTTGGTAAAAATACAATATATGATATGAAAGACAGAGATCACACAATTGTCTTTTTTTCACTAATTAAATGAAGAGAGATAAGAAGGAAGGACACATTGTATACGACTTAATGAATGCTCTAAATTATGTTATTAATCATATTTTCAAAATTGAATGCTCAATATTTAAAGTAAATTTTCTAACAGTTATCTACGGTAACACGAGTTGACAGCATGGCTGCGTTCGGGTATTTTATATCATGGTATGGTAAAGGTTAAATTAGCTACACCTCTTGCATCTTTCTTGTGTGCAGCCACCCTATTTAGAGCTTCGTTGATATAATTTTCTATCATTAAAAATAGCAGTAACAGCCCGTATAGGTACTGGAAGAATGTTTAAGGAAGAATATAACAATTTTTGATTATGCCTCAATTTAAATGCTTCCATGCTTACAATTTTTTTCAGTATGACTGTATGTAGATTTTGTATTTGTTTTATATGTGAGTTACAACAGTGATCCCACGATCGGATACCATATCTTAATGATAACTCGACCAAAGAAAACTAAATTATTCGTTAAACCGGCTTAGGGATTACGTAATGAATTTTATAATTAGTCAAGAGAACTAATAACAAAGGAAAACTGCTTACTTCTGGTACATTCTCTGCAATGAAAAATATTATTTAGTGAGTAGAATGTATGATGCGTGCAAGGAAAGCGACCTTATTATGAATGTCAACAAGTTGAAAGTGATGGTATTCGAGAAGGAGGAAAGCAAAGCACCGTGCAAAACACTTGTAAGTAAATGAATTTGTTTATTTGGGAAGTATATTTGATAGAAACGGAAAGGCTGAAAAAGATATCGAAAGGAAGGTGACTGCGGAGAACGAAGTGAACGGCGCTTTGAATGGAATTTTATCTAACAGGAATTTGTCAACCGAGGTAACCGATGTGAGGCCTGGAGCTGGCAGAAGAGGAACGAAAGCATGCAGTGAAAATGAGATCGCTTGGGCGTATATGCGGCAGGTCCACTTATTACAGAGTAAATAATGAAGAAATAAGTATAGTAAATTAAATTAAGAAAGAATCACTTAAGGTAGTTTGGTCATATGGAACGGATGAATGAGGAAAGAATAGTAAGAAAGATATATGACGCAAGTGTTGATGGCACCAGAAATAGAGGACGTCCGCGGAAGACTTGGCACGACCAGGTAAACCAGATACTGGAGGATAGTCCTGTCAGAAGTATCAACATTCGGCGAGCTTGTATAAGAAGATGTATGAATGTGGTTGAGGCGAGAATTGTGTCAGGACAGAAGAGTATAGCACTTTATTCTCTCTGCCTATCCCCGCGGAGAAATGGCGTAATGATAATAAGTGAGTTAGTTAGTTGGTTACAACTCATTATGCAGGAGAAAAAGTTAAAAGATGAGTAAATAGAAATATTTATGTCATCTTGGGTGCGTCACCTTAGAAAGTGGCGCAATGTCCAAAATACCGGTGAACTCACATCTTGCACACCCAGGAGCGTACTACAACTTGCTCGCCAACCTTCGATAGAAGGCGACATGTGACGAGGAAGAAGAAGCACAAGACAGGGTAGAAGGACAAGGTTCTGGACTGCACAATAAAAACCATGAACTGGAATAGGTTGAATAGGAATGTTGACTTCTACCTTCACTGAGAGTATAAAACAAAGAAAAAAGTTTGTAACTCGATAAATTTCTTCTTTCGTATTAAAGAACCCTGTGGGTGTCCGCATTGCTCATTGTTTCGTCAGCATCACATTGAATGATTTTAACCTATTTCTTTCTTGGGCTAATTGTTCAGGTTACACCTCTGTAGATAACGTATAATATATTTTTTTATTTTATCTCCTTGTTCTTGGTATGTCACCTATCATCACTTTGTTCTCTGCGGCCCGAAAAAGTTCTACGTTAGAATGGCCAAACAATTGCCTTACGTTCTTCAGTCATCATGTTCTTCTTCTTCTTCTTCTAGGGCTCCGACTTCCGGCAATCTTTCTTTACATTATGAAATGCAAGATATCATACTTCTCCGGATGTTTCATCACACGTCCGAGATATTGAAATTTTCGAATTTTTATTGTTTTTTAATACTTATTTTTCTTTACTCAATACGTTTCTTAAATTCAACGTTACACAAATGTAATGTTATTTATTGTGTTTAGGGGATCGCACTCCCTTCACTCTCCTTCTCAACAGTGAGCTAAGATCAGCTTGCGGTCCGGGCACTAAGGGCAAGATCAGCTTGCGGCTTCAGTACGGAGCGCAGGATCAACGTGCGGTCTCAATACACGTAAGACTCGGTTAATGCTCAAAGTTCATGGTGTTGGGGTCAGCGCGTCCCATTAAAGTTAAGTAATACACCCAAACCGGACCCTCCGGTAATACCCTTCATCTGGGCTCTGACCACTGGCGTGACAAATGTCTCCCTCGGAGGGCCGAATAACTGTCCGATACACATTTAACGAGGATCACCCTCGGTGGCGCTCCTCGCGGTCTCGCTACTCTCGTCATGTAATGATCTCAAAGTATGTGAAGAATTTCCTCGAGATGGACATCTTCACAAATCCAAATAAATACATTTTGAAATTTCTTACATTTTGACGTATGGCAGACTACTGGTGCCACCTATATGTGGCCCACAGAAGCTTTTATTTAAAAATAATTAATAAATCTCTGACATATGAGACTAATATTTTTCAATTTTAATTGAAATTGCGTTTTATTTGTATTATTACCATTTTCCGAAAATTAATATCAATTATTTTTAAATACTAATTTAAAATATTAATTATAAATATATACATTAAATTAGTATTTAAAACGTCACAGACCTATGTTCTGAATAATTACAACTTTACAATAAGAATGTGTTCTCCTTAAAAATATATAAGTTATATCAATGTGTCTAAAATTTAATAAAAATTCATTGTTAATTCTGTCGTCTGCTATCGGTTTACTCAAAGGTATTTGAGATTCCGTAAAAACAAAGTAGATGATTTTCAAATTATGGAACGATAGATGTATTCATTTAAAAAAGTGTAACATATGAGTTCAAAAATTTGTCGTCAAAAGTACTGTCGCTGTAGCATAGTTGGATAAGCTTCCCCGGTTTGGAAAGAGATCCAGGTTCGAATTCCGGTAGCGCAACGACAATATTTTTCGATAAAATTGATTTTATATGTATATCTTTCAAATTAATAAATTTAATTAGCATTTAAATTATAGTTTTATAATTGTCTCGTGTAATTAGTAGATTGTTTCTAAATAGTCTATACATATATAATGTATGACTTATATATACTTATATATATAAGTCATTTATACATATAATAAAAAGAATAGGCCCAAGAACTGGTCCTTGGGCAACTTTTAATGATGTAAGAAGGGGGTCAGATATTAAGTCACCTGCTTTAGTGATTTGGTATCTGTTATTAAGTACCGATAACTTAAGCTATTGCAAATAGCTTTCCTTTACTCTGAGTTTCCAAAGTTTTTTTTATTATTACATGTCTGTCGATGGTTTCAAAAACTATTTTTATGTTGTATTGTTATGTTAAATCATATTTATTTCTGATTAATAAACGCGATTCAAACAATTAATTTCAAATGTGAAAGTTTACTAGAATAATATTTGAAAGTTATATAAATTGGTAAACTCTCACCCAAGGGACTCGGTGAACGAATAAATCAAATACCAAATGTAAACATTTTTAGTATGAATGATTAAATAGATACATACAAATAGAGATGATTCCATAATGGTTTGATAATAAAAATATTTTTTGAATAATTCAATTAATTTTGTAATAAAAACACAATAAAATGGAATAATACAGGTACTGTATAATTAAAACGTACCTGAACCAATTTCGCGGTTCGAGATTTTATTATATAATTTAGCACCTGTGTTTATGTACGCGTTGGAAACGCGGTGATGATAATAAAATAGCATCTATCTCCAGCATTCAAAAATGTGACATCCAATATCTAAAAAAATGTCTTCCTCGTTACTGATGACAGATTGATTTGTAACATTCCGCTGGTAGTTATGCGATGCTGGAGACGTATAGGACAATGTCGTCTACAAATACGAAAGAACTACATCAGTAGCCGGCGTTTTTTAATTTGATTTCGTTTGAGGGGCTATGCATTATACTAAGGAATTGAGACAGATTCTTCGACTCATTAACAAAAAAAATTCTACAAATTTTTGAGAAAACTAATATCTGGAATGGTATTTATTTAGTCGAATGAATTTAATTGCATTAATAGTTATTAATTAACTTTATATTAAACAAATAGTAGATATCTCATAGAGACGAAGTTATTTTTTTTTATTATATTTAATGGAAATATTTGGAATTATGGGTAATTACAGGGCTTGCGATCTGTTTTTAGCTGACTTAAGTGATCACTTTATATAAATATAACGTTCACCATTCTCACCCATTAATCAATCTCCATACAAATTTTTGAAAGTTGTATATATGTTACTATGTCGTTAGCCCTGTAATTACCCATACTTCCATATATTTCCATTAAATATAATATTTTTTTTAACTGTAACTTTGTTTAATAACAGTGCCTTTGTTGGTGAAAATCCAGTAATTGCGTGTCCTTGGACATATATTGCGAACTTTATTTTATCCAAATCGGACCACAAACAGTTATTAGCGATGATACAATGATGTCATTTCGTCGGACTAACGTGCGATCGATGCGAGTGATGAACGCAAACTATCATGTGGCGCTGTACTGCGTAGCGCAAATGACGAGAGACTGTTACAAGATTTTATTTAATCTGAAGGTTTGCGATGCCTCGCTCTACTTGGCGCGCCGTAAAGTGATTAAATTCAAAAACTCTTCTGAACAATGCGAAATTTTTTTTTAATATTGTTATCAAAATATTGCATATAGATACAAAACTTACTCACAAATATGTTTAGCTGATCACTTATAATGCAATAGCAACTCCTGAAGAAAATGTATATTGGGGAGTGATTCCGAAGTCGGTACACGCTTTGTAGGTTCCATCACATCCAAAATTCATGCTCCTTGAAACCCCAAGCGTAATACTCCATTCCGTTGGAATGTGTGCTTGTATACATTGGTCAAACAGAACGAAACCATCAACACTCAAATCTCGGAATACATTTTTTGCATCGGAATCATCAATAGGCTAAGTGAATCTGGCGGCATTGACTTGCCTCTAACTCTGGATGAGTTTTAGTTTTTTAAATATCTGAAAAGTACCACCATCATAGTAAAATAGGCTCCCCACTGACAGTCGAGGAGTTGGGTCGTCGTCCCAGCTCACTGGACTATTGACATAAAAAGATGCGGAAGACAGAAGGTGGAGCCGAATGATGATAATTAAGAAAAACCTGGATCCAATAGAAGACTAACACTAAACAAGAAGTATAGAAGATTATAAAACGACAATGAACATCAAAAAACTGATTTATTATTGGTATTTCTTAGATGCGGCTAGACCGCCTAACCTACTACTACAAGTGCATCAGCGCTAATCACTTTGACACTTTTACTAACTACCTTATTATTATAATATCATGAATATTTTTAATTAATACATGAATTGGAAAGGTAAAAAATAACCATCCAGCGTTAAAGAGTTTATTCAAAATGGGTTACGAATAAAAAATGACCACCGACAAACTCAAACCCCTCGGATGAGCTGGAGGAGTGACAAGACGAACAGAGTTCAGAATGTGTACATCAGAAAAAATTTTAAGATTACACCAATCACATAGAAGATGGAAGAAGCCACGCTGAGATGGTACGGCACGTAATCAGAAGACAAGACGATAATATTGTCAAACAGTATGAAGAGTGAACGCGGGACTTTACTGACATTCAGAGATCAAAATCTCATTCAGAGATCATAGACAAGGACCATTTAAGATCAACCTATTGTTGAATTAAAACATTTATTAACTATTTAATGAAAACGCTTTTTTATTGTGAAGTTGCAATTTTAGAACATAGTTCTGTGATAATTTTAATATTAATCAACTAGAAAGATACACAAAAAAAAAAAATTAAGTTGCTACCAGAATTCGAACCTGGACCTTTTCCTATCCGGCGAAATGCGTTACAAAAAAAAAAATTATTGTAAATATATAGCGTAATTTGAAACGTATTTCCCCAGATTGTAAAGGTTCAGGTTCGAATCCCGGCAGCAACTATAATATTTTTTCTATAAATAGATTTTTTCTGTATATATTTCTAATTAATTAATTTAATTTGTATTATTATAAAATATCATATCTTGAAACAAGTTATGTATTACAATGATGACCGTCAAGTACTTGAGACGGGATACCTGAGAAGATGCAAACTAAGCTGATTGGGCAAAGCAATCGAACAATAAACTTCTACAAATCGCACGAAATATTTTTTTTTTAAATTAACTTTACGTCATTTACATACCTTTTTAATTTGATTGATCTCTGATCACTTTATCGAACTTTACTCCGAGTATATTTTGTAAAGATCCGATGAGGAGTTTGAGTAAAGTTAAAATGAGTTTGAAGATAGAGTGCTCCCTGACTAATCGATAAGGCATTATACGGCCGTGGGATCCGCCGAATCTGAAGACGGACCGGGCCGCGGTCGGGGGTGTGAAGGGCGGCGAGGCGGGACGATGGAGCCACCCACCCAGCCTCCCTTATGAAGCAAACCATAACAACGTGTAAACTTTATTACTAAATAAAACGACAAGGATACGTCGGAAATAGGAAAGATTTTAGACAAAATTGACACATCCTTAATATTGTATTGAATACAAACCTGTACATCTTTCCCGTCTACAGTTTTTATTTATTAATATAAATAACCGATTCAATTTTATGACAAAGAACGTTTACAGGTTTCCCCAGTAAAAGTCGTTATACAGACGGTCACATTTATTCCCATAATTGCCATAAAATGTTTTTACATTGTACCTTAGTAACATACTAGTATTATCAATCAGTGGTATTAATTAACAAACTGTTGAAAAATTAATAAAGTGGGTCCCAAAAACTGCATTAAAAACAGGGTGTAAAATTTCGTATAATGTTATAAGACGGGCGATAGGACGGACGGCATGACGGGCCGGAGGACGAGCCGAAGGATGAGCCAGAGGACGGGTGGTAGGACGGGCGGAAGGACGGGCGGGAGGACGGCGGGAGGACGGGCGGGAGGACGGGCGGGAGGACGGGCTGGAGGACGGGAAGGCGGACGGGCGGAAGGACGGGCAGGAGGATGGGCGGAAAGATGGGTGGAAGAACGGGCGGGTGGGCAGGAAGCAATAAAATTCACAACGGCGAATGTAAATTAGAGTTGGTTAGTTGGTGCCCAACCTCGTATTTGTGGATCCCGTCACTAATCCCACTTAATGATGGCTCGTCTCTCCGCCTCTCGTGCGTTTTCAATTAGAAAAAATCCAATTCGAAAGACACTGCTCGGTTAAGAAAAGTAATATTTATTTATTCTTAATATAATGCATTCATAAGTAGTTTTATATATGCTCTAATATAAACAAGATCAAAATCGTTCCTTTTTACTACAACTTATCTTTCACATATTTGCTAAGCTTGATTTTGAATCGATGTAGTTTCTCCTCCTTTCTTATGTTTTCTGGCGTTGCATTAAAAACCCTCATTGCACTGTACGTCGATTTCTGAAATTTAGCCTTCTTCCTGAATGAGTCTCAGTCTATCTTTACCTCCTGTATGATGTTCGTGCTCATGTAGATTAGCATCAATTTTTCGTATAAATTCTGCCAATATTTTCTTAGTGAAATTTTATAAATTAATACTATTATATTGAAATATATTTTCTGCTTAACGATCATCATATTCAGATCTTTCAGCATTGCACTGATTCGAGTACATCTATTTTTGCTGAGTATTATTCTCAAAGTTTTATTTTGGAACACTGACAACTGTTTCATTTCTTCGTCATCAGCCAAAAACAAAATGCTGCTGCAGTAATCGAGGATATTGAATAATAACAGAGTTGTATACTATTTTACAAGTCTCCATACTAAAGAATCTTCTGATTTTTCCCAGGCGTGAGATTTTTTAAGCGATCATTTTAGTCACCTTTATTTATAGTTCACTCGGCACAATGTTTTAATACTATTGTCGAGAGCAAAATTTATGGTTCAATGATCTGGCTAATACAAAAAATAATATTGAAAAAGATATTTTTTATAGTAGATACATAGGTGCCGCTAATATCACCACAAACAACATTATTTAGGATGATAATCAAAATGAACGTGGTAAAATGTATATTTCGAAGAAGTGGCTAACGTCATTAAAATCAATAATATTAAGGATGGTAAAATGAATAATCCACGGATAGCACTAATGTCACATTGAACCATATTATTAAGTAACGTAATACCTATTTATAGTTCAGAGATGGCGCTAGCAATGAATACGCTTCAGACCCAAAACTACTTTCTCTAAAAAAAAGTCTTAAAATCTTCTGAGACAAAGTTCGGCTTAGGTAGCTTTTTGGATGTCCAAGTTATTAAAGAACAATCGTACTTTTCAAATATACTTTATTTTTTTCAATTCCTTCGAGTCTACAGCTTAAGTACTTTATTTGTGACTTTACCAACTGTAAGCACTTTTACATTTTCGTGAGTGCACTTACTCACCAACTACTTTCCATAGAGTCATAACTTCACATTGTTGTTGCGCCACCGGGATTCGAACCTGGATCTCTTTCCTAACCGGGGAAGGTGCTTTATCCAATTAATTTATGGCGTCTGCTATCAGTTTACTCAAAGGTATTTGAGATTCTGTAAAAATAAGGTAGATGGCTCTGTCAAATGATGGAACGATTAAATATATTAATATCAAAAAGGTAACATATAGGGTCGAAAATTGTCGCTAAAAATAATGTCGCTGTAGCTTAGTTGGATAAAGCACCTTCCCCGGTTAGGAAAGAGATCCAGGTTCAAATCCCGGTGGCGCAACAACAATATTTTTCGATAAAATTGATTTTATATGTATATCTTTATAATTAATATATTTAATTCATATTTAACAGATATGTTTACATAAATTGTGCAATAATGATTTCTATACTTAAAGTAGATTTTTAGGAATCACATACATCGGTCAACGTGTCTACGCTCTCCCTCGCCCGCCTGATAGATATGTTTACCGTCTACCGCGACCATCCATTCAGCACCTGTAAAATATCGAGTTGTTTTTTTCGGTTTAAAACGTAGAAATATTCATCAGTTACGAAATGTTAGCAATTTTGAAAATTATTTTTATACAGAATATGTTTTTTTCGGAGGCTTCCCAGATCTAATGTGTTACGAAACTGCGTAAAAATTTATAGGTATAGTACTTATGTGTATAATTTAGTATGTCTGTAGATACCGTAAGCGAGAAATATTCCATATTTTTAATATTGATCGCAAACGCACGGTGGTTCATTTTAATAATTAATAGTTTATTATTAGACCTGCATTTTATACAAATAATAATAAAGAAAAACGTCTCATAAATTCTAAAGACAAACCTGATAAATAAATTCATAAATTCAGGTTTTTATAAAAGTACTGATTTCTTTATTGGAAAAACAGGTCGAAATTTTAACATAAGGTCAAAAAGCATTTAAGACGTATAAATAATAATTATTTTAAAAATTTCAATAATTTATTAGAAAATAGTCATAATTTTGATTTAAAAAATTGGATTATCTCTTTTACATACAAAAAGTGTTGTTCTTAAATTGAATAATTTAGAATCGTAAGAAATAAGTAAACCGTGTAAAACTAATTAAAATATATTATGAATAATTAACTAAATTTAACCACTAGTCCTCTCCTAAAAATGTTTTCAATAATTTTGGATCATTTAGTCAATTTCCACACCGTTCATCAACATATATAACAATTTAAATTAAGTACTAGAATTATTTTATAATTTATTTATTTTAATTGAATTTGTAAACATTTTGACACAAAAATAAAAATGTATCATCCTGATGAAGTAAAAGGTATTTTCCAAAACCGATTGGTGTTAAATAAAAACAAAGTTAATAAACTATTAATTAAGAAATATTTCCACAAAAAACCATACCAATTTACCATCTGATCATATAATAATATTCAGACGACATTTAAAGAAACGAAGAGACCGAGTTATTCAAGTGTTTATTAATATTTATTAAAAAAATTGACGACACTTTTTACTGTTTTTTTATTTTATTTGTATAATGCAGTTCTTTTTTATTGTCTCCTTGTCTAATTCTTTAATCCATTCCATATCCATTCCGTTCCATTTATTGTATATTTTATTCCCATTAGCAGTTTGTTGTATAACTTGGTAGAATAATATTTAATGGTTCTCTGCCCAAATGTAGTTTTTGTAGACAATGTTTTGTAATTTTTATTTTTGCCGCGTCTCGTCTCTTAATGTTCAAAATTTATATATTGATGATTTTTTGCGTATATATTTGTAAGATTGTCGGAGCATCAAAATGTATTTAATATTATTTTTATTATAGCCATTTGAGTTCTAAATAATTGTTTAATATATGCTACACCTCCCCATTCAATTATACCGTATTATATTGTTGTTTGACAGGGTGCACAGTATACATTATTATTTAATAATAAGTTTACTTATTATTTTCGAAATATACATGATATGTTTGTTCTATCTTATTTTACTCTTTTTGTCTTTATACACTGGACAACATTTTTACTAACTTTAACTGAAGCTTATTTTTCATTTTTTATTTTTATACATTGAATATTACATTTACTTTAATTTTTACGTTGTATTTATTGTATCTTATTTATTAGAACCCTGTTTTGTTCTTTTATTTTTGTTTATTCCAATTTTTTTATTATTTTTATATTAATTTCATTGCGCTAACTGAAAAATCACTCTATTATAAAACAGTAAAATACTAGTGTTGCAGGCAGGGTACCGAATTACTAGTAGAGTAGTTTTTGATGAAAATTTAAAATAAAAATAATATTTTTTTAGATGCATACTACAGTAAATAAGGAGTAAACTTCGCAGCAAAGTAAGAATACGTAATTCGATACCCTGCCTGCTACACTAGTATTTTACTGTTTTATAGCAAAGGGTGATTTTTTAGTTAGTGGAGTAGTTTTCATGATCAATTTTAAGACCGTTACAGGTTGTGTCTTCAATAGATTTATTTTGACAATAATTTTTTATTTATTTAATTAATTTCATTGTGAAATTATGAATTTTATGCTTTTCTTTTTGCTAATATTTACTGCCAGAGAGCATTCACGCATCTAACTATTATTTCACATCCTTTAATTCATTTTCAGCTATCATAATAATTAATTAAAAGTCGGGAGTCAAAAAATCTCGCTGTAGCCAGATCTATTATAAATTCGTTTTCTCTTGTTGCCAGGACTATATTGATATTACTCTTCGCTTCTTACACCAGAGCCTGTTGACATGCGGGAGTTACGGGACTCGTCGGCACGTCTCCCCTCACTGTAACCTGCTTGAATCACTTTCTTCTGAATACTCTAGGAGTCCGAAGTACGAACTTCTCCGAAGATAGCTCGTGTTCGTTTATTCAGTTTCGGAGCATAAATCTTGTTAGCGATTTTATTTTCGAAATCTTGCAATCTGTTTATCTGTGCCAATATTTTATTTAAAACAAACGTATTTTTAAATATAAAACAAATTGAATCCAACACGTATTTTAGTATTTCCGTGCATATTATACAGGTTGTAACAGACCTAGTCCACAATATTTTATAGATGGATGCTTGACTAAATTACGAGTTGGAAAATGTTCAAGGAATATGTGCACAATTCCAACCATATCAGAGATATAAGCGTATAAAATTTAATTTTTTAATTTAATTTAATTATGCGATTATTTGAAATATTTTTTTAACTTTATATGTTGAATACAAAAAATTAAAATTCATTGAATGTCAAGCGGCCAGACTATTTTTTGTTAGATGATTTAAATTTCGCAAATATTTATTTTATAGTACGTTGACTTGAAGCTTAACATGATTTTGTAATCAGATATCTCATAGAGACAAAGCTACTTTTTATTATATTTAATGGAAAATATATGGAAGTATGGGGTAATTACAGGGTTTACGACCTGTCTTTGTCATCATCAAAATGTCATATCATCAAATTCGGCAGCAGCGAATAACAATAGACTACGATAAGAGGGAGACTTGGAGAATACTTCATTCAAAAGTGGATAGAAAAAAGCTAATTATGATGATAAAAGATAATAATACTCTACAGGAATTCATCACTATTGACATCATTAAATTAAATAGTTTATATATTACTAATAATATAACACCCAGATAATCTCGAAATGCACAATAAAATCGGACATTTCACGAAATTCTGTATTACAAAAAAAAAACGTTACCAGCTATTCTTGAGAATACCTATAAAACGTGAATTATACACTTTAACAGTAACGGACACATAAATCGTTATGGTAATTGACGAAATCTGTCACGCCTGAGGGGCGCCCCTAATGAAACCTGTGGGCTAAAGATTATTTTAAAAATACCAAAGTTGGTACATTTTCCAGGCGAGATTAAGACGTTTCTGTGGAGAAATATTACTCCGCGTTCTCGAGGAAGCGGGCCCGGCTTAAGGGTTGGAATTTATTTCCGAAGTGTCCTGACAAATTAATGCTCCAATGTTCCGGCTGGATTTATTACGGCGCGAAACGGACACTTCCATTGTTTCATTATTTCAAAATTGAGCATTGTACGGATTGGAAAATTTTTGAAACTGCTAATGTCATCATCGTCTCGATATTTTTGGGGTCTTTACGCTTTGTTAACTCTTTACACAGTCCACACACCAGTGACGTATGTTTTTTATGACGTTATGACACAATGTGCATTTGTAACATATTTGAAACTGGCAGAGTCATCTCTAGAATAGATTGCAAAACTAAATGTAGTCAATAATGAAAAGCGTCAAGCAGATTTATGACTTATACAAAAACGTTGTTCAGTGTTATCGTATACAATATGTGTGCACCATTAGAAAGAGGTGGAGAAATGGGATGTAGAAAGGGTGGTAGGAATTCGGGAGAGAGACAGGACAAAGCTCAAGGACCAACCAGGAACCACGACTCACCTTGATTTTCTCTCCTGTAGTCACAGCTCCTGAATTTCAGAAACCTTTTTCGATAATCATCACGATCGGTACGCACACGCGAGGAACCGAATATAATAGAAACAAGTAACTTTACCAATACTGTAAGTTAGTGACACATAGCAGAACATTCACTCTCTTTGAGAGATCAAAAATCATAGACAAATATACAGAAAAAATCAGGCAGGGTATAGGGGGGAGGGACAAATAGGTAAAGTAAACATAATGAAGCATCCACATGCGCACGGTCATCGGCGATTTGTGGAACTGTCATTAACAAAGAACACACTGTCTATGTTAAAATTCTGACTTTTTTTAAGAATTTAGACATTATTAACTTTCGATTGTTTAATAAACATTTCTTTCGTTATCGGGTTGCTGTAATGTCATAAGTAACATCTTAAAAATAAATTAATTAAAAATTAGGTTTGGGTCTGAAATGTGGACACGAATAATAAAAAACAGACAAATTTAACATTCTTGTGGCGAGGCATTACACTACGATGTGTCAAATCATAAGTTTGACGTTTATGGATACTTCACTGGATCCCTTGTCTGTCCCGCTCATCAAAGCTAATAAAAACGCAACCTTAAATCAAACAAATGTGCAAATAATTTTTTAAAATACAAAATAGATAAATTCGATGTAATTGTTAGCAATTGTTGCTTAATTTAAATTTAGACCTTCCAGCGTCTCTTAAGCGCTGTATTTATTCAATAATAGTTATCAACGTAAATCCATAAAGTACATAGTATGATTACATTGAAAAGATTACATAAACTCATATGTGTAAAGTTATATTACCTTATCCACTTAGATGTATGAAAAAATACACATTATGAAAAGATTTTATAGTATAAAATCAGTAGAAAAACAAATAAATTAACTAAAATGTACAGAGTAGACATTATTACAAAGATTCAAAATAAACAGAGAGTTAATACATGAGAGTCTACAGACAAACAATGTGTTATCACCATGGTATCAAGTATGTCATATTTGTCTGACCCCTTTTTCATATGAAATTAGGGGCATCACTGGGAGGCTAAGATATTTACACATCAATAAAATCTACAAACGTATATAAAACTGAATGTCGACCTAAACAATACTATGAAAAGTTACTCTTCAAGACCCTACGCAAAACGTGGTGGCCCTGCTCTCGCCCCATAAACATGGCTGCGTAAGCATTCATCTGATAGCCATACAGTCCAACTGGTACCCGCAGAAAACTAGACAACAATACGTCGCATTGCAACCAGTCTAAGAAAACCTAGAACTGACCACTCTTCTCCACACCTTCAGTGAACTACGTTTAGCTTTACTTTTTACTTTTACTATTTTATTCATAATACGCCCACTCTAGCCACAAACACTCACACAAATATCATCCTCTATATTGGTAATTTTTCAAATACATATGGAAGAAGCGAAGAGGTACAGGGCCTTCGATTCTCACCATACACATCCTTCTGATATAAATAGCCCCTATTGGCGATCCTAATAAGTCTACATCATTAAAGTATCATCATTCTGTACATCCCTCTCTCACCCATCCTCCATATAAATATATATTATATTTAATAACATTGGTTGCAAATTTTTCGTGGTAACTTTTTAGGATCCTGCTGAAAATAAAGTAACCTTCGTCCTCCAGCCGCCAAACATTTCACCCTACCCCTGCCTGTATGAAATATTGCCGAATACATCGTTATTATTTAGGACCTGCGCAAAATAAACGCGCCACCTTGGCCTAAATTTTAACTAAATCTTAATCCCAAGCAACGCCGGGTACGGACCGCTAGTAAAATACAAATTCTAATTTCGTGTGAGAATTTCCATCAAACCTGGTCTTTTATTACGATACCATAATGTAGAAGGCTTCAACGCGTGGGAGCCTGGCTCCGAGCTCAGACCGACCCTTGCGTTCTCGTACGTAGATCGGGTGGAGGTTGTATGAAATCTCAAAGTAAAGTTGATCTATATTATTTACACATGAATTTTCTCATAATGAAGTTACTCAGCGGGGCGGAGTAATTAGTCATTCAGGCCGCGGATCCAACCCCTCACGCCGACTTCTAAGTATTCTCTCGTTTGTATAATTAATTCAAAATAACACATGACTACGTGTTGGGATATTTATTCACGTAGAGTATTCGGGAGCAAAGAACGAAGAGAAGCCGTCGCGTATTTTAATTAATAAATGCCGAACTTTGTCTTAGTGAGGTAACGTATCTGTCTTTAGTAACGTGTGATTATAATATACGCCACGTAAACAATTCCTTTCTCCTCCCACTCTGGTTGCCTGAATAGAGTGGCCGTTAATATTTTAGGTAAGATTGTATCACCCTGTCGGACACCTCTCTTGATAGGGAATCAGCGAGATGACTTATGAAGATTAGTTACTCTATACATTACTGAATATGTTTGATATACCTTGTTTGCTAATGGCATCTATGACAGAGACTTTTTTTATAGAAGCCGATACACAGTAGCATTCTATATTCTTGGCAATGCTCTATGATTTCTCTAAGAGCATTAAGATCTGAGGCGGACATAGAGCGGCATCTAGCACCACGTAGCGGAGACACAGTAGCCACGACGCACACCGGCGATCCATCTGTGTTCACGGAAGGGGACAATCTCAGAAATTTAGTTGAGATACATCTCAATACCGTATACACGTGATGATATTTTGTCCTGGAGATAAACTCAAATAGAAAGTGACAAAAACTCAAACACAGTGTACGCTCTGATAGTGAGATTTAATACGGGTACATAAACATCGCCTAAAATTACAATAGATTCCTACAACTATCTATTCTGAAAGTTAGATATAAGTCATTAAACATTAACATTAATATAAGGCGTTAACTTACAAACATTTATTACATTTTAACTGCTGCTAAGGAGATTCAAAATCAAATTAAATTAAACAACTAGAAAGATAAACAGAAAAAAATCTATTTTTTGAAAAAATATTTAGTTGCTACCGACATACAAACCTAGATCTAAGCGCGTTCTCCACTTTCGCTATAGCAATCGAGTACATTTTTGACAAATTGTGAACTTACAATCTGTACACATTGATACATCTACTATTTTTTAATTTTAAAAGCAATCATCTTTATATCCCGGTAGTAACTAAATATTTTTTCGATGCATAGATTTTTTTCTGTATGTCTTTCTAGTTGATTAATTTATTTTTTATTAAATACCACAGAACTATGTTCTGAATACGCAACTTCACAACTTAATTAAGATTAAAAATCACCAAAATAATGAACATGACAGTGACATTAGACGTTTAACGTACGAGCGTGAAGTAAGGACGAGACGGCGAATCTTCTTCTTCTTCTTTCAAATAGGCAATCCACCCTTCAAAAGTGATTTGTTAAGACGGCGAATCTCTGAAACACTAAAACCGAGAGTTGTCTCCAAAGCATATCATGGGAGCAAAATCCATATCTCAGAGATTGTCTCGAGTAGAAAATCTTTTAAAATTTCCTCTGAGGACACGAGCCATTTAGCAAATGATCTTTTCAGACTATTCAGATCTTCAGAACAGAATGCAGTAACTATTAGAAGTCAGTAACAGAACAGGATTAAAAACAAACGTCAAACAAAGTCCGCTACTTTTTTAACTTAACAGCTTGTACAAGTCGATAATAATTAGGTTTATTAATTACAAAGATCAATTTTATCGAAAAATATTGTTGTTTCTACCGGGATTCGAACCTGAATCTCTTTCCAATACGGGCAACGTGCATTAACCCGCTATGCTATAGCACACAAAAAAATTATGAACCTATATATTACACTTTTCAAATGAATACATCTATCGTTCCATTCTACTTTATTTGTACGGATTCTCAAATACCTTTGAGTAGTCCGATAGGAGACGCCAGAATTAGCAATTCATTTTTATTAAATTTTGGACACATTGATACAATTATCCAGGTTCGAATCCCGGTAGCAACAATAATATTTTTCGATAAAATTGATTTTATATGTAAAATATATAGTTCATACAAATAAAAATATATGTTTTGCACACTCTAAAGCGGCGAGGATGGCGAGGGTAGGAAAAAGGGATGCAATAAAAATATATAATGAACACTTCAGAAGCACACAAATAGACAATATATAATTATAGACTATAAATGTATAACTCCCTATATAAAATGATTATAGCGTAATTCCCTCTCCAAGCACAAAAGCTAGTCTCGTTTTTGGAGAGGTAAGCGAAACCGTGTAATTTTAATAATGTAAAATACTTAATTCATGTTATAAGAAAAAATGGTAAAAATGTCAAATAAATAAATAAAAAAATAAAAAAAAATAATTTGCTTGATGAATTAAAAAGCATATACTATTACATATTCCTATACTTATATACATACATTTTTCTATAGTTACGCACATATACACGCATTCATATACAATTTATGATAATAATTTAATAATAAGTTGGTGTAGTTTAATCAAACGGGAAGTAATTTATCGTTAAATCATCGTAATCAGCTGTACAGAGTTAAAAAGTCGTTATTTATGCAAATGCCTTTTATTCCTTTTTTATTTATTTATTAAAATAAATAAATAAAATAATAAATTTATATTCTATTAGATTTCGGGAGTAACCGTAAATATTTTAGGTGAAATTTTATTCATTATCCATTATTATAAATTTGGATAAATTTACACAGGGTGTAACAGACCTAGTCCACAATATTTTATAAATGGATACTTGACTAAATTACGATTCGAAAATTTTTAAGCAATATGTGTAAATTCGGCACCATTACGGAAAATATTTTCGTTTGATTTTTTTATAAAAGTTTAAGTCTTTAAGTCTGCATTCTTTGAAATATATATTTATAAAATTTGTCTATTATTAATTTAAGCTTTACTTCAGCTTCTAAATCATCTAATAAATAATAGTCTGGTAGCTCGAAATTTGATGACCTTTAATTGTTTGTATTCAATAAATAATTTAGAATCAATGCGGTATTTTAATTAATCGAAATAATCGCATAATTACGATTTTTTTTTTTAAATTCTTATATCTCTGACACGGTTGAGATTTAACATATATTCCTTGAACATTTTTGTCTCGTTATTTAGTCAGGTATACATTCATATGATGAACTAGGTCTGATACACACTGTGTTGCATAGATGCCGGAAGAATTCAGAATACGGAAGGTGTTTGGCACTCACCACAATGCGGATCCTGCCGGCACCTCTAAAATGTGGACTGTATATTTTAATCACTATTTCGTCTTAGGTTCCCTTAGACGATGACGCGAAGTCTCAAATGAGTATAATATTGTAAACGTATAATCCCACTGGTTCAAGGCCGCCAATCGACTGGTCGGCGACGAGGCCGGGATAGGACAGGAAAGGGGGGCACAGTATATTATTTTCGTTCAAGAATATATATATATATTTACACAAATAAGTATTATAATAAATAGTATTTTTCTGTATATCTTTCTAGTTTATTTATTTAATTTGTATTGAAATTGTACTTGATTGAATCTACAAGGTGGCTTATAAATTTTAACGGATACTGTATACATTACTGATTATGTTTACGTAGCGTTCAGCAATGCCTTGTTTGTAAATTGATTAGTAGGTTTAAAAATGAACAACAGTATGCCGGTTTATTGTCAGATCGCTCACCACGTCACAACAGCTGTCACAAATTGTGAATGGTTGCCAGTGTCGACTCCAGTACAATCATGTCATGTCACGAATTAAACCAATACAAATATTTTGTTGAGGAATAGTAAATTTGATTTGAAGTATCAAAAGGTAAATATTTACACTGGTAAGTAATTACAATAATTGTGATGGCATGTTTAATACAATAGCCATGAAAATATTATTTTTTGTATTTTATTTCCATCAACGCCCTTGTGGGCTTTTACATAAGAATAAATGTTTTAATAGAAATGTTTAAATATAACATAAAAAAATAAAAACTGAGTATAATTTACGTACAAATATTTCTTCAATTCAGGTATGCTCGTGTAACGAGAATTAGTAGTAAAAGCACCATAGAAGAAAAAACAGACCGCTGAACTAAAGATATAACTAAAAACTTACATAAATAGTAACAATTATTTTTTTGTATTATTAATATAGTGGCCATAATTATATGAGACATGGCTCATAATATACCTCGTTACTGGGTCGCTCTCATAGTTGAATTCAGAGTCTCTGCAGTCAGATGCAACGCGTCACTGTTTAGATCAGAGGTTCCCAAACTTTTTTGTGTCGTAGACCCCTTGCCATATTTTTCGGTTTTTGGTAGACCCACTACTTACCTGATATTGATTTTTTGTAAATTTCTAATTGTAGTGAAGTTTAGTGTTAAAAACTTAAACTACAAAGCGAATGCCTACATCCTACAACTTACACAATTTTATAAACATATATAATAAATTTTTTACTTCATAGGTACTTTTATAAATAATGTATATGTCTTTATATTATAAGATTATAATGTAAGTAAATAGGTACTATCAGTGTATGTTGAGATCCACTATCATGGACCCCCAAATTTTTTTTTTGCTGACGTAGACCCCTTGCAGGTTATCATAGACCCCTGGGGGTCGATATAGACCACTTTGGGAATCACTGGTTAAGATAATATTCTATATTTCTGTATCTTTGAAAATATTTAACCAACTTACCATTACGCAGTGACGTGCTTTAGGTATAGATTTAGGTTATGCTGTTACCAATTATATTTTACAATTATATATAATATATTTACTACAGTATATGTTATACATAGGATTATAAACTTTCGTTTAACCAACGTCTTTAGACAAAATAATTCCGTCGTTTATACGACCCTACCATGTATATATTTGTAATTTTATTTTTTTGTTTACTTTTATTGCTTAAAAATCCTTCACGTAATAATTAAACGAAATAATAAACATGCACCAAATCCACCTCGAACGCAAAGAACGTCCATGAAATCAACACGTTAAAAACAGTAAGATAGTAAAATTCGCGAATTAGTAAAAGAGGAAGTAGACATTTCAATGATTTGCACGAAGTTGTAATCCTTTATTCTATTAAAAAAAACAGCATAGGCAACGACTCAATACAAAATGGATCAACCGAAAGGAATTTTCAATTCAGTAAATAGGCAATTATATGACTTGAGTAATTCACTAGCTTAAGATAGAACAGAGTAATGTGAATATCTCAATGCGGCAAATGCACAAGAGCGCCATGGGTACAGCAGTGAGTTGTCATGGTAGTTTTTAAAACTAAGCAATTAAAGTCTCTACTGGCACACAGATGGCGCTAATTGTAAAATAATGTTTAATGTTAATCCAATTATTTAATTTATATTTGTTTCCCAGAATTTTTAGTAATGCACACCTTTTTTGCTTGTATGCACTACACGCCCCTGCCATTACGGGGTAGGCATAGATAATAGAATGCCAAACTTTCCAATCTAATCTAATCACGCTAGATTTTTCGTGGACGCCCTCTGTTCCTGTTGTCTTCAACACTCGCCTTGTATATTCTCTTTACCCTCTTTTCCGCACTCATACGTACCACATGAGAGCAGCAGAACCAACTGAGCGGTTAAGAGGGGACAATGCTCGGACGCTTGTGGGGGGAGACAGGTGCACGTGGTCTTCCTCTGTTCCATCGGTAACTCCATTTCAGTAGCCAACATGGTGTTGACCGGAACACATCGGAGCTTTAACGTGCGCGCGTATTTTTAAAACAACCGATCTGTGATTTAGAATGAAAGAGTTTTTCGGCAACAAGATTTGATCATTTGTGATTTCTTTCTTTGGGGATATCAGAAGGAAGAGGTGTCACCCTTACACCCTGCCAGAGCTAAGGGAGCTTAAAGTAACACGTGCCATTGTCAAGGAGTCGCCTCAAAAAATTACGGTACAACCGTACTCTTTCGCAGTCAACTTTAAATCAAACATACATATATGTGAGACTCCCCCTGCAACAACACTGTGTATTGTTTTTTTACAAATATTGATAGATAGATGGAGCATCGGCTTTCTTGGATGATATACTGTGTTGTTGCAGGTAAGAACCTAGAAATTGTGTTAATAGCATTTTAATTTATTTTATATGGTTATATGGTTTCGTTATTTTATACAATTCGATACCCAAGGAGATGTACTCGTACAACGCGTATGCATTCATAATTCAGATATGCCCTAAAATGATATACAGTGTTGTTTCAGGGGTGATCTTATATGTATGTATATATATATATATGAGTATAATATACTTATGACGGCCTCTAAAATAGGCAAAAGCCTAAAAGCAATCGTAATTTTAAAAAGGTTTCAAAATTCATCTACTCGATACATTTTATAATGTAGTCTCTCTAAAAATAATATAAACTATTGTAGATTTGACGAAGAAGAAAAGAAAGTAACAATATTACACAAAAAAAGTATAAAATATATAAAAATCTTATAGAACACAATAATTGTATTTTTAATAAACGCGATATCATTGCGATATCATTTATGTTAAAAACTTTAAAATAACAAAGGGAATAAAATTAATCACTGATGGCTAACTCCAAAACAAATATTATTGTCAAGCGAGCGTTAAACTTTGCGAAATCGTCCGAAAATCCGTTTCAACTTCTCCCAAAGTATAAATAAATTAAATGATAAATTCACCTTTTATTGGTGAATCTCTTCAGAATACACCGTAGCTTGATAAATACCAATGTCGTTGGATAATGCAAAGGATTTTTTTCTTTCAAACATTGCATTTTTTTTTCTATCAAGGAATAACATTATGGCCCGTCTTTACGATGATCTATGAGAGTCGCTAAATGTATGTAAATAAACATATGGACTAATGATTCGTGCTGAATTCTGTACTGTTCTGAAGGCACACTCGAATCTAATCTCCGAGAAAAATCTCATCTGTGGATACAGGACATTTATTCAGTGGGTTCCTCAGTAAAATAATGTTGAAAATAACGTGTTAGAAAATTTTGTACCATTTTTATATTATACTTTTTGTGTTAATGTTTTATTTTCACCTTCACCAGTACCGGAATCGCGCCTACAAAATCGTTTAAATACAAAATATTATAGAGGCATCGAGTACCGATCTTAGATGGGAAGTCAACATTCTGCCATCTTAAATAATGCCCTAATGGACTTTGGTATCAAATTCTCATATAATGTTGGTTTTTAATTCTTAACATAATATTTTGTTTTATTTATAATTATGTTTTACCCATGTTAAACTTTGTAGATATTAAAAAAGTGTTTCGGATATTTGTAAATTGATATTGTTACATCTTGCTTGATTCCTCGGCTGCCAATCTCCACAAGGGATATTTTTTGTTTGTATTTTATTAATTTAACTTAATTCAATGATATATTAATTTATCGAACCATAAAAAATAACGCATATGTGGCATATGCATCGTGCATCGTGCACCTCAAACATGAAAATGCTTTTTTTTCAATGCTGTATGTGGAGCTTGCGTGAGAAAATGTATGTACGTATGCGAGAAATGTGTGTTACGACATAAGAGTGTGGCTCTTGAATCACCAATTGCGCATTTCAATCGGCGGAATGAATTATGACATGGTTAATACAAATAAAATAAAATACTGAAAAATCACGTCTGACGCATTTAAAAACTCGTAACTGTTAGAGTTATAGACAAGTTGTGACAAGTTCCTGACAATGTTTCAGTCCAAAATGCCTACTTGTGTGATTAATGCAAACGATTATTTCTTTTTTGCTCTACTTCTTCTTAAAGAATTTTCCCTTGTAGCTGCGACTCTTTCTCTTGATCCATATTCTGTGTCAGGTCTTTTATTTTTTGCTGGTTTTACATCTGCTCCACTCATGAATGGCTAATGGTAATTGTAGCTTTCAAAAGATAGATTAAAGCAACGAGGTCATTTACAGTTAGATGATAGTTTATTCTCAATTCTATAGAATTACGATATGATTGATAGAAATTTATTATTAAGTAGAACACATTCTTATTGTGAAGTAGTAATTATTCAGAACAGACGGTCTGTGATATTATAAATACTAATTAAATGTATTAATGAGAAAGATATACATATGTAATCAATTCTATCGGGATTCCAATCCGGAGAAGGTGCTTTACCGACGACAAATTTTCGAACCTATATGTTACACTTTTTCAAATTAATACATCTGTCGTTCCAACTCGGTATCCCAGTAGCGCAACAACAATATTTTTCGATAAAACTGATTTAATATGTATATCTTTATAATTAATACATTTAATTAGTATTTAAGATTAAAATGAATTATGATATTTTTAAAAATGAGTAATTTCAATGCTATCTGTTTAAGGTTACTCTCGGCTGCGGATGCCATTCTCTGGCTGTTATCCACCACAGGCTCTTAAACGTTTTCCCCGACCTTTATTTTTCTTCTTCCATCTGTCTCTCTTTCTATCATTGTCGTGATGGAAGCTATGACCCAAATACTTTCCACGACTATTCGCTGTCGGTGAAGATAGATCTATTTTCCTCTCATTCTTCCAGAACATCCCATTTCGGAAACATTAAAAAACCACGGATTAATGCATAAATGCGACTCGATAATAAATATAGTTCATGTTCATTATGAACTCTCAAACAAAAATAAATAAACAAGTGTTTCCCAACAAACAACTTTCAAAATAATAAAATATTAAAATCGGGCATTATTTTCGAAACAACACAATATATCGAACTACTGTTAAAAATAATCGTAAATTTTTACTGCCGGTTTAATGCGACCCCGGATAATCGAGAGTATGCTGTGTTTAAAAACAGCGATTCAATGAATCGTAGGAGCTTTAATCTCAAATAAAGGATTATGACTGTTAATAACATAGTGGAAATTAGTATTTAGGTACGAAAGTCCATCGGGGGGTATTTACGAGTGACTTAATGGTATCGGGTAATGATAAATTTAAAATATCACAATAATTGATCATTAGGGGTGGCGGCGTGTGTAGTGTGAGGGGTGTGGGGTGGGGGGTGGGGGCGTGTGGACGGCGAGGGTGTGACGGGAAGGTGATAAAGCACGTTAGCCCCCGGCGATATGGCTGACCCCATTCGGCGGAATGGCGGATTCGGATCCGCTCGGGGAGCATAAATCTCTAATGATATTTTTTAATCTTATTTTTACGATCTCTTGTAAAACATTATTCGACAACCGCAGAGAACAACACCTGAGTTTATACATCTATGTAAAATGATATAAACCTTAATCAAAATGGCTTAGAAAGATTTACATTTCTTACACGGATATACACATTTTTGTGATGTTTAAAAATATATTATAGAACCAGTGGCGTAGTAAAAAAATTGGGTCCCAATGCAAACTGAAAATTATGTATTATATACACACTTGCTTCGCTT
Source organism: Eubasilissa splendida (assembly GCA_031772225.1). Taxonomy (NCBI): domain Eukaryota; kingdom Metazoa; phylum Arthropoda; class Insecta; order Trichoptera; family Phryganeidae; genus Eubasilissa; species Eubasilissa splendida. The sequence continues at coordinate 24,315,533 of CM062861.1, read as the reverse complement.
TATAATTTTAATTTTATATTTCTCATCTGTCATCTGTTGCAATAATTTATTGTATTATTTGAATAATAATAATATAGATGTTTCTAGCCGGAGGACAGTGAAGAGTGTATTTTGTCTGGCCGCCGTGTATCGTCTCCGCGTTCTCATGTAACATAGCGGTGGAGTTGCCTTTTAGCATTAAGAAAATTCAAACCTGGCGGTGAATGAGAAAGACTGATATGGAAGCATTCGCATTAGCGAATTACCTCTCACTGTTTCACTTTATAGCGATTGTCTGGTCTCTAACCCGACATATTAGCTGTGTACATAAATGTTTTTGTAAACTAATCAAATAAAAATTTCCTCAAAACAAATTGAAGCACGCAACTTTTGCGGTTCTCGCATGGGGATTGAAAACTTTCATCGTTAACAATGGAGGACTTCTCGCAAAATATCAAAGAGGACGCTTTCTCCAAATCATTGAATCTGAATTTCTACTGCTAAACGTTACAAGACGACAAGAAGTTAGTTTAATATTAAACCATCATCAAAGCTACTACCTGCAACTTTCGAAACAATATTAGAAGTCGAAATTGGAATACTATATCGCACAGGATTAATAGGTCGCAGAAGTGACGCCAATTAATCGATGTGATAACACAATGAAGCACACGAGGCAGCAATTTAAAAATATAATATTTCGGCAAACAAGACTGTCATTTTGTTACAAAATACGTCATTTTGGAGCCTGTTTAGCACCTCGCCGAAATGGTGGGAAAAATATAAATGAATAGAACGTATTGTTTTGTGATGAAATAAAATGAAGTACACTGCGAGCGGGAACGTATTCTCGATTCTGTCGCCGCAGTATTCCTAAAAAGAACATATTTCTGTTATATGACCTTGTCATCATCATCGCCAGTTGAGAAAAGCGGAGATAGGTGAATCGCCTTTGTTTTCTTGTGGCTGTACACAATAAATACTAAATCAGTGGCGTAACCATACATACCAGCCAATGCTGTACCTTTGGGACCACGTTTGATAAGGGTCCACGCCTTACAATACATTTGGTATCGCTTTTCCAGCACTAATATCGACAAATATTTTTTTATATCCACAATGATATGAAATGATGTTATAAAGGAAGAAATCATTTCTCATGTTTGTTACAAAAACACGTGAATATATTATCCACGTGTACAGTCGTAACAACTTAGGGACCAGACCATTGCCGTAGCGCAAAAATCACCGTAAAGCGAACCAAGTATTTTTTTAGTTTACTAACTAACTAACTTACCATCACACAGTTTCTCCGCGGGGGTAGGCAGAGGAATAGAGCGCCTCACTCTTCTGTCCTGACACACGATTCTCGCCTCATCCGCACTCATAGAAGCTCGCCGATTATCGAGGCTTTTTACAAAACCATCTTCCAGTATCTGGTGTGCACGGTCGTACCAAGTCTTCCGCAGACGTCCTCTACTTCTGGTGCCATCAACACTTGCGTCATGTATCTTTCTTACCATCTGTTCCATATGACCAAACCATCTAAGCGATCATTTCTTAATCTTTCTCCTTATTTCAGTTGAGAGTGCATATAAATACGTTAACACACCTTTTATTAAGTATAAATTATTAAGGAGAACACATTCTTATTGTAAAGTTGTAATTATTCAAAACATATATTTTTAAAAATATTAAACGGTTGATGTTAATGCACCTCCCCCGGATTAGAAACAGATCCAGGTTCGAATCCCGCTGGCAACAACAATATATTTTTCGATAAAATTGATTATATATGTATATCTTTCTAATTAATACATTTAATTAGTGTTTAAAGTAAATATAAATATTTTAAGAGACAAGAGATCAATTTTTTTCTTAGTATTTAATGAATAAAATTGCCTAGTTTTTAATAAACTCACATCTCACATTCACTATTGAATACAACACAATTTAATAATCCAACACTTTCTATAAAGGTCCTTATATTTTGTAGATACACCACTGTACTAATGGCATCTTCATTAATGGTTTATATCTTTCCAGTTGATATAGTAATCATTTCCCATTCACCAGCAAAACTCGAGTCCTGTCTATTGAATAGACCAGTGCCAGCTAAATAAACTCCCAGCTTAAAAATAATTACACTCATACCCTCGTTCAACGTCTGTTCTTTATACGAATTTTGCTATAACGGCTTTTATTAATTATGACTCGGTTTCGATTTACGGGTCAAAATTTTTAAGTATCTTTCTTCTTCAACTTCAGCGTCGTGGTCCCCTGAAATATCTGAAACTTGGTGCGCGATACGTCTCCATTCATCCCGGTCTTTAACCGTGCTGATCGCAGCGGGAGGATCCTGTTGATTCCTTTACTTGGTCCATCCATCTTGTAGAATACCGTCCACTTCCTCGCTTTCCTTTAACTGTCCCTGGGATCACGAGCTTCTCGAAACTCTCGCAGTTTTTTCTGGTAACGTGTCCAAAGTATGTAAAAATCCTTCTCCTTCTCCAGTCTCTTTGAGATCCTTAACTCTCGGAAGATAAACATTTTTTGCCCCGTTTTTTTATACGTATGGCCAATAATCACGGGATTTTAAATATTCTTAGATCGACATCTAATGGATTTAAAAAATATATATATATTTGACACTTGACAAATATTTTGTACATCAGATGTGAATATAGAATAAAATAACACACTTATTAGTTTACTGTGTGGAATTCAATAGGTATCCACTTCTGATATATAAAGCATTATTCTGTCTACTTTGCTAAACTTCCATCTATATTAAAGTGTCCAGTTTTTTTCCGTGCTGTAACAGTGTTATTTAATAAAAAATAAAGAGAAAGGTTCAGATTCGACAGAGATGTAGAAAAATAAATAGAAGAATAATAAAGTGTAGTGAATGTGTTGTAGATCTGAGGTGAATTATTGTATTGTGTTTAAGTTAGAATGTTGGACAGCGATGCTTCTGACCGATCTCCACCCAATTGAACCATTCTATATTTGCATAATTTTTTTATGAGTGAACGATTTCCAGTTAGTGTTAAGCGTGTTGTACAGTTCTAGAGCTAAAACATGTAGAAACGTTGAAAGAATGTCGTTGTTACTCTCGGAACTGGTGTGTAGATGTTTATTCGTGGTCTTCTGTTGTGACCATGATTTATTGCTAGAGGTGAGTTATTGTTTGAATGGAAATATTGTGTTGAGTCTCTACATGTAAATTAGTATTAGAACATTGTACTCTTTAAATAGAATATCTGATGGATGTCAAAAGGACAACCATTTATTACTTTAATAATTGTCTTTTGTGCTCTTTTAACCGACTCTAATATTGTTTTTTCTGCTCCTTCTCAATCTAAATGTCGTCCCAACTGTTTTACATGTTTATATTAAGTTTTAACATAAGTAGTGTCGTTTTTTTTTGCAAATTTAAAAATGCGCGCCAAAAGTAAAACAAATTAGTAAATGTTGAAAGAAAATGTTCTGCTCTAATAGTGTTTGCTTTTACTTTACATTTATTATTTTTTTTAATTATAGACCTTCAAACCAATGTCAAGTAGATAAAAGTGAGCACTTTTGACCTCTTTCTGTTTGCGTTCAATCAAGGAAATAGCCGCCAAAGCTGTTCGCGATATTTGCGCAATGTACTGTGAAGATGCTGTGAATGAAAGGAGAGCTTGTCGATGGTTTTCGTGTTTCGAAGGCGATAATTTCGACCTGAAAGATATGGAGCGTTCCGGACGACCACTGGAATTCGATGAGGACCGCTTTAACCATCTTATTCATGAAGATTTCCTTTAAACCACCGTGGAATTGGTTGAGTAGATGAATTGCAGTCACATGATCGTATACCGCCATCATCAATCAATGGGAAAAGTTCAGAAGTTCGGCACTTGGGTTCCACATGTTTCGAGTGGAAACAACAAAAATCGGAAAGAATGTGTGAGCCATGGTCAACAAGCAACGCCTGGAGCGAATGTTGCGTCTGGTGGGATTGGCAAGGCGTCATCTGCTACGAGATACTTGAAAGCGATCAGAGAGTCAACGCGGAGCTATTCATTAAAAAAAACCAGACACTTCTTATGTAAGCACTCAATACAAGGCGTTATCTGACGCCTTTTTGATGTATTTTATTTAAACAGAAGCAATGATGTGTTCAAAGACGAAGCATATCATTTCATTTCATTATTTTCAATCTTGTGACAATTGTGATCAAAGAAAAAGTATCCTCCTTCATTTTGCATCAAATAAATGAAACCGGAAACAAACCAGATCCAATCAGTGATCAAACACGTACCGAGGTTCAATTTTTTAAGGCAGGTCATTCAGTTGGAATAAATTGGAAGAAATCCTTTGAAATTTATATACAACGTCCTCTCATTCATTCATATACACGCGTCATAAACAAAAAATGGTTAGAACACAACCGCAGCAGATGTTGTAATTTTAATTTTAAAAGTTTACCAATATTTGAATATGTCCAAGAACACACAATTACTGGATTTTTACCTACAAAGCTCGGTAAATTACCCATACATCCATATTTTTCCATTAAATATAATTTTAAAATAGCTTTGTTTATGAGATATATATTATTTGTTTAATAGCCGTGCCTTTGTGGGTGAAAATTCAGTAATTATGTGTTGGACATATTCAAATATTGCTAATAATTACTGGTCAAAATAAGAAAATATATAAAATTGAAAAATATTAATTTTTCAGGCGTATTCTAGTTACGAGTATTAAACAACACGTTAAAAAAACTAAACAACTTATATACATATACACTCAAATAACTAATAAAAAATCATTTGTAAAAGGAATACATTATTACTATTATTATTATTATGGAGTTACAGTTTTTTTAGAACATAGTTCTGTGGAATTTTAATACAAATTAAATATATAAACTAGAAAGATATACAGAAAAATCAATTTATCGAAAAAATATTTTAGTTGCTAGTGGGATTCGAACATGGATCTTTATCTATCCGGTTACAGCACGCCGACCGAGTGAGTTGACGATAAATTTTCAAACTTATATGTTGCATCTATTTCAAACTGATACAGTATATTTTTTAAGTTGATACATTTAATTCGTAGTAATAAAAAAAAAATATTTTTATTACAAATACGAATTAAATTAAACCAACTATAACTTTTGACGACAAATTTTCAAACCCATATGTTATACTTTTCAAATTAATACATCTATCGTTCTATTATTTGAAAACCATCTATTTTGTTTCTTAGAGAATCTCAGATACCTTTGGGTTAACTGATAGCAGACGCCAGAATTAACAATTCATTGTTATTAAATTTTGGACACATTGATACAACTTATATATTATTAGGGAGAACACATTCTTGGTTATTGCGCCTTCCTCGGATTGGAAAGAGATTCAGGTTCGAATCCCGGTAGGAACAACAATATTTTTCGATAGAATTGATTATATATATATATCTTTCTAATTAATACATTTTATTAGTATTTAAAATATCACAGACCGTCTGTTCTGAATAATTACAACTTCACAATAAGAATGGGTTTTCCTTAATATTTTTTTTATTACTTCATCTCCCAACTACTGAAAGTGGATTTGACAACTTTTGAAATTACCGATTACCAGTGAGCAGATGTATTAATTTGATAACAATTTATGTGGGTCAAATAAAAACATAAAAGTATGGGAGATAGATACGATTGAACAGTTTGTGAAATGGTCAGCAGTTAATTCGAAAAACGACGGTAATAAAAAATATTTTCTGAAACAAACAAGAGCAATAAAAACTAGTGACAATACTTGTGTGGTCGATTTCGGACGACAAGATAAAGATTGTTTGATGGCTTTGGTCGTGGACAGACAGAGGGGCGTATTTTAATAGGTTTGAATTTTCTTCAGACATTGGACGACATCAGGGGATGGAACTTTTAATGAAAGCGTCTGTCCAAATCCAATGTCTGAATAGATGGAACTTTTAATAAAAACGTACTCTTCGATGTATACTTTTAATGACACGTATCAACCACAAAATTATAATTGTTTTTTTTTTCAACACAAGTTAAATAAGTATATCTATTTCAAAAACTAATACTTTTATTTTTTATGAGATGATAAATTCAAAATGTAGGGGTGCCCAAAAATAATTACGTTTTTGTAAAGGAAAAGTATTTTTTTACAAACAAATTTATTTTCACAGTATTATTAAAGAAATTAGTCTCCATCAATAGATACAACTTTACAAGTTTTTAATACCTCTTTTTTCAAAAACTGACGGGCTTCGATTTAAAATATCGAGGGTGGGCTGTTTTCACTTCACTGACACTATTAAATCTTTTTACATCTGAATTATTTTGTAAAGACTTAATCCTGTGACGGTAAATCAGGAGAATACGGAGGGTGATCAACAGTTTTCCATCCGAGAGTATGAGGACGCACATTGTCGTCGCTTTTTGCGTGCGGTACCCTCGCCTCTTATTTCCACATCTTTCCGATTTTTTTTTAAACTTGGACCGTGATTATTCTGGTTTTCTTTATTAATTCTTTATTCGACATCTCTAGATTGGCCTCAATTTCAGAAACTAAGGAATCTTAATCAATGATTTTTAGTGTTGCACTTCTAAGCTTGTCTTGTAAATAACATCTTTTTGATTATAATCTTTTGAACTATTTTTATCATTGACGATCTAGTAAAACTTCACCATAGATGGCACTATTATTTTTGGTTGTGTAGTTACCGAATGCTTTTGGTGAAATTCATACAGCAAACAAAAACGTACAACGACGGAACGAAGTCCTCCATTGAAAATGGGGTTTGTTTTTTAACTGTTATGCTTGCGACGTACTCTCAATGTTTTGAAATGAAAATGTTAAATGTTAAAAAAATATATTTTTAAAAATTTTAAGGGATTGAAAATATCTTTATCTAAAATTTCAGTGAAAATTTAACATATGATAATATCCTATTTCTGAGACGATATTTACTCACATAATTCTGAGGGCTTTTCATCCACGGATGAGATTTTCGTCTCGAGACAATCATTGGTACAGAGATTTTATTCCTACGAGATTCATTGAAGACAACTCTCGGTTCTCAGCATGTCTCAGAGATTCAAGCAAAAATTAAATGAAGAAAAGAACGACATCTCAATCTTTATAAAAACATATGTATTTTCATACCGCATTTGTGTAGGTATTTGAATTAAAGAGACTGGAGAAATTTTGAAAAAAATCGGAGCTTTTTTTAATTAGTGTATAACTTTGAAGAAGACCAAAAATTTGACAAAGCGTGTTGGTTTGTCTTGGATAAATTATTGCTAATCCAGATTTTGTCTAGGTCCATCTGTGGATCTTTTGCCATATCTACTCAAGTCTATGATAGTCAATCCAAGATAGACGAAATCATATGACATATAAACTTCATAATGAGTCTGAATTTGTTTGATTCGGTCAAATATTATTATTTTTTTATTTAATAGTCTTTATTGATATACATATTTTTTTGTAACAGAGGTGAATATATTATAATATAACATGATAAGTATAAGATATAATTATATTGCTATTAAGTATGATACTCATAGTTTATGTGTGGGATGGAGTAGACTCCACCTCTGATATATGCAGCATTGTCCTGGCTACTTTGTTAGACTGCCATCTGTGTAAAAGTAACCAATTTTTTTCGTCTTGTTGTGGTGTTATTTATTAATTAATTTAGAAATGAATTATTCAAAACAAAAATATTTTCAATCACTATTATAATAAATTCCGTTCGTTCATACAACAAAGTAAAACATACTAGATCTGCTGTCAACTTAATCTCTTAAAAAGTGTACGGTTATGTCAATTATTAGTTTAATAATTATAAATCTCCTATGTCAACGAGATAATTTCTAGTATTCAATATAATAATATAAAAACATTATGCATGAGCCACACTGCCAACCTGTTATCAATACTGCCACCTAAGCTCACGCACGACACTCCCTCCCGAAACTATATATTACCCACCCTTCCACGACATTCCTGGCATCAATTTATTCGACCCTTTCAAATAAATTATATTCGACATTTAGACCAATCCAACAACATCCACCCGCGACACACTAATACAGTCTTCAAAAACATTCAATACATTACACAAATAATCAATTATTGTGTAAAAGTGCTAAAAATAAGAAAAAACATTGATCATCGCTAATGACAAACTCGTCAAACTCGGGCAGCGCACGCTCTGCTACTAATGTGATGATCGGCATTTGGCGCCCCGCGGACTGCGCCTTCTGCACCACTCCGCACGTATTGACACATTCACTTCAGGTTCTTCGAGAAAACATTTTTTATTGTTGCTTATGGTAAATATTTATATATTGTAATTAATTTATCCTATACGTTAATATACGGAAGAATACTTAAAATATGATATCTGTATTTAGTATATTTACAAAGATATTCACATAATTAGATGCAATGTCAACTCAGTTTACATCATCGGAGAGGAAAGATTAATATGCATATATTTAATACGAATACACATATAAATCATAATAAGACTTGCTTGATTGATCTAGTAATAAGAACTCACCTAATGATTAAGTGGGGGTTATCATCGTCCCGGGAGACCACCAAGTTACTCTTATTTTTGTAACATGATCACTCATCATGGTTTAAAAATAACAAGAATATTAAGGAGACATCTATTCCGTGCAAGCATATCTTTTCTTAAAATAAAATCCTTAACCAAAAAAGGACAAAAACACATATCTTTGTGTTATAGAATTAATGAGGCCTGTTACAGATCCCTTAGACCTTTAAAGTAGGTTATCACAATAACTGAATACATGGAAGAAAAAGAAATCGGGATTCTGATATATTATTATTAAGATGAATCTCGGTGTTGTTTGTATACACGAGTTACTATTTTCATGCTCGGTATTTTCGAGATCATCGTTTGATATTTGATTGTTATTTCATGGAAGTTTCCATCGATTTCACTGGAGTCTCGTTCAGATCTTGGAAATGACACCACGGTACTTAGGTATTTGAATGATTTATTAAAACTTTGTTATTTTCGATTTTAGAGTTGAATAATTTATTTTAAATATTTTTCTTATGGAACTAGTGTTAAGGTAAACCATCATATTTACCATGATTGTGAGATTTGTGATTGTAACAAAGAATGGTAAATGTATTTTTTTCATAATTCGGCGAACAATCACTAGTACTTACCTACGCTAGAAATTAAACCTCCGACAGTTAAATTCTCACAATAACGGTGTAGCCCGTTACTATTTAAAACCTGTCCAAGGGTGTTGTTTAAGCGTCGCCTCTTCTGAACTGGATCTTCTTCTACCATTAATGAAATACCACAAACACTCTTTGACAACCAACATTTCAAAACGTTAAGAAAATAGTTTGATATTTTAAAATGATATTCGTATCAGAAATATTACTAAAGAGAACACATTTTTATTGTGAAGTTGTAATTATTCAGAACATCGGTCTGTGATATTTTAAATATGTATTAAATATATTAATTAGAAAGATATACATATAAAATCAATTTTATTGAAAAATTTTGTTGTTACGCTACCGGGATTCGAACCTGGATCTCTTTTCCAATCCGGGGTAGGTCCATTACCAACTATGCTACAGCGACGGTATTTTTGACGATAATGGAACGATAGATGTATTAATTTAAAAAAGTGTAACATATAGGTTCGAAAATTTGTAGTTCAGGTTCGTCCATATTTCCAGGTTCGAATCCCGCTAGCACAATAACAATATTTTTCAATAAAATTGATTTTATATGTATATCTTTATAATTAATACATTTAATGAGTATTTATAAATATGTTAAAAATTTGTACTTTTTAAAATATAATTGATTTTTCTTTTATCTATTTGAAAAATGTACCTTTTTTTTTAAATTGGCGTTTCACCCCTATGGAGTGTTCTCGCCATTACCGAGTAATTTTATTTAATGTGAAGTTTCTTTTGGATACATTTAATGTTTACATGTTTATTTTATTGGCGTTTAGGAACCTCGTTAATATTTTTAAAATGGTTTGATTGTTAGTTGGGATGTTGATGGGGAATGGAATTTTGTTGTTAGAAAGATCTTGGATTAAATTTGGATATCGGTCATTGATAGGGCATCCTAAAAAAACATGATTTAAATTTTCCTCTTCTAGTTGACATTCACACATAGGAGAGTCCCGAATGCGGATTAAAATGTACCTTCACAACAAAAAGCATACAAATTTATATTTCTAATGAAATTGACACAACACTTCAATGGAATCTTTTTTTATTCTTTACGTATGACACACACTAAGATAGATATTATATATCGTCGTGGTAAATGCAATAGGCTGTATATCAAAAACACCAAACATTTCAAGAGAGACAAAAAAACTGTCAACCTGGTGTGACGTAATGCGCAACTTGCGTCAAAATGGTGATAACACCGTTAACAGAGAGCAAATTCAATTAAGATAATAAATTTGCGAAAGAATCCGTGAGATGGGGTAGTTTTTTGGCTCTGCTGAAAAGTTTGGTATTTTTGATATACAGCCTATTTGCATTTACCACGACGATATTAAAGAAGTAATTAGACTGATTTGGTCATACTTTACACAAAAAACATAACTGTTAATTAAAGGTTATTACCATTTATTTAGACAGTTACTTTCGTGAAACTAAAAAAAAATAACTGTTGGATTTGAGAAATCAGCTTTGGATACTTTGATATTTCATGTTTACACTTCATCTTAAAGCTTCTTTTGATTACGTTTAATGTAATTTGATTATTTAATTATTATTGTAGTCATATCGTGCGTTAAATACTATAAAAATTGGCAATAAAATGTTACTTATCTTACCTAACAAGAAAAAAAATGTATATTTTAATAGACTCTTAATATTTTTTATATAATATTATAGAATGTTTCCTAAATCTAGAATTAGTTTACGTTATTATTATAAATCTCATCTAACTCAGACGAAGAAATCGAAACATTTTGAAGGTCTTGAGTATCTCGAGTAGCTTTTTGGTGTAGTTGTCAAGACGTTGGCCTGGTGATCTGGTGGTCGGGGGTTCGCGCCTCGTTCCAGGACACCAGAAAGTTAGTCCTTTTTTCATAGCACAAGCGTTTAGCTGAATATTGATGCGACACGTATTCCGTGTACGCATCTCTATTTAAATATATATTTTTTTTTTTTATGTAAATTTCAGGTGATGGTCAAAGAGTATTGATTTTTTTTAAGTGTGTCCCAAAAGTCTTTTTCATTTTCGTTCATTCAATGTACCAATGCAATGAGCGGGAGAGGAGCGGGGGGTATGCCGATCGCTACCCGCATCCTTGGGAATTCAGTCGCTATGGAGCGTGTCATTGCTAGTTGTTCGTGAAATTTTCCCTGGAAAATTGATGTCCCGACAAGGTGACATAAACTGACCTCACGTAGCCCAATGGACATTTTCCTATGAGCTATCTTAAATCAAAGGTATACAGTAACAATTCTCCCTCTCTAGATCAATTAAAAGAAAATATCCGAGAAGAAATTGCAGTAATCACTGAGAATACGTGCCGAGCAGTTACTGCCAGCGAAATAACGGATCATATTTAAAAACATAATTTATAAGAAATAAGTTCCCAGGAACTGTACTTAAATACAAAATAAACATTTTTTTATTAAACCCATCCATTATTTTGTTGCAGAATTTGTATTATGAAAAAGACTTTTGGGACACTTGTATATGTAGAAAAAAATAAAAATATAATTAATTTACTAGCGAACTGGGAAATAAAAACCATAATATTTTGTAACACAATCCTTTATTTACAATACTTAATAATCAATAAATTAGTTACACGATGGAACAGTGAAGTGAAGAAAGGTATACATATTTTACAGGTGAGTGAAGAACAGTAGAGGATGGAGATTTGACAGCTAGTCTGTACCAAACACGCATTCATCTCGTCAATCTTTTCATCTTACGCAAAACACCGGAAATTTGGAACCGTTTAATTTGCACGCATTCTTTATACATTAATACAACAATAGAATATAATCTGAATTTGAGATAATTTGAACAAATAACAACTGTGTATTGTTTTTGAAACAGTGTGGTTCGGAAATGTTCGTATTCTCTAAACGCATGTTTATCATAAAAAAATACTAACAAAAATCTTACAGTACTTACGATTAAATTAAGTATTCATAAAAAAAACACTAGTCATACCAGCAATAATTATCGTATTACATGTTTTACAAATACCTCGTCTACTAAAACGAATCGAAAATAAATCAATTTATCACATATTTCGTAATCGATTACATTTCTGTTCGTTCGTTATAAAATCAATATTATTATAATTACACTTTATTTCGAGTCAAACTCACTACAGTCGCTTTGGATAACACCCGCGGTCTGTAAAGTACTACCACTTGACCCCGACCGGGGCGGGCGGGCAGGGGCGGCCGGGTCGGCAGGGGGGGCGGGAGCGCCGCGCCAGCAGCAGCAGCACCAGGTGCAGCAGCAGGCAGGCCCGCAGCAGGCAGCACGAGCCCGAGGGGGCCGCCTCGCCGTGCATGGCAGCCGGGTGCTCCCCTGGACACAGCCAAGATCATACATGAACAGACATGCGGGAACAAATCGACACGCTGACTCTCAGCACGCCAGCAATAGAAAGCGAGGAAGAACATGACAAGAGATCTCATCGCAAACATCGTAGTATTGTGGCGGACGCCTGCCGCCATCTGTGGACGGTAAAACGCGTCTTGGCGGGGCGTGCACCAGATTGAAACAATGCCAGCCAGGCGATGTCGGGGTGGGAGCGACACGAGCGAGAGGCGGCCGAGGGAACCCACCACCTTAACTACACTAAGCCATAAATAAACCATGAATAAACGCTGCATCCACAAGTTTTCAAGTTTTATTTATTTCCCTGACTTGAAACTTGTACGAGGCTCTTGTAAACACAGATTCCAGGTTTATACGCCAGATACCTTTACAGCGCGTGGGCAATCTAAGATGAGGAAGAATGGATTTAAGACTTCATATGCAAGTATTCAAACAAAAGTTTAACATTTAATAAGCCCACTCGATATCATCTTCAGCTACTCAAGTACCCGAGTCGCAAAACGTTATTCGAGTACTCGAAGAATTTCGGAAATCAAAGAAAGAATAGGTGGATAAAATCAGAAAAGACTACTTCTGAGATACGAGCACCAAATACCTGAAACATGAACACGTCCTTGTGAATAACATTACAAGACTAACTCTGCCAAAGGAACAGAAAGTTTAAAAAGTATACAAAGCGAAAAAAAACAAACCATTGAGTATGTGCACTCGCACGGTGGCTGGGGGCGCATTGGAGGGTGCGCAAGTGTAATGACCAGAGTCCCGGGGGCCCGCCCGCTGCACCAGCAGGCGGCTGCTGGAGGCTGCGCCCTTCTCCGTCACCAGGCTGATGCCCCCGCGCGCCGAGTCAAAGTTTATCACCTAGATTGCAAAATCAACAATCACTTTAGCACACCGACACATGAGAGAACCCTCGAAGAAAAAACATAGTGGAGTAAGGTTGGTAACATTTTACTTTTTCCCAATGAACCTGTTCCAACAATGCTTCAAAGCCGATTTCAGATTTAGTTTTATACAAGATTCGTCAAGGTCTTCAAAATACAGCTCCACGGTCGGTCGCTATGCTATCATCATTTTAATAGATTTTTTTCTTTATTGGGGAAGAGGTTAATAAGGCGGGCATTGATTAATGCATAATTTCTTGATGAGAGATGTCGCCTTTTGGGAATATTTACGATTTTTTATTCTCACTCTACTCTCAACAGCGTTATATGTAGTGTATGTTTATTGTTTTGTCCTGATTCAAGTAGTCTTTCGAGAATTGGGCATTGCCAGGTAGCCTCACATTTATTCAGATTGAACTAAATAGATTCCCCAATGTGTGAGTGTGGTGCCGAGGAGGAAACCCTTGACCATATCTTTTTTGCCTGTCCATTGCGGATCATAGGATTTTTTTACAGTAATCTCGTCAATGGTAATTTTCAACTCCCGGTTAACTTGTGTCATCTTCTTTCGCTTAACTCGCCACATTTAATCTATATAATAGCAAATTTTTTGATCGACAATGGTATTGACTTGTAATATAATATTTCCTATTCTATAATATGATTGTACTTTTTTCTATAAAATAAAATTTTAACTTGATTAATGGCACAAATCACTCTTGAAGGGTGAATTGCCTATTTTAAAGAACAAGAAGAAGTAGTTTATCGTAATAATATCCTTACAACTCCAAAAATTAATGCTATCACCTTGCCAGCTGACAAAATTGGCCATCTTCGGAAATAGTGAATCGCTGTTTTGATTGTTATTTAGATTCTGATAAGTAGTGATGGATTTAGATATTATCCATTGTCATAAATCATATTCATATATGGTAACGATTAGCGTCAAATATATCTAAACTCCTCAGAATAAAAGTTCTGCACGAAGTTTTGTGTTCCGGTTTTAAAAGTCTTGGCACCCACCGAGCAGAAAGCTTTAAAAATTGCAATCTCAAAGTTAAGATTACTTCCGCTCGTTCACTTGAGATCTTTAATACCTCAACAGTAGGTAGTTTATTGATTTGCAAAACCAAATTCATGACTTTGTTTGGAATTTCTGGATTTATGGCTTTTCCATTGTGACGTATTTAAACATGGCTGCCCACTTTTTAACCATTGCATATACCAAATCAGACTCTATTAATATTTTAAACTTAAACTTTAAACTCTTCAAATATTTGTTACGGAGTGAAACCTTTGATAAATAAATATTTAACCACAGAGGTAATATTATTAATTTTCCCATGAATGCCAAACACACTAAATTCAAATAACTTTCGAAAGTGAACGAAAATTTCAAGTAATGTCTGATGTTGTTATTTGAACTAAAAGGGATCAAATTATTAATAACAAAAATATTCACAGCTGTGAATTTTCTGCCTACCTTTTAATTAAATATAATAATCAGTACACGTTAAGAGCAGCATAACATCAAATCTCTAACTATCCTAATTAGTAGCGGCGTGCAGTCGGTACATTGAAAGAAGCTGTGCCTGACACTAGAATTTCTGCGAAATAAATCTAAATAAAATGTGCATCTCGTAATATTCTCATTACAATTATTTTTATATTATTCATGTTTTAATATATGGCAGCATTCTGTCAGAAAAATATTTAATTTCGCTTTATTAAGGACAGCTTATTTCGATGTACTGACTGCACGCGCCGGCTAATTAGGATAGTTGGAGATCACGTGACTAACAGATTGTTTTTTGAAGAATACAATGGCTTTTTGAGTATACTTTTTACACAAAAACTTACGGAGTATGTTTCTTAAACGAATTTCATGAATAGTATATGATTAATTTATTAAATATTGATGTTCGTACCTAGCCAACTCAAACAATTTCAAGAATATAAAAAACCCTCTACACATACCTGATCTCCATGGGACCACGTGATGGATGGCGGCGGCTCCGGGGCGTGACGCACCAGGCAGGTGAGGTTGATGGTAGAGCCGAGGTTGATGAACAGCTCCGGGCCGCCCAGAATCTCCGTCTCTGGTTCTTGGCAACACGATACAAATTATCAATATTGGGATCACGTTATAACCAGAGACGTGCGGTGGGTGACCTCAAAAAGAAGAACGGTAAAGAAACGGAGACACTCACCGACTACACTGAGGAAGACGTGGTGGCCGATGGGGGGTGTGGTGCTGACCTGGCACTCGTACGTGCCGGAGTCCCGGCGCTGCGCGGGCCGTATGCGGAGAGCCCACTCCTCCGAATGGGGACTGTGCTGGGCTTCAAACCGCTGATCCGAGGTGTAGGTGTATCGGCCCACCGTCAGAAGGTGCGTGTCTCTGTGACGCATCCATGATACCTACCAAATTTAATGAATATTTTTGTCGAATGAATTGTCTAGAGGAGGCCAAGGAACCTAATAACCAAAATGCGACTATTTAGAACACGGTTCAGATAAATGGGTAAGCATTTTAATTTTAAAACAATCTGTTAATGAATAATATGATAAATTTGAGAAAACTATTGCAATATACTTTTAAACTAAACATAAAAAACAAAATTCTAATCTAAAAGCTAAAAAGCGTTCTCTTCTTTACCAATGGCTCCTCCGATGCTAATTTTGTGACGTCAATTTAGTCAGGTTCATACCTACTTGGGTATGTAAATATGAAAACTGAATTTTTGTATAGAAAATACACGTTTATTGTATGAAAATGAAACGAATTATTTTTTTTGAAGTATTGCCCATCGCTAGCTATACATTTTTCTCATCTCTCTGACAATTTGTGGAAGCCACGCCAAAAAACTGTTGCTCTTTTGAGGCAAACCAATCATCGAGCCATTTTCGTAAGAAGTAAAGCGCTGCTCAGCAAGTGCGTGTCCCATCGATACAAATAATCGGACGGAGCCAAGTCTGGTGAGTAAACCGCATGCAAAAGTATTTTCCAACTAAACGCCTCATTAGTTTCCTTGATCGATTTTGCTGAGTGTGATGGTGCATTATCATGAAGCAAAATCACTTTGTTATGCCTTTTTTGACCTTCTAGTCGTTTTTCATGCAAAGCTTGATTTAAATCAATCATTTGTTGTCGGTAACGTTCAGTATAAGAGCATACTCACCGTAAGCTTCTACAAGCATTCGATGCGATTCTGCAACAGTTTTCTTCAAATGGTAACAGAAAATAAATGCTGTCCGCAAATCGTAGTTTCCAGGCACAAAATTCGACATGTTCAACGCTATTAAAAACTATACTGTTATATGAAACTTGCAATGTTATTAGTTGAAAATTTTTGTCAGATGTCAAAACAAGAAAATGGCGCCAATGACGCGGTTTGATGGTAACTATTATATATTGACAGCTAGAGCTATCTATAGGCGAATTCCGGTTTCATATTTACATGCCTGGTAGTCACCTTAAGACGAATACAAGCATCTTAATTTTCGGTAGTTAATCCGCTACTATTCTTACTTAAAATAATTTTAATTTATGAAAATTTATAGGTCGAACCGAACACGGACAAAATGGCAAAGCCACCCATCACGATGATATCATGACAAGATGGTTATCTTCCGTATTTCTAAATCTTTCCGTAATATCTTGAATTTATCCATCCACAATGTTGAACTTTTAAAATCAATCATTTGAAATTTGAAAAAAATCAGATGAGTCACTTGGTGACCCGTGGGTCACAGGTTGCCAACGCCTGGTCTAGAGTTGTGTACTATCTTTCATATAGACCAACTGCCTTACTACTAAGGGGGTCTATCACCCCCTCTTCTCCACCCTAGCTGTGGAAACCATCAACCGTTTGTTATGTTACTGTCGAATATAAATATCTTACAAAGCTAACGCTTTCTTTGTAGGCAATTTTAAAAAGAAACTTAGTATGCAAATGTGAAAGGAAACTGATACACCGTAGTGAAGTGTCAATTTTTATTAAACTGATACAGCGTTACCTGCAACCTTTTGGTTCTGAACGTGTTTATAAAATATTTGTAAAAAACAAAATCATTTTATCATTGCAAACAATTACAGAAATTCAAAATAAACCAGATTATTAAAGAGAAAAATCAAATTGATACGACATTGCTATTTTTATTAAAGTGACACGATAAAGACCAGATAAATGTCCAGTTAACATCTGGGAGATTATTAAATGTAAATCAAATTAATCAATGATTATCATGACAAAGTTATGAAACCATATTTTTGTTAATCTCAATGTCCTAAGACACATACTAACCTATTTATGTTATAGAATTACGATACCGATACTCGGAAATGTCAAATGGGATATAGCTCTTGCTACTTATAGGAAGATTGTTTAAGTGTTTCTTTGTACCTGAGTGGGTAATGTTTTTGTGTAATGTAATGGAAGTAATGTTAAACTGGTTAGATTATAGATTTCTACTTACTCTCCTGACTTAGTATATGTTTACTTTGGCCATTATATATATTATTAGCCCTGTATACATCGAGTTTTGCACTTTCTCGGTGAATGTCACTTTTCACTGTGTTGTTTTTTTAAGTAAATGTTTTATTATTTCTCTGATTTAAACAACAACAAAAATAGAGATGTATATATATGGAATACGTGACACATTCAATGTTCTCACTATTATCAAACCAACCTAAACACTTGTGCTATGAAAATAGTCCTAACTCGCGTGTCTCCTGGAACGAGGCTCGAACCCCCGACCCCTAGATCGCTAGGCGAGTGTTTTAACCTCTAGATTAACAAATACGTCATATTGTACTCTTAAATGATATACGCTTATCTAAACAGTATTCTTATCGGAAATTCTTAACGTAAACATAAGATTTTTCTCTTTTAGAGAGATAATCTAAGGAACTATTGATTTAAGCAGATGTGGAGGGCTGTCGCCTCCATTATCTGCACGCACCCTGCATACACCTGGGTGCAAACAATAAACTCTCATCAACTTAAAAAGGTGTACCTGGTACCCAGTGGCGCAACTACAAAAATCGGGCCCCAATGCAGATGGTAAAAAGGACCCCTTAAATAAGTCTTATATATAAGATATACGAATTAATAATAGTAATAGTCGCTAAATGATAAAAACAAAATTAGTTACTTGTCTCGTATAATATTCTCATTTTAATTTAAATAATATTGGTCTACTTAATACATTTAAAAACAATTGCAATTTAAAAAATACTTTTCACTTTCCGTCGATGGTCTAGTCCTTAACTAGATACAGTAGCGGTGTTCTGCTACTGTATATATCGATAATTTTTTCATGTGTTTCCATAATACACGTAAGAAATGATTTTATAATTCCATTTCTTACTGTAGGTTACTATTAAAGCTGGAAAGGTATCGATACTCGCAAAAATACCAATCCAAATTGATGTAAAAATTTTGGGCCCCTGTCTAACGTGGCCTCCAATGCACTGCATTGGCACAGTTACGCTACTGCTGGTACCGACCCACTAACTGATAACAATACACCGCGGCGCAGCCGCCCAGGGAGCCGGCCATAACCATTCACTTCTTTAGCGGCCGGCTTCCCGAACAGTTCTCCAGCTGCCGCTTCACGTCCTCGCCTGTTATTGTGCATCTATTCGCAATAAATGCCTATCAACTGTAAGTTATTTTATCTTCTAGCTACACCCACACACATATCTACATAAACACTCCGCAATATCATCCTCATACGAGCTCAGTGGAGAGCTGGGAAAAATAGGTCCCTAGTTCCACGTATACAACCTTCGACATACATAACAACATAACCCATCCCATTAAAATTCCCTAAACCGGTGATTCCGACGTGATCTATGATAAATCCATACACTTTTCAAAAAAATAATACGAATCAATTATATTCTATAAGATAAATAATAGACCACATACAACAAAAATACTTTTAATGTTAACCTAACAAACTCTTTGACATTATCAAGTACTTGTTAATAAGGTAAAAAGACTGACCGTTCTATTCCCCAGTGCCCTGACGCGGCACAGCAGCCGCACGGGCTGGCCCACGAGCCCCGTGAGGTTTGAGGGCACGGAGAGGTCGAACTGTGGAGCGTCCGCCACCGCTGGCGGTTCCTGAAGGAACTCCGTCAGGAACCGGCGGGACGCGCTGCTTCCAGGACCCGCTCCAGTCGGAGTATCAGCAACTGCAATTATTAGTAATGATTAATTGTTTAAATTTCAAAACCAGCCTTCGTTAATTACAAACAAAGACAATGTTGTTCAGAAAATTTAGAGCAAATTCAAAAAAGTGTCGAAGATATCTAGTTCTGAAAATGGGGTGAAAGAGATAATGATCGCATTTACACAAACTACCTTATTGGGGAGGACCATATAATAATATAATGAACTCAGTAAAAATAATACAGAGAACAAACATCAAAGTAATATTTAAAAAAAGATCAACTTTTTCAACACAAACGCTTTTTACAAAATTCCCAGTTCCCAAAGTAGAAAACATTTACAAAAAAATCTCAATTTATCAATTAATTAAATAAAATAACACTGTGAAATTTGAAACAAGCACATCATTCAAGTTTAAAAATAACTTTAAAATCCCTAAATCAAACACTATCAGCAAAATTTGATATACTTAGGGATAAAAAAATTTAATAGCCTCCCTACACAAATTAAAGAAATAAAAGATACAAAAGAGTTTAGAAATAAATTAAATTAACACTTCAGAAGCACATAATTAGAAAATAAATAATATTATAGAATATGAATTAAATATATTAATTAGAAAGATATACATATAAAACTAATTTTATCGAAAAATTTTGTTGTTGCGTCACCGGGATTCGAACCTGAATCTCTTTCCAAACCGGGGAAGTTGCATTATCCAACTATGCTACAGCGACAATATTTTTAACGACAAATTTTCGAACCTATATGTTACCTTTTTTCGTTATTTGAAAGAGCCATCCATCTTATTTTTACAGAATCTCAAATACCTTTAAGGAATCTGATAGCAGACGACAGAATTATCAATTCATTTTTATTAAATTTTGGACACATTGATACAACTTTATTATTAAGAGAACACATTCTTATACTTTTAAAATTAGCAATATTATCTTTGTGGTTAAAATTCATATTTTTATTTATTATCTTTGTTTTATTAACCACTAAATTGAGTTTAAATACATCTACCGGTTTCGAAATATACCATTTCCTTCAAAAAATTTAAAAAAAAAAATTTTTTTTTAGAAAATGTTATTTTTCGAAACCGGTAGATGTATTTAAACTTAATTTAGTGGTTAATAAAACAAAGTAAATTAATAAAAATATGAACACATTCTTATTGTGAAGTTGTAATTATTCAGAACATAGGTTCGGAAAAAGATCCAGGTTCGAATCCCGGTAATGCAATAACAATATTTTTCGATAAAATTGATTTTATATGTATATCTTTCTAATTAATATATTTAATTCATATTTAAAATTCTTAATTCATGTCATAAAAAAATTGTAAAAATGTCAAATAAATAAATAAAAAATAATATTTTACATTACAGCCAGTTCTCACTTAACGACCAGGTACTTCCGAATTACCTCGGTAAATGAACTCGATGTTCTTACTTCTTCTCAGATCTAGTCCATGTACTTTAGAATAGTAGTAGATACAGTAGAATGCGCTAGATCTAAATCACGCACTAGGCCTTCTCTAGCATTGTAGTCCTTGATAATTTTTATTTTTATTAACCTTTACCATACCATGATATAAAATACCCGAACGCAGCCATGCTGTCAACTCGTGTTACCGTAAATAAGAGTTAGAAAAAATGTTTTTATTAGCTTAAATGGCATGAATTTACTCTAAATATTGAGCATTCAATTTTTAAAAAATGATTAATAACATAATTTAGAGCATTCATTAGGTCCTATACGATGTATCCTTTCTTCTTATCTCTCTTCATTTAATTAGTGAGAAAGAGACAATTATATTTATATGTTTGTTGTTCTTTTCACTGTGAAAATAGTGTGTGATCTCAGTCTTTCATATCACAAATTGTATGTTTACCAACGTATTAACTTTAAAACGGATTGAATGGAAAAAATAATTTATTTTGTACGGTTCTCTTTTCATGATTGGTTTTTTACTACACATTTCTAAGCGCCAATATTTTCTTTAGGATTATCTAAAATATGAATTTTATATTGCATGTATTTACCGAAATGTTACAGGTTTAATTATAATGGTAGACCTGTGTTACTGCATGGTTTAGGAAGGGTTAATATCTAAAGTTTTCCTTTGCTGCTGTCTTCAGATATTGATCCTGTTTGTTTTGGTTAACATCCTGCGCCACGGAATGTCAGTACAATTTAAAGTTTTAAAATTTGCGCACAGCGTGCAATTGATTAACACAGCTACTTATTGACCGAATACATGCAACTAGTATCATAAATTAACAGGATGTAAAAAAACGTCATCGACACATTTTATAACATTGTATTCCCTGCTGACGACGTTGGGTCGCAGAAATGTGACCGTTCTTCAACAGGGCATAGTGTGTGATACCGGCTGTGAGTGTTACCAGTTATTTAACAAGATGGTCGTCGAGTGAAGAGTGACTGTGCAGCCGCTAGCCAATCAACAAGTGTAGATCAAATTCACGTGCGCGGTTGTTCGCGACAGATGCGCGCTCGCGGACGTGACCCGTCGTGACTCGGTCGCGCTCACCGTTTATTACAAAACCCAAAGACCGCTCGTGATACTGGACCAGAACGCGTTTAAAATGTAATTAATTCTAAAAATATTAAATAAATTAAATTAATCATTCATAAAATATACATCTATTGAAAAATAACATTTACGGTAAGGACTCAAAACACATAACATCATCTTACCGGGAGAATACGTTAACCTTATGCTTTCACGTCAAATTTTGGACTATTTCAATCAATTTTTAAAGTTAAACTTCTCGTTTTATTTCTAAAAATGTGTTTTAACATTATTCATTTATATCAGTATTTATACACTAAGTAAAATATATTTTAAATTTTAGATTGGAACTTTGTATTCAATACTGAATATTATTTGTTATAATTAAGACAATTTAGACATAATTAGAAAGACCGCGACTCTCTAGTCTAGAAAACTCTAGTTATACAAAATTATCATATGTACAACTCTGTTTTCTTATGAACCTAAAGCCAAGACTACGAAGATAAATCTGTACTAAATAAATTAACAAAATATTAAAAATGAATAGAGTTATAAACAAATATCAGATATCTCACAGTAATATTTTTATTATATTTAATGGAAAATATATATGGAAGTATTGGGTAATTACAGGGCTTACGACCTATCTTCGGCTGGCTTAATCAATCCTTAAATCTCCACATTTATCAAATTTTTGAAAGTTGTATATATGTCAGTATGTATACTCGTTTCGAGTACCACTACACCATCGCCATCTATGGATCAAATTTGATAATTCATTTTTCCTTTTTCTTTTATTTTTAAACACCATATATGTGTCATCACTATGAAATTCGTTTTTTTTTTAATTACTTTATATTATATTTATTTTTTAGAGTTATAAACAGTTAAAATTGAAAGAAAATTATTTTTATAGTTTTAAAACCTTCCTTATGTGTATTTAATATAATGTATTCACTCATAAGCTCGAGGGTATCAACTAGTGATGGTTAAACTGTTATTTAAATCGATTAAAATAATGATCGGTAACTGATTATTCATAATTCATCGAAAGATCACTCGATATCAGTAATCGATCATCGTTTCAATGAACGCAATAACATTTTACCATCACTAACATCAACTGCTATTTAAAACTAATTTATTTTAAAGAACTAAAATTGAAACTTGACAATAAAATCGTTTTCATTATAATTTAGTAAAATATATATTTTTGTAGAAATTTTGAGCGACCGTTCAACGAACGACGACATTCAATAGAAACATCAGAGTTAAAACGTGAAAAATAAAGTGATACAGTATACGACCGGTTGTTTAGTAGTTTTGTGTTTGGCCAATGCACAAACAGGGTGATTTATCTGTTTGCTCGCTTCCAACCGGCGCTCGCCAGTTAAGCTGGAACCCTTAAGCTCCGAATCGTTTGGCACTGAACACGGGCACAACTGTAGTTTTCCAATTACTGAATAAACTTAGGACTTTGGGACGCACCCCACTGGAAAATGACCCAGTAATTTATTCGGGTGACGCCGTCTAAATAGCGCCGGATACGGATATAGCAAGATACCCGGGTCCCCTAAAATATTTTCTCCACATTTACTTTTTATACATTGTAGTAAGGTTCGATGATGAGAGAAAATTTCCAATAAATAGAAAAGAAAATAAAAATATTAACACATAAATACATCTACCGGTTTCAAAAAATACAATTTTCTTTAGTTAGTTATGACATCCTGAAAAAGAAAATGGTATTTTTCGAAACCGGTAAATGTATTTAAACTCAATTTAGTGGTTAATAAAACAAAGATAATAAATAAAAATATGAATTTTAACCACAAAGATAATATTGCTAATTTTAAAAGTATAAAAAAATATATGCTTTAAGGAGAACACCCTATTATTGTGAAGTTGCAGTTTTTCAGAACATAGTTCAGTAATATTTTAAATATAAATTAAATATATCAATTAGATAGATGTACATATAAAATCAATACATCGAATAAATGTTTTGTCGCCACTGGAATTTCTCCAGATAAGAAAAGTTACATTTTTTTTCGATAAATTGATTTTATATGTATATCTTTTTAATTGATTAATTTAATTTGTATTAAAAAATATACTAAATAATATCACTGTATACAAAATGTTATGTTAATACGTGGTTTGAATTTTGAAAATCTTATATATAAAATCACAATAGCTTTAAAAAATATTTATAGATATTATTAGCTTTATGATAAACCAGTGCAAATTAACAGATTACTAATATAATATATGTTTCACATTGACTTTTTAGACAGCGAAAATATTGGTAATACGTACGTGAAAGTGAGGTTAATATAAATATTTAAGAACAAATAAAGTTCTTTAGACAAATTAAGTTCCGGTATTAATCCCTTTTTAATATATACAAATATTAATTAAACAACAGATTGTACGTAAATATTATGATTCATATCATATTACACAAGGGATGTAAAGCAACGTCTATATTTTTTAAATTGTACAAATAAAATATTAATAAAGTTGGAAGGTTTGAAGATAATCAACTAAAATAAATTGTACAAGAAGTTGTATAAATAAAATAACATGTTTCTGTATATTTAATACCAGTATTAAATAAGCAGCAGTTAGTGTACGTGAATATTGGGATCCATTGTACGTTACACGGGAAATGTATCGCAACATTCACCATTTTTTAATACTGTACAATTAAAATATTAATTAAATATTAGTAGGAAATTTTTGACAATCAAATTAAATAAATGGTATAAATAAAATAATAAGCTCGTAAATATTATTTCTCCAGATCATCCGAGGGTCTTTCCTTTGTTGGCATAAGATATCATATTTTCTCCATAATTCTGTTTGCGGTGAGCTGCCTCGCTCACCCTCTGCTAGGCTTATTGTTCTCATTCTGAAATCTCTTGCGATGAGTCTGCTCCAAATCTCTGCTATTTGTAGTCTAGTCGCAAAAAGACAAGAATAAATGTATACGAACATATCTCTATCATCATCATCATCATCATCATCCCTGGCTCTAACCCTATATGGGTCCTGCCCTCCATAATTTTTCCCTTCCTATACTTCATCTTTCTTCAGGTATTTTACTGAGAAGCCACTTTTAGGGTTGCGCGTCATTCGTACGCTCTACAAGGTGAAGCCTCTTTTATTTAATGAAATTGTGACTTTCAGCTCATCAACAGATCGTAAATTTGCCGGCATCTTATAAAATATTACTATATTAAATTAATTAATTTAATTAAATCTTGGCCTTTCAAGACAGTTTCCCACAATCTTATGAAATTAGACACTAATTTATGTTTTTCCGACAAACTATAGAAACTCGAATAATTCTTAATAATTAAATATCGATACAATTTAAATAAACAGACAAAAAGTTATATTTTTTAATTTAATTTTATACTGCCATAACGATGGAACAGACGTTATTCCAAAACTGATTAGTTTTAAACAGTAAAATCCAACTAGTAATTATATTATTAATTATTTTTAATTACATTTATATTTTATTTAATATGTTGTCACTAAACAAGCCATGAGGACTAAACACATCACATAAACACCTACGAATGGTTGAGAAAAACACATTGATATTTTGTGTCCTCGCCGAGAATCGAACCTGAAACCCACAGTATAAGAAGCTAGCGGCTTGCCCACTGAACTACGAGGGTGAAGACGGTATTTTTTTATGAATTAAATTAAGTAATCAAAATTATGATATTTTACCAAAAAGTTGTATAAGCGTATAAAAAAATATATTACTAAAATGATATCTAATATCGATAAACTAAAATGCCACTTGATTCATGTTTACATCGTTTTTAATTATTATAATCTTTAATGAAACAAGTTTTTCATTGCTAGATTCACAAAACTTATTTTTAAATACTTATTTGCAAGTTCATAACTTTATTAGCGCCGTTTTAAATTAATTAAATTCTATTCAGTTTTTTGGCGTGTGACTTGTTGCCTCATATGCATACATCAAATTCGCGGTTTACCAAATTTTAACCTGCGTATCTCTTTCCCTTTCTTTTCTCACCTATCCTTATGCACAAGGAAGAAAAAATATGTTATTAAAATCTTCTAACTGCAGCAAGTTCAGTGCGATTGGAACTTTTTTGCGGATAACTACCGTCGCTTCACTCCGCTAATGCTTATTAATAAATCTTACTCTAATCCCGCTTATACATAATAATCTTTTTCGCGAGTTAGTATACACCCCGCGATGCTTGTATTTGTGGTGGAGAGGAATCAACAAATGAACCAATATCCGGCAGACGAAAAGTAAGTGCCTTCTTTTTTTCCTCATATTTCCATCAAATATGCTTTAATAAAATACTTAAATATCTAAATAAAAGTAATTTTTCTGTTTATACAAAAATTTTATGTTCAATTTAATTTTAAATATGCCATGTTAGTTATCAAATTTATAATTAAGTTCTTAAGGATACTGTAATTTATTTTTCAATACAAGAATAATAAATTAAGAGGCTTTTTGTTCCATGTTTATGATTTTAGATATTGAGACTCCTAAATTGCCATTGAGGTGTGTATTTCGCCCATAAAAAACATTATATTAAATATTATATTTTAATATTCCATTATCCCTTGGTTTATCAGAAAAATAAAAACGGGTACGCCAAATCAGTTAAAAATAAATTAAAACTTTCTATACCGATCTTAGATTTTTAATGCCTTTTTTGTGGCGCGCCAATACAAGAAAGAAAGATTTACTTTCCAAATAATGAAAACAAGGAAATTATGTTTCATACAAACATTTGATGACAACTGTCCCCTGGTCAAGTTGATTCCCTATTACAAATTATACATCAAGTGATTATACGTTAACCATACAATGTATTGTATTATATGTCATACATTGCTTTAGAGATTTGTAATTTAATAAATTTGTAATCATATCTGCAAAAATTTTTTAGTGTTATGTATTTATTTTCTTTACCATAAAATTTTTCACGGAATACAGGATTTTGCGTATATTGTTCTCTTTACAGTATTATCAATTCTAAGAACCGTGGCCACGATATGACCGCGCAGCGACCAAAACATTAAACAACTTATGGACCCTAATATTACTTTATGAAAACCGATTGCTAATATATAACATTACATGAAAGTAAAATAAAAAGCACATGTTACTATAACGTAATACATTTTCTGACAACGCATCATAATATTATACAGGTCAAGGGTTTCATTATCGTTTAATGTTTCGAAAATTATATTAGGTTGTTCCAAAAATAATGGCCTATTTCTACCTTCAAATTCAGTTAACCTTAAGTTGATCCAAATAAATTTTAGAAATCAAAGTATTAGTCATTTGATTCCTACGCATTTTTTCCAAAGAATCCAATATTTACTCCAAGAACATTATTTTATGTTGGATGGATATAAATGAAACAATGTTATAACTCTACTTGAGTTTATTAACTCAAGTTTCTAGAGACACGGTAACTCTCATCGACAGGTGAAGTATTAAACATTTCGAGATTTAATACTATTATGAGAATGAGAGTTACTGTTAAACTCAAATAGATTTATAACATTGTTTCATTTATATCCATCCATTATCGAGGTCCTCAAAAATGCGATAGTTATCGTGAAGCAAGATCGTTTAATTAATTGGTTCTGGTTGTGTTTTTCTCCCCTAAAGCCTTCAATTCGTCGATTTCAACAATAGCAAGACGTTCTCGACTATTTTTATCTTTAAGGCTAAACTTTTTAAACCAACGCCGCACCGTTGATTCAAAAGTGACTTCTCTTTACCCCGCGCTTGGTTAACATTGCGCACTGTTTGAGATGCATAATCTTTTTCTTCATGCGCCGTCTTCCATCAAAGGTTGGCGACTAAGAATTATTTTTTGTTAAACAATAATAATAACTGACATTATACATGATATATAAAAATAATACCAGTAAAGTTTCTTCGGAGTTAAATAAAGAAGAGTATCCACTAATAAATTATTTTAATTTTTATAGAAGTTGCATAAATTTTGTGCCATTTTTCTATTTAAAAGGAGGGGGGATTTTATGGAAACACTCACTTTCCGAATGAAATTTAATGTCTAAGCGGGAACGTGAATTTAATACATTGAAAAATTTATGTTGAATATTTTCTAGTCGGTCAAGTTACAGTATGTTGTTTTATTATCTGCAAGATGTATAAAATTACCTGTATTTTGAACATTAAACCATTTGCTGAGGTTACGTAGCCGCTTTCTGCCCACATCTTCCCCTGCATATTTAGTCGTAAGAGATCACATTTCTCATTGCGGCGAATGTGTCCGAAGTATGTAGCTTTACATTTGTTACGTTTTTATCGGTAGTGTGATCTATCCGAGAAATGTTGAATGCCCAAGTTTAATTAGAAACCTACAAAAAAATACGTAATTCTTTTTTTTTAATCTCACTTCTGAGGGAATAAAGTAATTCAAATAAATTAGCCGACTCGATAAATAAATATAGCAGATTCTTAACTGTCAAACAAAAATGAATTTATGAATATTTTTTGCAAAAGAACGTCTAAAATGATATAATAATATAATAAAATTGGCCATTATTTTTGGAACAGCCTTAATACATATCCGAGTATGAGTAATGGTTAGTTTTTCTACTTTTGATTGTTTATGTAGCGTGTTGCTGCTCGAGGGAAGCAAAAATAATCTCACTATGTTAATTTTTGACTTGATGTGCTACATTGTTGTGTGGTTTGGTTTTGATTCTCATTTTCACCTTTATTTTAATATGTTCTATGCTAAATAGACTCTTTCGTTGAAGGATGATATAATCGTTCATTGTTTATATTAACAATTACGTTCATTATATTTACAATTATAATGTATGTTAACTTTGTTCTAAGTTTTTAAGACATAAAGTAATTTAATTAAATTGGATTTAAAATTTTGCATATATAATTTCAAAATTAAATTGTAATTGCTCGTATACCATCAAGGTGAGGTAAGTGAGAGGGGTATTGTTCGACGCGCGTGATTTTCGGGCTTGCCAGTCGCAATGAATCTCTGGTCGGGAACGCACCGCGCGTTCGCGGTTGAGAAATATATTAAGTGCTGTGATGCATTAGGCCGAGCACGCAACTTATCCGGTGTTGAATTCCATGGTTCAGACAAGAAGGTACAATGGTTAACCAAACTCCTCCGGGACTATCAAGGAAGATGGCAGCCTGCACTGGAATAAAAAAATTAACAGTGCACGCTATTTTGAAAAATAAACTACAGTTTCACCCATATAAACTGCAAATCGTTCAGTTTCTCAACGAAAATGACTATTCTGTACGCAAAACCTTAGCTGGATGATGAATGGCTTAGAACGATGCTGGAACGTTTTGGAACAGCACGAACGCTTAGCTCATTTTCATATCAATGGCTATGTTAATAAATAGAATATGAGATACTGGTGCCTTGACAACCCAAGGAAACGCCATTAAAAACATTTGCATTATCCAAAAACGACAGTGTGGTGTGCAATTTCTGCCCGAGGGATAATTGGGCCTTATTTTTTTAACCAGCAAGAGACAGTCACTGCTGACGTGTATTGCCGAATGATCGACAAGTTTTTGGTACCGCAACTGCAGCTGTTTCCCAAATTCAACAACAGAACACAATTTCAGCAAAACGGGGCCACTCCACATATAACTAGAGTTTTACTGGAGAAGCTGGAATTTTTCACAATAAATTAATCAGCAAATATGGAGACATACCCTGGGCACTTCGGTCACCGGACCTTATACCATGCGACTTTCTTTGTGGAGATACCTTAAGTCGAGAGTTTACAGCAACAATCCTCGAACAATTCAGGCCCTACAAGAAAATATCAAGTTTCTGCCATTAAACCAACACTTTGCTCTCGCGTGTTCGCAAATTTAAGAGTCCGATTCCAAGAGTGTCTTGAGAGAAATGGACGGCATTTATACGATATTGATTATAAAACGTAAAATCCGCATCGTTAAACCCCATTTTGTATAAATAAAACATGAGAATAACATTGTAGTTTTTTTTTATTTAATATATTAAACTTGAAAATTTTCCGCTGGACACCTTTATTATATAATAATACGAAGTATATATAATGAGAAACTAATTGTAATTATGGTGTCAACTACACACTTTTAATAGAAATGTATACAAATACTACTAGTAGTGATGGTAAACCGTCATGTGACTGTGATTTTGACGATGACTGGTAACTGAGATTTAACGATGATTGGTAATAAATATTTAAAATGTACCAGTCATAGCTCGAAGAATTAATTAGAATAATCAGTTACCAATCATCGTTACAGTCAAACATAATCACAGTCACAATAGCGATTTAAACATCACTAACTACTAGTGATGGATCGTTATTGTGACTGTGATTGTTATTGTGTAACTGTTATTGTGACTGTGATTGTGTTCGATTGTAACGAGGATTGGTAACAAATTATTTGAGTTGAATCTCAAATTGGAGTTAAATCGTTAAATCTCAGTTACCAATCATCGTCATAATCATAGTCACATCATCAAGATCTAACTATTTCATGGAATTGCATAATTTGCACTAATACAGAGGGCACTCGTAAATAATATTTCCAAATTTGCACAGAATAGTTAGTACCCGATAATCTACCTTCTGGTATCGAATTGAATGATTATTGAACACATGGGAAGTAGGTATCTACCAAGGTTGGATACACAAAGCTAAGGTGAGCTATTTAAAAAGAATTAATGTCCCAAGAACTATATTTTTTCATATCCCGTCAACGTTAATAATTGATGATATGATTGTTATCTATGTTTGTCATATGCGTTAAGGTATATGTTTACCATCTGAATTTTCAAAGACGTATTTTTATTTATATAAAATATATTTTCATAATCAAAGAAACTCACATTTCAAACGTAACACATAAGTACAAAACAACATATCATTTTTTATTGACTGTACCTTTTGGTAATGGTCACCGCTTTGTACATTCTCGTCAATGTCACATTTTTAAACATTCTAAGGTGTAATTTTCCTGTCAGTGTGAAAGGGAACAAGTCCCACTTGATCGATTAATTGTAAAATAAGTGGGTTTGTTCATTTTCTTGTTTGTGTTGTTTTTAAATCACTAACACTTTTCATATTTTTATTCCTTCGTAAAAGATTTCATTTTATAAAATATAACACGCTTATAGATATTTATCTGAATATTTATTAATAATCAAAACAATAGAAGTTGGTGATCGATGATATCAGTGGTGTAGCTACCGTCACTGAATATGTTCAGACATTGAAACAATTACAGCAGGTGTTTAAATACTTTAGTAATGAATGAATGAATGAATGGATTCGTGACGGTATTGACGAGTAGTCCCCTATTATCTTTTGAATGTCCAAATAGGTAAATCTGTTTCAGAACAGCGGTAGTAGAAAGAGCTATTTTTGCCATCAATTATGTTTAATAGTAAAATAATACATTTCCCATTACAATTAGAAAAATTACAGACTATCATAAATTTGTGACTGAAGTAAAAAAATATGTACACAGACTAACTGAAACAAAAATTAACTCGTATATACTCCTTCTATATATATCTATTTTAACATTAGTTTCTTCTCTATGAGAGTAAGACTCGTGTATACTACTTACTTTCGCCGATTGCAGTTGTAATGTAACAAGCGACCACGACCAGAATATTTGGTATTGCTAAAAGCATTAGAAAGACCAATCTATTTATTTATTTTCTTTTTTTTTTTAAAAAATACAGATGCGTACACGGAATACATGTCACATCAATATTCTTACTATTTTCAAACTAAGCTAAACGCCTGTGTTATGAAAATAGTACTAACTTGCTGGTGTCTTGAAACGAGGCGCGAACCCCCGACCACTAGATCCTAGCCACTACACCAACACTACATTAACTATATTGTACTCTGTATATTGTATCATTGTGTATTGTATCTTATATCTCTTATATAAGGTACTGTGAAAATTTTTGTGATAAAACGAAAATATAGATATATTAATTCAATTTCAAATTAATCGAGCACTGTGTGACGTATAACGAATCTCGTCGTTAACGTTTACTCGCTGTATTCATTTAACGTCTAATATTAATATTAACCTCCATTTCACCTCTGTTTTATCATGATTTTCTTCCTCTCTTTTGATTGACACTAGTTTATCAGAAAATCAGTGCAATAATATATATAATATTTTCTTATTAAGGAGAACACATATATATAAGATGTATTAATGTGTCCAAAATTTAATAAAAATTAATGGATAATTCTGGCGCCTGCAGTCGGTTTACTCAAATGTATTTGAGATTCAGTAAAAACAATTTAAATGGCTTTTAAATAATGGAACGACAGATGTATTAATTTGAAAAAGTGTAACATATAGGATCGACAATTTGTCATGAAAAATACTGGCGCTATAACACAAACGGTAGTGTACTTCCCCGGATTGGAAATAGAGATCCAGGTTCGAATTCCGGTAGCGCAAAAACAATATTTTTCGACAAAATTGATTTTATAATTAATACATTAAATTAGTATTTATAATATTTTCGTTAATACAAATCATTTTGAACAAAATGGTTAGTGACTTCTTAATTATTGGCTAAGTATTGTGACGACAGCGGCCCTTACCGTTTTCCAATGTGTATGTGTGTGTGTGTGTGAATTGCGCGTCACGATTAATTAAATAATTATGATAAAACTCTACATTTACAGATTTTTCTGTAAAACTGCAGTTCGTTGATTAATTTCTCAACGCAAGGAATTAATATACAAATATAATTATTCCGTAAATAGTTCATCCACTAATGGTCACTCCAGATGACAAAACATTTGTTGTCGATTTTTTTTAATATGAATATACCTTCTCTGCAAAATAATTCAAACATGACGTGAAATGCAAGTTTATCACCCACGCACACCAATAAAAACAACCAAAATAAATGTGAGGTGGTAATGACGATGTGTGTACAATTGAAGGTCAAATTGGTTAAACTCCACTAATTATTTTTATCCCAAAGGGAATGAACACAAACAATTGTCCAATTGCTTGACACTTATTAATGGAGTTACACAAAGAATTACGCCACGATAACGTCATCGTGAACGTCAAAAACTACCACGCCATTACCGCTAAATTCTACATATACAGGGTGATCCCTTTAACATTTTTCACTCATTATTTAGTCAGGTATCCAACCATAAAATATTGTGGACTAGGTCTGTTACACCCTGTACAGTTGCCCTTATGTACATCAGCCGTCCGTCACTCGAAAGCGTGCAGTTGTCGCGTCAAATACGAAGCATTATTGTTGATATTTTTTTTAATAAATATATAAAATTCGTAATACCAAAATACGCCTAGTGATCTAGCGGTCGGGGGTTCAAGTCCCGTGCCAAGAAACCAGCACATATTTGAAAATAGTAAGAATATTTTTTAAATGTGGTCAATGGTTAAGGGAATAAATCTTGTAATTATATAATGTAAAATTATATTTATACGACATATTATCAATTTGTTTTGAAGAATTATTTAACACTGGGCTAAATAGTACAAAAAAACAATATTTTTAAAGTAAAAACAGTATTTTTTTAGACTCGAGAGCTAACCACTTATATACTCTTTGGTGTCCGCGGTAGACATTTGAATAACAATATAATTATTACATCTTAAATAAAAATTACCCCGTAAAAAGCACACATTATGGATATCGATATACAGAAGCGACAAGAGAACAAAGATTAAAGTTGAAAAGTTGGCTTGTCTGGCTATTTTCAGACTTGTGTTTACGATAGCGCTTGGGTACTTCGCACAAGTGATGAAATATAGTTTTCTTAATAGACGTTCACACATTATATTAAATTCATAACATAAAAAATAATCTGTACCAAAACTCGCCCCAAATCAAAACTAAACCGATGGATGAAGGAATAGTCGGTATTTTTGTGATTTGAGACCCTGATGAACACATGAATTTTTTCAAATTCAATTTTTTTAGTCATTTTAAAAACCTCCTTGCTTTCTTATAAGTATTTAATTTGTATATACTTGTTTATGTTTTAATATTTTTATGAAATTTTCTATAAATAATCTTTACCGGGCTTGTTAATTAATCTGTATATAGGGATATTATTGTTTTTACTGCATTTTTGTTAATGGTATACCGTATCATATAAATAAATAAATAATTCAATAATTTGCCAATAGCATGCTGTGAATCGCGCATAGAGAAATTTGAAAGGAAACTGATAGTGTTATGCAGGTGTCAATTTCTTTTGAAATGTACAAATTAAATAGACATATGAACGTTTTGCTCCGAATATATATTTTACAAATCATAAATTTGTTAATTGGAATAATGAAGTACTGCTGCATTGTAGGTAGGTAATTATTTAAATTATTATGTGAAAACACGTCAATGCAATGGAGAAAAAATCATATTATTAAAATTACACAGAATAGTTTTAAAGGTTATCGATCAAATCTGAGCTTTGCGCATCTAGGTTATATACGGAAAGCTCAATTGATTCAATTATTTTTAAATAATGGATTGTCCAAAAAGCAATGTTTTGCAGGTCCTTATTCCTCCTTAAATGTGTATTTTTTTTTGTTGTTTATACTGCTTTACACACTTAACTTAGCGCTCGATATCATCGATAACGTCTATTTTAAAATCTATACGACCAACTTTTTAACCTGATTTCTTTCCTCCAATCCAGTTAATACGCTATAATACTATTAACACAGTAGGCTCCGTTAAAAATTCCACACCTAGTCCAAAATATTTAATGTAAAATATTTTTCTATAAATATGCGGTTCATAGATGGACTATAGCATATAAAAACATTGTTATACGTATTTAATATCTTTGTAAAAATTAAAATCAAAAAAATTGAGTGCCCTGATTTCAAAAATGAAACAAAATTATCCGGTCACAAAAATTAAAAAGTTATTACACTTTCAATTTTTAAATTTCAACATAATAATTTCTGACATTTGAAATACTTTATCTATGGTTAACTTCTCAGATTTTCAAAAAACTACAGTATCCTACTTCACATCCTTTATAATCAAAGAAAAAATCCAAAAACACACAATTATCAATATACGTAGGTATCATTGGATTGTAAAATTAAATTAACTAACCTAACCTTTCCAAACCGAACTAACCAATTTAACCTAAATAGTATAAATATTAATAGTGCATTTACTTGTAAAATGTAGTGAAAGTCGTCCAAAGGAAATCTATAATAATATCATTAGCACAACAAATCTCAAAATAGTACATTTAAACAGATCAAATAAACTATAATTAGTATTATTATTATTATTGTATATCCCGTCTAATGTCTAGTCTCTCGAGACAACGTGAGACATGAGATACCTGCGGAATAATTGAGACAGGAAGTCTGGGACACGACCACCTAATCGAAGACGCTGCTGCGCCATATATCCCACGGGGGCTGCAGATCAACCCCTAGCGGTGAAATCTAAGCCCCTAGACTATTTATAATGCATTTGATAGTCAACTCTTGGAAAGCTTCTTAGCTCGAGGCACAAGAAGCCACTGATTACAAATTTGATTAAATTTACTCGTTTAACCCGCTTTACAGCTATAAATCTATCGTATTTTATTATTATTATTATTATATGTACTAGCATTTTACCCATCCTGCGTCCAAGGACTCGATTGTCAGGAAAGTTGTGGGTTACTACAATAAAAGAAGAATAAGTCTATTTCTGAATCTTTGCGGTTTTTTTTTAAATGCAATTTTCCCGCCATTTTAGTTTTCATGACAAAAAATGACGTACCTCTCACCCATTATTTAACTAATTTCGTGTCTTCCTTCTATACGTTAATTGCGTATTACTTTACCGCAGAGCAGTGGTGGTATTCTGCCAGGAATTACCGACTATGATAAAGAATAGAGACAAATGAAAAGAGCTTCGCCGATAAGACACTTTTCTTAAATATAATACGAATAAGAAAAGTTATTACTCAAATTAAAATTATTAATAAGTTTTTATTTGTGTTCTCTTTAAATGTACACAATTATGTAAATATTATGACATTTAACATAGTCAATATCATATAATATCTAGTCGAAAAAATATATTTTAATTTTTAATTTAACTACATCAAGCCATACAGTAGGTGTAATTTAACATTTCAACAATTTTATGCGGTTGAATAACACACTGCAAAGCCGGTAGACATGTTCATTAAATCCTTAAACGTTATTGCATCCTGTACTTTAAACGCCCGCATAATGTTACAAGGTCTGCGGACTAGTCCAGCTGCGCAAACCCTACGAAGTATAATACATTATGATTTGTTTCATTAATTTAACATGTATTTTGCGGTTTATCCAACTCGGAAAGAAAGAATTTCACCACATTCTTATTTTTGATGATAAATTCTGTACTATACGCGCATTGCTCTATAGTAGGCCAGTAAAATCATTTTGAATTACTCAATTATTTAACTTTATGCTTGAAATGCCTGAAAGCAGTAGCGTTACATGAATAATTGGACCCTAATTAAAGGGTCCCTGTATACATATTGTATATAAGATATTAGTATTTTACATACATACACAAGTGAAAAAAATTTTTTTTTCATTTTTGTACGGCTATTTTCGCTTTGCGGCATTGATCTGATCGTTAATCTGACATTAGTGGATTTTTGTAATACGCGTGAGAAATGATTTTTTTTAATAATTCGATTTCTTACTATGATGGATGTAAAAAGTATCGTTTTTTTGGTCCCCTATCTAACGTAGGTCCCGTGGGCGTATTGGCGTAATTACGCCACTGCCTAGAAACTGGTATGAGAAATGTAAATTATGTGTACGTAATTCTATTTTCACATGCTTGAAACAAACTTATCATAACTACTCTTTTCATTTATATAAGTAAACGATTAAACACTTTTAAATAATATCGATCTGGCGATATTAAATGTATATAAAGTGTGCCCTGAGACAGGTTTTCACATGGATAGATATAATAGTATCTTTAATTAATTAATAGAAATAAACTAATTTGATTTTTTTATTGTCATGGGTATTGTCTTGTGATCTCGTGCAAACATAAATTACTACTTAATAATTACTATTAATACAATATCAATTAATATTTATGTAATATCAATTAATATAAGATAATATTAATTAATATATATCCACTTTTCCGATAGAGATAGACTGTTCAAAGAAAACGGTCAATCCGAGTCTTAAAAAGACCCACGCACTACAAAGTACGAGTATCTGACAATCGCAAAATTATTTTACATCTTAACGTTCGCACTTTTTAAATTACTCGAAAAAACTATTTACCATCGGGCGATTGATGTCCATTAAGGCACAAATGACGCAAGTTGCTGAGATTACTTTATACTGAAATGTTGGCATAAAACATACAGCGTGCCAACGTTCCCTCGATGGTCCAGAGAGAGAGAGAGAGATAAATTGTCTGTCAACAAAGGACTGTTAATTAATCAAATCGCTCTCTCCTACACTACATCAAGTCAAATAGACTCATCAAACGTTTAAAGGAATCAGCCGACTGGTGTTGGTGACGAGCGCAAGATAAAACCATGGAAAGATATAAAACAAATCACTTTATTACCGTTATGTTTTAAGTTGATGCATAATTATTCGCCATTTTTATTTCACCACTACTACTGGTGGAATCTCGGACATAAATGGCCAAAGGCAGTACAACATCAACAGCGACGTGTACCAGGCCCAGCTCGATCGCCTGAAAAGACGGCGGATAAAGAACCAAATCATTTTCCACCGCGACAACGCTCGCCCTCACGTCGAACGCCGTGTGATCGAACCCATTTGCTCCCCCATCCGCCCTACTCTCTCACCGAGGCCCCCGCGGACTATCACATTAACCGTTCTCTGAAAAATTTTGCAGGTTGGCAAAGTCTGACGATTTGGGGGTGTTGATGGAGGGTATCAAATCGTGGATTGCCTCAAAAAACAAGTGCCCGCGGAAGCAGTAATTGACGGTGATGGGGACTACATCCCTGAATGATAATTGTACATTTTGAGTTTGTTTTCGTTTTTGGTTATGTTACAATATAACAAATAATACAATATAATATATGTTACAATATATGTTTTTGAAAACGGCGAATAATTATGCGTCAACCTAAAATGTTACGTATTTGTTCCTCAGACTGTGCCACAAATAGATAACCTAGAGACAGAAGAACTAGATTGCTGTCTATTTCCAGAACCGGAGACGAGACGGTATCCACCATTTGTCCAAACTGATATTTGTCCTTGGTTACTTGGAGGAGCTCCTCGGTTCTGAGATCGGTCCGTTTCCGGACGTCTCGCAACTGAGATAGCGCCCGTCTACCCGACCACCGTCCGCCGTCTATTTCCCTTCGGATCATTGTTTGTAACGGGCGCTATTTGGTTCACGAATTGTGTGCCCAAAATATTAGAATTTAGTGCCTTAACGATTCACATTATTTCACGTTCATTGTTGGAGGAATTCTGTTAATGAAGTCTCTTCGTGATATGTTGAGCATTTTCTACATATTGTTATGTATCTAGGATGGTATCTAAGTAAAAAAATTAGCTCAATATGTTTTTAGCCTACCTACAGGGTGATTCATAGACAGTAGTTCAAACCGAGCCTTCGGTTAAGGAACATCACTAGCAACTCATTGAGTGTCAAATGGGGTAATCAGAAATACGATTTAAAGTTATTGGTGTATATATTAAAAATATATTTTTTTAAATAAATCTGATACCTTAGTAGTAGCTACATTATCACAAAATATGTGTGTCAAGTTCATCATGATATGTTGAGTATTTATGAGTCCACGCTAATTTTTGTAAAGACAGGTTGCAAATGTCTATAAAATCGTTACATTTTTAATAACTTCTAAACAGTTGATTTTCAGAAAACTCTATTTGAGCTTAATGAGTTTCTGATGATTTCCCTTGATCGTGGGCTCCATTTGGACTACTGACTGTAGGACACTAGTATATGGCTTATTCTCGACTGTTCATGACGTAGTTGTCAACTGGCAACTGGAAGCTGATTTCGCAACCGTCAACGGGTAGAAAACCGTCCGACTGGCGACCACGCACCTCTGAAAGGTGCACATCTAAGCCGATGTAATCATCACTGAGCTGGTAACCGCTCGGCGGTTACGCACCTTGTTCTGAAAGGTGCCTAATACTCAATGCATTGCCAGATCCAGTGCTTCCTGCCTTGCTATTGAAGTCGGATTGTTATGTGACGAATTATAATATATTGTCAAAGATGTCTAATTGCGCCTTTATTTAATACTAAAGTAATTATTAAAAGTGAAAAAATAAAGGTTGCATTTAATAGTTTAAATTAACAGATTTTTAATTAACACTTCCGATACGTTAATGCCTGGGATTACCCTATTTTTTATTCTGGCTATAGTACACAACCAATACACTTAATAATCACTTATGTACCATTTTAAATAAATACAGATAATCAAATAAAGATCTGAACCCAAAAGTTAACCCCAAAAAGTTTAGATAAAAACCAAAATACATAGACTCATAAAGCGATTAGATACACCTATAATCCATAATGTTCTAGATCGTTTTCGAGCGGGATCGACACGTAATATGAATCCTCGGAAACGTCCACACATAATTTTAGCTGTTTAGAAAAATATACTTTATTTTAATAAAAAACCAAGAAACGCCGCGTGTAACATTTTATCGTCCCTCTAGCTACGAGAATTTCGTGACTTGAACCTTTTCAGTGATGCAGTAAATAGTTAATCCACCCTGTACGCGGTGGTCAGCGAATTTGTCTGGAGGCGAAAAAAATAATATTTCCAAAATTAAAAATAAAATATCTAGTCCACGTGATAAAAAAATTATTTCATTTAAAAAAAATTATTCCTATTTGTTAGAATATTGATTTTTAAATCCTGCGCTAATAATGATAATATTAAACATAAATACACCTTTAATTAAAATATTGATCAATGTTGTACTGGGTCATCTAATAAATATAAATAAGTAAAATTTTAGAAATTCCAGTTATTTTTTTTTGTGCTCGATAGCATTTTTTCTGCTCTAAAACATCAGCCTGCAACCGAAATTCTGCATCTTCTAGTGTTTTCTAATTTTTGGGCATTAATAATAAATTAACATTTTCGACATATTCTTCATTTCGCTTTTAATCAAGGTTAAAATGGTCATCCAGGAGGTCAACTGGAAAATTCTGCCGCATCCACTCTACAGTCCCGATTTCGCTCCGTCAGAATATCACATTTTGCGCTTGCTCTGCAATCAAATGCGTGGCGTTGCATTCGACAAATCCTCGTAAATCCTCGTAAATTGGATCGATGACTATTTCGATACCAGACCAGCTGATTTTGATAGAAAATTCAACAATATATTGGTTGAAAGATGGGATGAAGTCCCGAACAATAATGGAGAATACATCACTGACTGAAATGTTGTAATTTTTGTTTAAAAATTATTTTTTTTAATAAATAATTGAACAAAACCGCAAAGGCTATAAGACAACCCAATATATTAGGTGTACGATCAAG
This sequence comes from Eubasilissa splendida, assembly GCA_031772225.1. Lineage (NCBI taxonomy): Eukaryota > Metazoa > Arthropoda > Insecta > Trichoptera > Phryganeidae > Eubasilissa > Eubasilissa splendida. Next base: position 24,274,656 of record CM062861.1, on the reverse strand, counting down.
ATTTAAGTAACTATAGGTTCAAAAATAACGCAACTGTGAAAAATATTACGTTTTTGTTTGATCTGACAGTGACCGAGAGGTCAGGAGTTCGATTTTAGTTCGAAGTTAGTCCTATTTTTCATATCACTGTTTGAAAAATAATAAAAATATTTATTCCCCGTGTATTCCGTATATGTATTATTTTATATATAAACTGATAATTACTAAGTTACTATGAATATTTAGTAGATATTTCTACATTAAAAATAACATTTTTGTTATTTTTATTTAATTAATTAAATGAATTTCCAAGAATAAAAGAAGTTCCTTTTCCAAGCGCTTCTTTTGCTACATTTTTAAAATCAGTTAAATTGTTCTATTTTAGGAAAAATTTGGCTTGAGCTCACATAACACACATTTATGGGTTTTAAATATATCGCAATTATGCGATAAAACAATATATAAGAATTACTATATTATCTCATTTGTCAATAATTTTAATGTCTATCGTATTTTTTCACGACATTTCGGGCCACACCTCAATGCCTATCATTTAAATAAGATTGATATATTCAGCATAAACCCTTTTAGAAATAGATATGTTTTCCAAACCGTGTAGGAGACAAAACAATAATATTTATTTTGGATTATTGTGCCATGTGTCGGTTTATGCGGTTTACCACTTGAGCCTTGATGATAGCTACTGACCCACGGTAAACTAACCCAGAATAACTTATATTATCAAACTCGCATACATCAAAGTTTTAATTTATTTAGAACACATATATCGTTAACTCTTAAATGAGACAATGCTGACAAAACTATTAATTATTAATTGAAAATGTAATCGTTATCAGTTTAAATTAATTATTCATCAAAAATGTAATCATTATTAATTGAGATTAAAATAAATGTTATTTTTTTTATATTCATTTTATTTTTATTTTTTTAATTAACACCAGACTCACAAAACATCTTGATAGACGTTTGTCTGCAGATACATTTATATCCTATTAGGGAGAACAAATTCTTATTGTGAAGTTGTAATTATTCAGAGCATAGGTCTGTGATAATTTTAAATACTAATTAAATGTATTAACTATAAAAATATACATATAAAATCAATTTTATCGAAAAATATTGTTATTGCTACCGGAATTCGAACCTGGATCGCTTTCCAATCCGAGGAAGGTGCATTAATCAACTATGCTACAGCAGACAGTGCGTTGACGACAAATTTTCGAACCCGTATGTTACGTATTTAATGTTTCGAATACATATTTAAAAAATGTATTATAACTTTTACTAAACACCCGCACATTCGGACAACTTTGATCACATTTCTAAATTGTTATTCAAATTTGAAATAATTTAATTAGAACAGGTAACACTTAAGTCATGAAAGAATTTAAAATAGTTCCTTAGAGTCCTTAGAGTAAGGACTCTAAGGAACTGTCAGGTGTGACTGTGATACATCAATGTGAACATTATTCCAAAACACAAGAAAGAAATCACGCTATCAAATAAAATAAAGTAATAGATTTGAATATGAATTAAATATATCAATTAGAAAGATATACATATAAAATCAATTTATCGAAAAATATTGTTGTTGCGCCACCGTGATTCGAGCCCGGATCTCTTTCCTAACCGGGGAAGGTGCATTATCCAACTATGCTACAGCGACGATATTTTTAGCGACAATTTTCGAACCTATGTTTTTTGATATTAATACATTTAATCGTTCCATAATTTGAAAGAGCCATCTACCTTATTTTTACAGAATCTCAAATACCTTTGAGTAAACTGATAGCAGACACCAGAATTATCAATTCATTAAATTCAACGATTAAATGTATTAGTATCAAAAAGGTAACATATAGTTTCGAAAATTATCGCTAAAATATTGTCGCTGTAGCTAGTTGGATAATGCACCTTCCCCGGTTAGGAAAGAGATCCAGGTTCGAATCCCGGTGGCACAACGACAATATTTTTCTATAAAATTGATTTTATATGTAAATCTTTCTAATTAATTTATTTAATTCATATTTAAAATATCACAGACCGTCTGTTCTGAATAATTACAACTTCACAATAAGAATGCGTTCTCCTAATAATAGATTTGACTTCATTCGGTATCAATATCAGCATTACTATACAGTGGGTCACGGCCATCTCAACAGTTTTCCTTCAATGATCTCTATTTAGCACCGTTTCTATCCAATTTTGTATTCTAAGGTAGACATTATCTACGTCGCTCCATCTTAGCTTAAGTCCTTCCCAAGCTCTTGCGTCTTATTCAACAATCTCTTTGGAATTTACTATTCGATTACCCTCCCCGTGTAACCCAACCGCCGAGGTGATCATATTTTTAAAAATTTTGACACCCTAATTGTAGCGGTTACGTTAAAAAAACATTTTCTACAACATGCACAAAGATACGCCTCAAAATTTTCCTCGTATTATACGTGATGGCCCAAAAAAAATGAGAAAATTTCGTAAAATGTGATATAATTACATAAAAATTAGTTTAACTATATCAACAATACCTTAAATAGTTTACCAATTTACTTACTTACCTATTTACCTATATTACGTTTTATTTCGACAATTTCCGGTCGCCATGTTTGATTATTAATTTTTTATTAGGTTTTTTCCAATTGTTGCCCAGAATGACAAAAAACACTGCAGAAGACCGCATTCTGATCAAAAATTTGCGAGATGATAAACGTTGGAGTGCTAGGAAAATAATTAAAGAGTTTCAATACAAAGCCTGGAGTATAGCTAGACATTACAGCAGAACGGAGCTCCATCTCACGTAACCAGAAATACAATCAACTTTCTTCGTAGTGAGAATGTTGATTTCATCGATCCAGACACGTGACCATCGAACTGCCCAGATTTAAACCCATTATTAATGTTTTGATGATTTCTGATTAGTTAAATATTGTGCAAAAAAAATTACATTAAGAATTATAATTAATTATATTACGTTTTGAAATAACTCATGTGTTACGAGACGTTCTCACTTCTTTTGGGCCACCCTGTATACGTGATTAACGGAATTTGTCGACGCGATAACTCCTGCCGTTCGTATCAGAACTCGATCAAACTAAACTTTTCACATTAAAAATTGACTAGGTAAGTTAATTGACCGGCCTGATACGTCGTCTGTTCAAAAACTTTAGAATTTCATAACTCCCTTAATATTGGACCTTAAGAAAAAAGAAAAAAAACACTTTCACACACAGACGAAACTTGTCTGATTCTTGTGGCCAGTGCCGAAAGGATTATTTTTATATTAATGATCGCAGAAAATTCAAGAAAAAAGTCAGCGCAATTGAATAAGTCGGATGTCTAGAGTAAATTTCTTTTAATCGATTTATTTCATTTATTAGTAGGTACTTTATTACATCTGCTGTGGAGAAAGTATGTTCGATCGAGTCGTCAACCATTTGTTTAGATTCAATTTATAAAATAACTGAATATTTTTGTTACAATGTGCCTGTAGTCTGACTTGTAATTCTGCACAATGCTAAAATAAAACGAAGCTAAAATATATTTAAAACAAATAAGATTAATCAATTAGAAAAATATATATTCGTCGAAAAACTTGCCGGTTACCGCCGAGATACGAACGCGAAATTACTACGACAAATTTCAGTTCGATATGATATCTCTATTATTACATTTCTCCGATAAGAAAAAGTTTCGAGTTCGTGTCTCGCTGATAACCAATCATTTTTTTTCAATAAATTGATTTTTCCTGTATGTCTTTCTGATTGATTCATCTAATTTGTTTTAAATGTCACACAGCATTATTTTATAGTTGTAATTTTACAAATGAAGTGTGCTTTCATTCAAAAAATATATTTCCTTTAGAGTGGTAGCAAGATTTAAGAGATTTGTAATTTATACAAATCATTTCATCCTTTACATATTAGCAAAATTACACAATCTTCACGATATTATGCATAATGTTTGATTTGATTGAACGTTTCTATATATGATATCTTATGTAACAGTAAATTTAACTTCAAGCGTAACGCGTTAAAGGTTTCCGCTGAACGCCAGCCGTTAAATATATTCTATATTAATAAAAATAGAATTGCCGACACGGAATATATGTCACATCAATATTCTTACTAATACCACACATAGCCGAACGCGCTTGTGTGATGAAAATTGAATTAACTTGTCGAATTTCGAACTCCCAGCCCTTTTGATCACTTGGCGAATATCTTATCATTAGACCCATCAATATTCAACCAATAAAAGATTAATCGCTTTTCTTTACTGCAGCGTAAGCAATATTAATGTGGTAATCTGAAATAAAATTGCAGAGAGAAAATACTCGAGAGATTAATATGGTATTTGTGCCAATTGAGTATTTATCTATCGAATCTGATTTTATGTCTACTATCATACCAGTTTGAATTAAGCTAATGTTGAAACTGGGATATAACAATGTAATTTTTTTATTTGTGATTGGGTTTGTTATCTATTAGAATTTTCCAAATTTTATAAAGTGTAATGATTTTTTAGTACTTTGTGTAAATAAATCTAATTTCTCTTTACAAAGAGTAAAGTATTAAAATAAAATAACATATAAAACTTTCACATGAGGCAAACACATTGTGGTAAGACTTAATTATAATTTAAATTTAAAACTATTATTTTATTAAGGAGAACACATTATTATTGTGAAGTTGTAATTATTCAGAACAGACGGTCTGTGATATTTTAAATTCAAATTAAATATATTAATTAGAAAGATATACATTTAACTATCATTTTGTTTTAACACTTTATTTGAATATATAACCAACTAGTTTCGGCTCAGGATTGAATTAAGGTTAAATTAAAATAATATAAAGTCGTATGACGTTCGGTGTGCGTTGGTTACTTTAGATGCAGAGACTTAAAAAGATATAAAAGACTTATATATATGTGTGTGTGTGTTACTTTAAACTAAAAGTGCACTTGTAACTCTGCCATACATTATTCACCATAAAAGAAATCTTAAAATAGCGAATAATCCACGCTGATTGAGTTTAAAAAATAGCATACGGCTCCACAAGCAACCGCCCTAAACCCACCTGAATATACTCCACCCTTCTCTGATATATGCCGTAATGGTCTGTAATACAAAGGTCTGATTTACCTGCTGGGGCAGCCCACCTAAACCACCATCCCCAGGGGACGCGCGTCACAAAACCACTGAATTATATGATGAGGAGTACAATTTGAAGGGGCGGTTTACCTGCCGAGCACAGGAGCAGCGCCAGCGCCACGCCCGCCGTGGAAAACGTCTCCGGCCCCGGGAACATCACCCCCTGGGCCGCCACCCTGGAGAAGCACCCGGCTAGTCAGGCTCACATTACCCTACAACCCTGTCGCTGATATGTCACTGTCTGCTGCATAACTCGGGTGCTTCACGTCCGTGCACAATACAGCACTTTCACTTTACAGCCACTGTACACATTATAAGGACTCCCATTCACTTATTAGTTTACAAGCTATTACGTAACTTTAATACGCATTGTAACATTTCAATTTCTGAAATAAAAACAGATGACTTTTTTTTTTTTTATTTAAATAAGCATTGCTATCGCTGGAATCAGTTGACTTTATTTACAGACCTAGATAAAGATATATTATTTCTCAAATATTTTTATTTCTGCACTTATAGTTTAATTTATTCATTATTATTTTGCACTACATATCATATAATGGAAAAACACTATGCTACAATGCAGTAAAAAAAACTAGTGTAGCAGACAGGACACCGAATAAAGCGATTAGTTTTCTTCCAAAACCATTACCTATGCTACTGAAACACTGTCGAAAATACTAGAAAATAATAAATAAACAATAATCATTCTTATTAGTTGTTATATTCTAATTTATAATATTTACATTTATATAAAAGGTAAAATATAAGACCCAATTTTGATGCGAATTTCTTTAGGAAAGATTCTAAGCTATAATGTATCATTACGGAACAAAATTACAGGGCTGAGCAATGAAGGTATAAATTTGTTGCGACATTTATTTTTAAAAATACGATTACGTAGAGAGATCTACAAAAATAGGTTTGATGCGATCGAGATGTGGTGCTGGAGAAGGACGAAAATAAAAAGTTGTAACGAGAAAATTACAAAAGTGGAGCTCTGCAGAAAAAAGGTCCACAGCGTCAAAAATTAAATAGACCAATGGAGATGATATATTCTAAGACACAATGCATACCTAAGAAATGTATTTGAGGGGAAAAAAAACTAGAGACTAAGGTCTGACAAAAATACATCCACCAAATAATGAGCAATGTGAATGCAAACAACCTTCAGATAATTTCTGCATGGGGTTCAAGAACATAGTTCTTTAATTTGAAAACAGATGATCAATAATTTTTAAAAATCATGCATGCGGTACATTAAATTAAATAATTAAATAATAAATAATAATAGAATAAAAAAAAACATCGACACAATGTATAAAAGACTGTTAAGATTTAATCGTTGTACCTACATATAAAAAAAATCTGCCAAGGTATATAGTCCGGATCAGTACATAACTCACTATTAAATATAATTGAACAAATTACAACTACTCTATAAAGTTTCGGATTTAATTTCCTGTTTGTTTTAGAAGTTGCTCTCTGGAATATTTAATTAATCTAATTAAGATAGTTCCGGAGCCCAACAATGCTCCTTACCTAATCTATTCTAACCAAACTAAAAAGGTTCTCGAATCACTCAGAAGTATCCAGAATTAATTTGATTTGGTCTCCGACGAATTGTAATGGATATTGCGGTCAGACAAACAGTGTTAAATATCACACGTAGCTATTTCTTTCATATTATTTAATTGCTGCATTTCCCACGTATTTTTAAATAAATTGCTTTAAAGTGTTAAATAAATCGTTCGTTATTTTATTACTTATATTAATAATTTATGTTTATATATGTATGTGTGTGATTTATTGATGAATATCATTAATATTAAAGCAATTTCTGTTTTAAATATTAATTCACGGTATCGTTAAAAAGCTTTATCTTATAAGGTAATTAATTATTTTAAAAAATACGTCATTATTTTATATATCTCTTGGAGATGTTTTCACATCATTTATAACTATTTTTAAAATCTAAAAATAATTTAAAATATGCATTTTATTAAATACAAGAATTCTAAATTACTCGAATTGAGTGTTAATTGTTTATTTCATTATTTAGTTTTATCTTAACTAAAAATATACCTGTTTCTCTGCTTCGGATAAACTTTTTAATTACACAAAATATATTTGTATTATTATATAATTAACGTTATTTATTTATAAATAATAGATATAACAATATTCGATGCTCAAGTAAAACTTTTAGCCTTCGACGCGTTGACGTACGATTTGTATGTATTAATCGAATACGCACTTGTAAACATAGAAATAATTGTCAGAGCGGAGGAACCGGTCACTTTTAAAAATAATCGAGTTTTTTTGGTCGAAGTATCGACGAATCAACAAGCAGCGGGCTGAATCACAAGAGCGCGCGGCGTCGGGAGAGCGCGTCGGGCAGGAGCGCGCGTCGCGGCGCTCGGCACGGTACTGGCGCCCGCGCGGCCGCGCCTGCGCGCCGGGCCCGCCGAGTCCGCCCGACGGGAGGCAGCCGCAAGTATTTTAATTTGCAAAAACAAAAAGTTTGCGTTTTCAACGATACGAAGCGTTTTTACATAAATATTATTAATGTTTAAAGATAAAATTATTTTCTCTCTCGGTTCATCAACCTCGATGTAAAGTTTTCTTACCTGTACAGCTGTTCGTCTGAGTGTATAGTGTCGTCTATTTTATGAAGTGCTAAAATTAATTTATGCATATATACGTTATTTTAAAACTTTCTAATAAATGCGGTAAAGCCACCTTGCATCACGTGCTCATACGGCGTCTGACTAGAAATTAAATTGTCTCTAGGAGCACAAGTTCAAATCCTACCGGCTGCGAGCTTTTTTATCTTTTGACATTTTAAAAACATATTATTTACATTATTTTCGTACAATCAATTTTTAATTTAATTTAAATAGTCCTTTATCATTATGTATATTTAGCAAAGACACAAACCGCTTTATTTATTTTCCTTTTTTTTTTTTAATTACATATACAATTGAATATTGAATACAATTAATTATAATTTACAAAAAAATATAACAATTTTCCAAAAGACATGCCAAAAACCGATGCATTAATGACCGATTTTTAAAATGCACTGCCCAACAAGGCAAGCCTATTTTAGTTCAAGTTGGCAAATAAATAATATTTCATAAACTAATGTAACTCATTGAATACGAGGTAAAATAGAATTTAATATAAAAGGAAAGTATATACAAAATAAATTAAAAATTAAATGGATTAGTTTAAAATCAGAGAAAAAATAATAATACTTATCGGTCAACTGGTACTGCTGATAAAAGTATGCACAAATGTTATTTGAAAATATAATTGTATGTACAACATGTGTTCGTTTAAATTGTTTTCAGGTTGTCACGGCCGTTCAGAATCATCTATGTTAATATGCGTGTATTTTTGACCTCTCTTACTGACCCTGACCCTGACCCTGCAATGGGAGTTTAATTTTAACTAAAGATAGATTAAAAGTATCGAACGGACAACACAGCGAAAGTATGAAATTTATGAAGATCAACTGCGCCGTACGGAATACCGCTCCAGCCAGCTAAGAAACACGTCCGCTGCCCAGGGGTGAAAGGGAAGATGGATCGTCTGGTCACACCGACCTCTGGCTCGATCGTGGGCCCCTAGCGGCAGTCGGCCGCATTTCGCGCGTGTGCTCTTCAAGTTCGGTGCCCGTTCCGGCAAAGACACGTTTCACCGAGCTATCAACAGATGGCGGCTGGCGTCCACTGCAAGCGCTGGAGTGAGATACCTACTTACATCAATGTAAAAATATTCTACCTTTACATTTTTCTCACTCTATTCAGTTGCTATGTACGATGTATAAAAATTTAGCTTAGACGACATGTCGTTTATACATATATTATATAGATCAAACGATTTTTAATACCTATAGATGGATCATATTCCGCAATAATGTGATGTTCGAGTAAAACTAATTCGACAGTCAGTTTTGTCCTCGGTTTTCATGCAATTCCAGATTCCGCAAGCAAAGCCACTAACATGGCTCATCTGGCTGTGATTTCTTGGGCGGTAATCCAATGTATTGTTTCTTTTGCTCTGTTCGTGGTCTATGGTTGTAAATTTCCGACCCTTGGGCTGATAAAAAACGCAATCTATATCTCGCGCGCACCACCGTTAGTATATCCGTCACCGAGGGTGGTCTAATTACTTCTGCCGTTGCAAGTTTTGTGGTATACCCACACAAAACTGGAAGGTACATGCTTCGTATTTTGAAAACCCAAGATTGCCAATCAAAACATGTAAAACGTGTTTAAAAATTTTAAAAGTCTTATAATCGTCCGTGATTGATTTTAATTTTATTAAGAAATTTTAACAGTATAAACATAATAGAACTAACATAATAAATATTCAAAATATAATACTAATTATGAAAATCCACAGAAATGATTAGATACATAATATAGCAGAAGATAAAGAAAAGGTTAAAAGGTGAGAGAAAGTTGTTGTGGTAAAGGGAGAGCAAGATGTATTTGTAGGTAGAATGATTGAATTAAATAGAAACTGAATATATTATGATCCTTTTGAAATTATCAAAATTAACTTTGTGGTTAAAATTCATTATTTTTATTTGTTAACATTGTTTTATCAACCACTTATTGAGTTTAAATACATCTACCGGTTTCGAAAAATACAATATTCTTCTTCATGATGTCAATACTAATCAAAATATGTTGTTTGTTTGATTAGTATTGACATCCTGAAGAAAAAAAATTGTATTTTTCTAAACCGGTAGATGTATTTAAACTCAATAAGTGGTTAATAAAACAAAGTTAACAAATAAAAGTAATATTATGATCTATAATCTACGATCGTGTGACCATAAATAATATACAAACTTACGACATCCTTGATAACGCCACGCTCCATACTTTTTTGTAATGTTTCAAGTTGAAACATTAACTACATTAGTCTAAAAACGACACCTAATCGTTTACTCGAGACTTACAATGCCCGATTTATTGGCATTGATATACTCCGCCGAAGTTAACAGTCCATTATTAAAGCACTTCGTGAACACGTTTCCAAGTAATTAGTAAAGCTAAATGACACATTCACACACGCACATTCGTCACCCGCGCGACACCCTCGCGCACACCCTCCCCTGGTCCAAAACACCCTTAAACACAGCCTGATATTTTATTTCAATTTTAACGCGTTCTGTGTATTATTTCTAAGTGCGTACATAAATCAGAGATGGCTTTAAGGCCTAAGTTTTTAACAACCAAATTTTATGTTATATGCAGTAAATATTATATTATCCTATAAACTATGCTTCCTCTGTTTAATTTTTTTTACTTGTAGCACTGAATAAAATATTTATGCGTTGTAAATTTTAACCATTTTTTTGTTTTCGCACACTGCAAGTCTATTCTTCTTACCTTACCACTATAATAAATATTTGATTGTTGCCTACAGCCAAAAGAAATCTTCCGTCAACTGGCGATAATTATGATGAGGTCAGAAAATAAGAAACACAGAAATATTGTATTCTTTCTAGGGTTACTGCGGCGACAGAATCGAGAATGCGTTCAATTCATTGATATATGTCAATATATTCACCATTTTGGTGAGGTACTTAAATATGCTCCAGCAAGACTTCTACACAAAATGACAGTCATTGTTTGCCGTAATACGTTTTTCTACCGATGATTATATTTTTTAATTACCACCTCGTGTCCTTATCACATCAATTTATTGGCGTCATTTCGGCGACCTTTCAATCCTGCGCGATATATTAGACGTTCTTAAGTACCGAAGCCCAAAGATTTAATGATGTCCTAAACAAATCGATGCCACCGAATAATGCTTTATGTACCAGTTATTATGGCTCAAGGTCGTCAAAATTCGTTTATTTTTTGTTGTATCTTATATCTTTCGAGTAAAAACATGTACCCTAAGATGTAATGAAAAAAATGAGACGTTTTAAGATGCGTATAGTGCAAGACGAACGAATGTCTCTATTAAAGAAAGGCTCTTACAACGTGCAGGAATAGAATTATTTCGCACTTTGGGCCTTTTGCTAGTAGAGATAAAGAAGTTGGCGATCACCGTGAATGTATAAGAACGAAAGGTAAAAGATCGATCTCCAACAAGAAAGACAAATTCCGAAACATGGCTGTGGCGTCGTTGCACTGAACAAAATTCCGGATCGCGAAGAGTAGCAGTTCGCGCTGTAGAAACAGACTAGAGACAACACAATACTCAGTCATGAACTCATCGACCGAGAGAGTACTCGCAGAATTTATGATAGTGTGCAGCATCATTTCATGAGCGAACACTTCTTTAATCTCCAACAGAAGCGGAGAAGAAATAGTCAAACAGCTGTCAAACTCTTTTATGAGCTTTTAAAGACAAATAAAATACAAAATAAGTTTTCATCCGCAAACCTAAAATCGAATCAAAGACAGGAAACCATAATTGTACCACTAGGCCAGTGATTCCCAAAGTGGTCTATATCGACCCCCAGGGGTCTATGATAACCTGCAAGGGGTCTGCGTCAGCGAAAAAAAAATTTGGGGGTCCATGAAATGAAAATGGGGGTCCACGATAGTGGATCTCAACATACACTGATAGTACCTATTTACTTACATTATAATCTTATAATATAAAGACATATACATTATTTATAAAAGTACCTATGAAGTAAAAAAATTATTATATATGTTTATAAAATTGTGTAAGTTGTAGGATGCAGGCATTCGCTTTGTGGTCGCAATACATTTTGAACTTGTAAAAACCTGCACATAATGATATACCAGTTTCATCTTGTTACAGCATACGCGCAGTAAAAATTCTTGTCAATTTTTGTCTCAGAGCTTCGCGAACTTGCACTACCAAAAGGTCTAGACTTGGGTCTACCAAAAACCGAAAAACATGGCAAGGCGTCTACGACACAAAAAAGTTTGGGAACCTCTGCACTAGGCTTTCGAGGTCATCGTCGGAAACAAACAAAAAAATACGTAAGATTGAAACGTATTGTAGAAAACATTATCTTGTTTATTTTTTAGATCCATTAATCCGATTGTAATATTCAGATACAGAAAAAAACAATCTACTTCACAAAAATTACAATTCGATTTTCGTAAAACCGTTCATTCGACAAATTGCCAATTACATAAATTGTTATTATCTACCTTAATTTTTTGTTCGATAAACTGCTATTTCGATCATTAACGTTTTCGGTAAACTTATTTTGTACAAGCACATTTTCAAACTATTAACCTATTTCCGAGTGGCGCCATTTTAATCGTGTACACGAATGAGACTCGTCTTGAAAGTCGTGCAGAGGGTAATATAGAATTGGGCGCGGAGCGAGTAATGAGTCATCATCTGTTTAATCGTAAAATGATCAACTGAAACATTCCGATCTTTATCGTAAAATTTCCGAGACGCGATATGAAACTTTTATCTCGTCGCCTAGGTTAATTTAGATTTACATTTCAAATATTTCATTGTCCAAATATTCCGTGTAAATTAATGGACGTCTTCCAGAAGCTGTCATTTTTGTGGACTTTCCGATTATCCGGACTTTTACCTGGTCTGAATTTCTTCATCATGTCATTTCAATCGTTTTATTTTCCATATTTTAACACTTTTATTGATTGCTGTGACAAAATTGAACAATATTTTGATTTTTTTTTTTTTAAATATTTATAGAGAACACATTTTTATTGTGAAGTTGTAATTATTCAGAACAGACGGTCTGTGATGTTTTAAATACAAATTTAATGTATTAATTATAAATATATACATATAAAATCAATTTTGTCGAAAAATATTGTTTTTGCGCTACCGGGATTCGAACCTGGATCTCTATTTCCAATCCGGGGAAGTACACTACCAATTGTGTTATAAAGCCAGTATTTTTCATGACAAATTTTCGAACTTATATGTTACACTTTTTTAAATTAATACATCTGTTGTTCCATTATTAAGGAGAACACATTCTTATTGTAAAGTTGTAATAATATAAGTTGTATTAATGTGTCCAAAATTTAATAAAAATGAATTGATAATTCTGGCGTCTGCAGTCGGTTTACTCAAAGGTATTTGAGATTCAGTAAAAACAACGTAGATGGCTTTCAAATAATAGAACAACAGATGTATTAATTTGAAAAAGTGTAACATATAGGTTACATACATTAAATTAGTATTAATATTACAAGTTTATAACGAAAAGGTTACATTTCAATTTATTACTAGACAAAATACTTTGTTTAATCCACTATTTATTGATTAATCAACATGTTTCGATACCTATGGTATCTTCTTCAGGAAACAATGTATACTGAAATACAAGCATATATAAAAATAAAACTATAAAATGGTGAATTAGTAAGAACTAATATAAAAACAAATTTAAAAGGTGACTATTTGCAAAAAGGATTTAGCTCACTTTTTCTTATTTCTAAAATTTCAAATTTATCTAACTGTAAACCCGTAGTATTTGTACATATAATTTCTAAACTCTTGTTAATATCTAAAGAATGATTTGTTTCTAAAGGTTGATTAGAAAATTCTGAATAGTTGTTGTTATTTACTAGCTACTTTAATACATTCAATAATCAAGAAAAGTATCCAAGACAGAGCTAAATATGTAACTATCATATGTGATACCTAATGCATTTCATACAACAAAATAATTTTAAAAATTATTTATTTATTATAGATTGTTAGAAAACTTTTCTTTTATTTGGTGTTTCAAAAAACTTTGATTCTTTCTTTCAATGTACTGTTAGCAGTACCATTTTAAATTTGTCTACAAAAAAGTATTACATATTCTCGTGATCTAGAGACCACACAGAGAAGCTGAACAGACTCCCACCAGCAATAAAGACGTAGTGTAGCGACGGCATGTAATATTACAATCGCGGCCAACTGCACTCGGTAATCACGATCACTCTACATACAACGTAGCCCGAGCAATAACTTTAGAAACCGCCTCCAATCTCAGTTCACGTACCAAGTAGAAACTTATATCTATGTATACTTCACCTTCTACTTTTGTATATTTTAACTTCAATTAATTCATACCCACATATATCATCTTATATTTCCATACAAATTCGAGCCACAATACACATCGCGACCAAAAGAACATGAAAGTATTTTGGTGAATATTGGGGCATCCAATAACCTCACACGAATCGCTTCGTCTTCAAAACCCTTCTGATCTGGAGTCAACATACCAAACTCACACAAACATACAATCATTCAAAATAAGTGAAAACTCGCGCACACCTATGTTCTCCAAAGACACAAAGCTGAACTTCCATTTACAATCGATATTCTATACATCTTTACCCCATTCTCCTTACCTTTCCCCTCACCCTCCTGCTTCCCTATTAAATTGTCTTTATTTATAACTTTTATCTCTCCTCTGTTCATATATTTATTTTCTACTTTTTGTCTACTGTTGTTTTTTATATTTCTACAATAGAGGAGTAATATTTTTTTGTGACCTAAAATTATTTTCCCATTATTAAGTCCTAATAAGCTAATGTATATATTTAATAAGTCGTTTTCTAATAATTGTCTTCACTGTATCAAATATATTTTTATTTCAGAGAAAACGTGTAATTTGGTTAAATTAGATCCAAGTTCGAATCTCGGTGGTGCAACAGCAATATTTTTCGATAAAATTGATTTTATATGTATATCTTAATGTATTTAATTCATATTTAAAATATCACAGAGCGTCTGTTCTGAATAATAACAACTTCACAATAATAATGTGTTCTCCTAATAATATAATGTCCTGTTGTATTATTTTATCTAATCTATATTTGATCTCTTCTCAGAATGCGTAAATTTCATACGACCGATAGGAAAATTATTGTCTCTGACTTATTAATTATTGTCCGAAATAATGAGCAATTTGATAACCCGATTTGCTTAACTTAGTACAATAATTTAAATTGGCAACCAGGGACACAAGGCAACAGACACTATTTAATTATTCCAATAATAACGAGTTGTACCCAGGCGTACCATTCGCAGAACTTGCTGGCGGCTATAAAGTATTTTTTTTAATATTACAATTAGCGCAATATATTTATTTTGTATTTCGATTCAATAATTATTATTTCAACTTTATCTTTCAACTTTGTACTACTTTATTTACTACAGAAAAATTTCTAAACACTAAGTTAGAAAATATATTAGCGTTTTTTACACTAGTAGAAGTGGTCCGTCAATAATGACGGCAATAACTTTAAAAAGTCCACAGAAATATAAGAGAAAATTAAATTACACTGTTTGACGCGACAACCTCATCCTTTCGTGTGATAGAATTGACAACATTTTATGCATAAAAACGTTATTACGGGTATTCAGTATCATTTTACATAGATAACAACGAGGGAGGATAAGAAGGAGTTACAAGAACCAGAAGGTTATGTGAGTGAGCGTCTGGTGCCCCCATACATTTCACCACGCGCTCGCGTGTTCTTTTGAATATAATCACGGAGTGTGTGCGCGTGTGAGCCAGAGCAGTTTGAACAAGATAAACTACTTACAGTTGGCAGGGGCTTATTGATACCTGAACACAGTTGCAGTTGTGCAATAAAATGTCTACAGCAAGAGCCGGCCTCTGGACGCCTGCGGACCAACAGGTCTGGACACGTGTTGGGGTCGGTACTGGGCGTGTTTTTTTGTTGCTGTTGCCTAGTTTTACACCCTGGTGCGTTCAGCCTTAACCGTTAACCATTAACCTCCAAAGCATTAGTACGTGTGCAGGTCAAAAATTATCAACATTATTCATTCTACATTAGTTACAAAGACTTTACGGAAGCCTAGTTCGTCGTGGATGATTTGATAGGCAGAACCATGACTGATGTTCAAAGAAGACGCTACCTCACCAATGGTAACTCGCTTCCTTGCTAGAACCATCTCTCGAGCTTACTGAATCTTGTCGCCCGTGATGGATGTCGACGGGCATCTCGCTCCGTCTTGATGCTTCACACTCGTCCGGCCAGTTGTAAACTTCTCAATCCGCCAAATAACACTGTTACGTGATAAAGCACAGCCCCCGTATTGTGATAAAAGTCTACGATGAATTCTAGCCTCTTTCACACCCTGCGATCACAGAAATCGGATCACTGCTCGAAGTTCCTTCTCGGCGCAAACTGCTATCGGAGCGGACATGCTTACACTGTAACATCCGGAAGGAAAGTGACCGCAGTCGTACCAACTCTAAGGCAGTGTGATAACCGTGAACGTGTGTTATGGCAAAAGTGTAGATAATTTTTGACTCGCTCTCGTTGTAAAATATATATTCTTGGCGGGAAGCAGCATGCACCCATACCGGATTATGGGGAGAGAGAGAGGGATGATCGTGTTTGTAAAGTTACCAAAAAACTGTACTATCTAAAAAAAAAAGTACCCCTGTCATGCATGCACGCAGTGGAAGGTCTGCCATCACACTAAATTTATTTTTAGACCAAAGTTCACATTATCAAGTTACTGGCACTACTTATGACTAACGTATTACGTACACGTTCGCTAGTGAGTTATCATAACAAATTGTGAATTTTATTAACCCTCCCCAAACCGTGCAGTAACACAAGTCTACCATCATAATTAAACCTGTAGTATTTCTTTTTTTTTTTTTTTAGGAGAACACATTCTTATTGTGAAGTTGTAATTATTCAGAAAGTAGGTCTGTGATATTTTAAATATGTTTTTTTTTTAAATATTATCTACCTTATTTTAAAAATAAGGTAGATGGCTCTGTCAAATGATGGAACGATTAAATGTATTAATATCAAAAAGGTAACATATAGGGTCGAAAATTGTCGCTAAAAATAATGTCGCTGTAGCTTAGTTGGATAAAGCACCTTCACCGGTTAGGAAAGAGATCCAGGTTCGAATCCCGGTGGCGCAACAACAATATTTTTCGATAAAATTGATTTTATATGTATATCTTTATAATTAATATATTTAATTCATATCTGTAATATTTCGGTAAAAAAATTCATATTGTAGATAATCCTGAAGAAAATAATAGCGCTCAGGAATGACTAGTGAAAAACCAATTATGAAGAGGGAATCGTACAAAAACAATTATTTTTTCCATTCAATCCGTTGTAAAATTAATACGTTGGTAAAAATACAATTTGTGATATGAAAGACAGAGATTACACACTATTTTCACAGAGAAAAGAACAACAAACATACAAATATAATTGTATCTTTCTCACTAATTAAATGAAGAGATATAAGAAGAAAGGACATATTGTATACGACTTAATGATAGCTCTAAATTATGATTTTAATCATTTTTTCAAAATTGAATGCTCAATATTTAGAGTAAATTCGTGCCATCAAAGCCATTTAACCTAATAAAAATATATTTTCTAACAGTTATTTACGGTAACACGAGTTGACAGCATGGCTGCATTCGGGTATTTTATGTCATGGTATGGTAAAGGTTAATTATTTCCTCAGCTAATTTGAATGCGTAATGGTATATGGTCATTTCTCGTTTCACGTTGTACAGACCAACAATGGTACCATATAAATAATTCACTATGTCCACGAAGGCGACCGAACCGCCAAATCGATTACGATTTCGCAATCCTAATTGGGGACTTCCTTCCGAACAAAATGACGCATATATTCTCTGAAACCGTTCACAAATTTATAAAATAAATTGATCTGGTCTTGAATCATTAAATCAGTTACACTGTTTGTTTGATAAGGAAATAGTCTAGGAAAAACAACAAAGAAATATTTAGAAAAAGAGGTGGATGATTGTGAAGGCCAAGGTTCGATTTGGACAGTAGCATCATTGTAGAAGGAGAAGAAAATAATCTTCTACATCTTTTTCGTCAGCGAGATACATTTCAGTATTTGCGGTCGAATTCTATGTTTACTGGCCAGCTGTAGGTTTCTCCAAGTTTATCTCCCGCACCTAACTAGCGTGGTCCCTCTTCGATTTGTCGACCGTTTGAACTTTGTAATATGACTAGATATTTATAATCAAGGAGCTTGCGTATCTATTAAAATATTCCCAAAATCCGTATTAAATTGCACTCGCGAGATTCCCGTACCAAATGAATCGTAATAATCACTCACTCTTTCTATGTTAGCCGAGGACAAAGTACATTATTTTAAAATATGCAAATTACCTCTCTCCAGAAACTGTCCAATATTGACCTTTAGACTGTAACATCAGAATGCCAACTCTATCATCGTATGTCCAGGAATTGTTTCAAAAATATATATTTATTTTTCATTTAACTACACGTAGTTAAAAACTGGTCGAAACAAAAACTATTTATATGTAGATTACTATATAAAAGAACAGTAGCAAATATCTCTAGAATGAGAATTGGGCATTGCCAGGTGGCCTCACATTTGTTCAGAATGAACATAATAGATTCCCCAATGTGTGAATGTGGTGCCGAGGAGGAAACCCTTGACCATGTCTTCTTTGCCTGTCCATCGCGGATCACAGGTTTTTTTTACAATAATCTTGTCAATGGTAATTTTCAACTCCCGGTTAACTTGTGTCATCTTCTTTCCCTCAACTCGCCACATTTAAGCTATATATTAGCAAATTTCTTGAATGTCAATGGTATTAACTTGTAACGCAATATTCCCTATTCTATAATATTGTTGTACTGCTTTCTATGAAATAGTGTTTGGACTTGTTTAATGGCATAAATCACTCTTGAAGGGGGTGGATTGCCTGTTCGAAAGAAGAAAAAGTAGATTACTATACCTACAGCAAATGATAAAATATTATAAATATAGTGACGTAGACAGATTCAACTTTCGAACAGTGAGAATAATTATTATGCTGAAGTGAGAGTGAGGTTAATACAAACATTTGTCGATAGCTAAGTCCCCTGTTCAATTTTAAATTCACTTTATAAATACAGTAAGCAAACGTCAACAATGTGATTCCTTTTTTGTCACCAGTGCTGGATAAATTTTAAATCTAATAAACCTAATCTTATCTGCCTAATCTTTTTGTTTTTATTTGATTGTTCTATTACAAAATTTTTAATGGTATCTCGCACAATTGGATACAACATAGATTGCTATTTTTACGATTTAATTTATTGTGGACACTGGTCTTGACCACTCGCAGAGTCTAACAACAGCAATCAGCGAATGCGAATTACTTTCTTATAGTTGGTAATACCGGACATTTATAAGCTTTAGTACAATACTTTAAGGTTAAGAGTAACGCTTAACTAAAGTTCGCTTAGCTTTGGCTGAATTTGTCTCCGTAATTTTACCTTTGGCGAAACTGTTTATTCTTCCACTTTGTGAAAACTACCGAGGCTTTGTGCACTGCTCCTGCTGTGATCTCATTGAGATTGCGGTGTTCAGTATTCAATTGGCTCGGCTTCCATTCGTTTTCATCGACCCAGGGGTTTCTCTCTCATTCTGGAACGCTTAAGCATCATTCGACATGTTTTTTTTTGTATTACATTTGGTGCTGAAAGGAGCCCAGGCATACGTAACAAATTTACAATAATAAAGTTAGCATTTCAGACACTATATACAATAGAGCCACGTGGCGCCTTCCAATTTGGAGGTCCTGCGCCTCTTCATCCTATAGTAAATCCAAGCCTGATTTCATTTCAGTACCCACTAAAGGAATATATGGAGTAAGTGTACTCGCCAAGATCTCATCCTCTCCTCCCCGAGTGTGGCTGGGTTTTTATTAATAACATTTTAAGATTTTTAGGAATTTCAATAAGTAGGTACGAACAATCTTCTTATTTTTCTTCCACGGCACTGATTTGATGTAATAGTATTTTTTTTTTTTTTTTCGTCGGCGTCTGCTATCAGATTTACTCAAAGGTATTTTGAGATTCTGTAAAAATAAGGTAGATGGCTCTGTCAAATGATGGAACGATTAAATGTATTAATTTCAAAAAGGTAACATATAGGGTCGAAAAATTGTCGCTAAAAATAATGCCGCTGTAGCTTAGTTGGATAAAGCACCTCCCCCGGTTAGGGAAGAGATCCAGGTTCGAATCCCGGTGGCGCAACAACAATATCTTTCGATAGAATTGATTTTATATGTATATCTTTATAATTAATATATTTAATTCATATTTTTAATAGTATTTTTCACTTATTTCAAATTTAGACTTTCCAGCGTCCCTTAAACGCTGTCTTTATTCAATAATAGTTATCAACATAAGCCCATAAAATATATAGCACGATTACATTGCAAAGATACATATACAATTCACATAAATATATAGCTAAATGCATCATGATAAAATCTTATAGTATAAAACCAATAAAAAAAACTAAATAAATGAACTAAAATATACATAGCAGATATTATTATAAAAATTCAACATAAACAGAGAGGTAATACGTAAACGTAGATGGAAATTATTGGTCGATTAAGTTGGTCAGGTAGTATCGAGGGATAGAATCATCAAGAACACTCCCATAATTTCCCACCCACACAGTCCAATCCAACTACCTACCTAATGAGCTCCATCGTTCTACCACAGCATTACATCCCAGGATGGGATTTGGTCTGCTCCACAAGTGATCTCCTCCGACTCACATCTCTGGCCATTCTTCTCCAGTTCCCGGACTCTCCTATCCTGCTTCAATCTTCTTCTACACAATCAACCCTCATCTATCTTGGTCTGCCTCTAGGTAGCTTCCACTTGAAAATGAACTTTGGTGTCCTGTCATCTGGCATTTTTACAACACTGCTAGCCCAACGCGGTCTTTGGGACTGTAGCGATCAGAATTCATATTCACCGCCATCTCTGGTTCAGTCATTCACCCTCGAGTAGTCTCTCCAGTTTCATCGTTTCGCAACGGCGGTCTTGCCAACCCGCGCGTGCCGAGCAAGACCGCCAACTCACTTCATAATACACGCGCGCCGTCTACATCATCATTCATTCCTTTCATTCTATCTTCATTGTTATATCCATCACAATAAACACTTCAACACGCAAACGGCATTTCTTTCATTCAACCACCGTCCTAACCCCCAAAGGACCAATAGAAACTTACCGATTGGTTCTAGTTCAATTAAATTTTCGAGGTGTGCGAAAAATCTAACTCTTATTTTAATACTGTCAGATATTTTCATAAATTCACTATCATCATTTTCAGTGTCGTTGCATCATTTACGACACAAGCCACCCTCCGAGATATTCCACTGCTTGTATCGCCGGTCCACTGTTTGTCCGGCCTGTCAAACATTTCGTCTTCCGGTCTGACATCTTCACTCAGTCTCGCTGGCATTTTATTAAAACAAATCCATCCATTACTCAATATTGACATCTTATTATTATTACAAAGACAAGTTGAAAAGTTGGAATATGATTTGTTTAGGTAAAGATAAATTTAAGCATGACCTGGCTGTCCGCGCTTACCGATCGTTTCCGCTATTGACGGATGATAAATGGAAATTATTGTATCTACGATTAATATCATTTAAATCACATGCAATATGTAAAGTAAAGTATGCAAGTTTTCGTGATCATACTAAAGTATTTAAAAATTATGAATATATACATTTCATTTTATTTTAAAATAATGATGCAATAAAATATTCACGTCATTTGTTCGTTAGTTTAACAAATGATGTCTCGCATACATTGAAAAAATATCGCTATTATTACGTCTTCAGTTTTCGACAATGATTCGATTTACAATTTTTTATTTGATAATTCATCCATATAAAACAACTTAAATTTTATTTCTAATTGAATATGAATTTTAATTTTGTATAATCTTTTCAAATGGCGACAGCTTCCAACAAAAACCCGTGTTTAATCAATCGAGAGTTTTACGCGGAGTTTAATGACGCATAATTTGAGTGAGCGCGTGCCGCCATTTTATTTTTTCTGCTTTTCTCGGATTTTTAAGATAATATATAAAATAAATGTGATACCCTAAAGCCAGGGTAGTGGGAATTGAAAAATGCATAGTGATGACCTCTATTGTACGAATTACGAAACAAAATACGCGAACTGTTTTATCGGCTATGTTATGCAGTTGATCACTATTGCTTGTTATTACTCACATGGTCAAAGAAACACCTTCTTTATCAATAGTTAATATCAGTTAATGTCATTTGTCATTATCAGCTGTTAGGTTGTCTTACCAATTTTGTTTTTTACTTTGCTTTTGCTTTTTTTTAATTATTTTTATCAGTTGTTGTAGTTCAACAGTTCGTATAAGAGTATTTAGACAGAGATTCTGTATATGGCTTAAAGATATTTCAAGAACAAATTACTTATTATTTTTTTGACTGATATATTGTCTTATTTAAACCCCTTGCTCTTTCTCTGTATATATCAGAGGTGGGGTGTACTCCATCTCATACAATAACCTACGAGTATTTAATTGCAATATAATTGTATCTTATGTTTATCATGTTACAATAAAAATATGTATGTCAATAAAGTCTAAAGAAATAAATCTTATAGTCTGTCTTATGGGCTTGTTAAAAATGGGGTGTACATTGTTAGTTTGATTTTACTGCGAATGGGGCAGTATTTAACCTCTAAAGGAAGACGGTTTTGGAACGTTTTATACGCGAAGGGATCGTTATGTCATAATTTGATAGGATGTTTATCGTGGGGTTTTGGTGCTGGGGATGCCAGCATAAAAACGCTCGGAGAGGTGCTTAATGAATTCCTTTGCAGGGGGAATATTCGAATCGTGGCGGAGTTGTGTGATCCTAGTCCATTTAAGTGCACCCAGTGCTAGCCAGATGACTTTGTTTTGGAAGATCTGAAGTTTATTTATATGTCTTGACCGCGTGACCCCAGATGGAGGCCGTGTAAACAAGTATAGGCCGTATGACGGCCTTGTATAGTAGAAGCTTGTTATTATTATTATTAAATTCTTAAAAATCAAAAACTATGCTGTTTGAAGCCTGTTATTACTGTAAACAAATATTTACAAATTATTCATATATTTGTTTTCTTTTAAATAATTGAATTGGGTTGAAATTTAATTATATTCCAATATTCTATGAAATACTCTTTACAACATATATAAACTCCTAGTCCAACCCTCGTTCAAAGTACTGGAAAAGTTTCTATTCTAACTTGAAAATGGTTGAAATTTTTTTTTATCCTGCGTGTGTACTGACGTGTCATCCTTTTGGGTTATATTCTAGCGCATGGTATTGGACAACTGTGTGGAAATAGGGTGATCAGATCTCAGGATTTCTACACTGTCTCTTCGGACTCAGAGTCTAGTTATAATTTTTTCAGGTTATGTAATTTTGTTTTAAATTAACTTAATCGTAAGTTGGTTATATCAAATAAAATAAAATATGTTTTATATAATCATCTCAAATTTCATGCAGCTCAAACTTATTGTTTATCTCTTTCTATCGGAATCCTCTATCGGCAATTCTGTAAACTTTTTGTTTTACTCATGAACAATGTAAAGGAAGGAGGAAAAGTAACAATTATTTTTCTGTATTGGGTTAACTTCTACTCCACTTTCAGGCATAATTGTTTATTTTGTTTTGACAAACATGCCTTTCGTTGTGTTCGATCCTATGACTCATCGCTAATCTATTCAATGTTAATCAATTTCTAATTATTTCAATGTTATGTATCTTCACATGGAGTTATATCTGGATAAGTTACTTAGATTTCTCGCTGGCGTACCAATACCCCAAGCTACGTTATGTGTTGTCTGTGTGAGTGGAAAATACTTCTCAGGAGTGAGCCCAGTACAGGGCCACCGTTAAATAATGTAACATTTCTTGTTATTAGCTGTGCTATGTTTAGTTCTGAACAGCCTGAAAAGATATATTCACTTTCTTAAATTCCTATACCCTACAATTTCCCCTTTGGTTTCCCACACAATCTTTGCTTCCCTATCTTAACCAGTGGCCTACCGATACATGCTTTATAAATGTATCCCAATAGATACAGATAATACAATTTATTTTCCTCAGACTAATCTCAAACAATCTATAAAGTATACTTAATTTATTACTGTTGCCTAATATGCTATTTTAGACATTGAAGTCAGTAAGATGTAAAATATTAGATGATAATTAATTTTATACCAAGAATTTTTGCAAGGATTTTCTCTATCATTGTTAATGAATATTCTTATTTTTATTCTATTATTTTCAGCAGATAATAACTGATTCTTTTGCTTTCTTTACTAATATAATACAGCAATCTACCCTTGTAGAAGTGCCATTTATCTAAGTATAATGAGTGTGAATTATATTAATACATATTGATTCGATTATGTATGAAAGAACTGAAATGTATGAATGTGGGGGCTAAAATGGGCAATTTGATTGTATGCTGTTTATTGTACGCCGACGATGCAGTATTATTGGTGAATAATGAACAAGAATTACAGAGTCTAGTGAGTAGAATGTACAATGTATGCAAGGAAAGTGACCTTATTATGAATGTCAACAAGTCCAAAGTGATGGTATTCGAGAAGGAAGAAAGCAAGACAACGTGCAGAATACTTGTAGGTAATGAATGTTTGGAACAAGTAGATGAGTTTATGTATTTGGGAAGTATGTTTGATAAAAACGGAAAGGCTGAGAAAGATATCGAAAGGCGGGTGATAGCAGGAAACAAAGTGAACGGCGCTTTGAATGAAATTTAGCTAATGGGAACTTTTCAACCGAGGCAAAACTAGCGGTATACAATGGAATCCTGGTACCTACACTGATGTATGGAAGTGATGCCTGGAGCTGGCAGAAGAGGAATGAAAGTATACTGAATGTAGTGAAAATGAAATCACTTAGGCGTATGTGTGGCAGATCCATTTATGGCAGAGTAAAGAATGAAGAAATAAGGAAAGAATGTAAAGCTGATCTTAGCATAGTGAGTTAGATTAAGAAAGGATCACTAAGGTTGTTTGGTCATATGGAACTGATGAATGAGGAGAGAATGGTAAGGAAGATATATGACGCAAGTGTTGATGGCACCAGAAATAGAGTACATCCGCAGAAGACTTGGCACAACCGGGTAAACCAGCTACTGGAGGATAGTCCTGTTAGAAGCCTCAATAATCGGCGAGCTAGTATGAGAAGATGTATGAATATGGATGAGGCGAGAACTGTCTATCAGGACAGAAGTGTGTGGGTCTCTATCCTCTCTGCCTACCCCTGCGGATAAATGGCGTGATGGTAAGTTAGTTAGTTAGGTATGATTAAATTTAAAATTAATATTATTTTCTTATAAAAATTTTGATAATTAATATCAAAGATAACAAACCACATTCACACATCAAACTGACTTATTGTGTTAAATTCATAAAAAATGTTTTACGATGTATTTAAATGAACTGGATTTTCTCCTAGCTTTTTCCCAGTTTTGTGTTTGCATGCACCATGTCTTGCTGCCACGGGCTGTCGAGTTAGGTTTAGAATTTTATAATTTTAAGGTCCTTGACATTCAGTAAATGGTCACTGCTCATTCTGTTAATAAGACCACACCACCTCAATCTCTTTTCACAAAGCAAGAATTTATTGTAAACAATGTAATCTTAAGTTTAATATGTTAAACCTTAGATGCCATAAATAGTTAATAGTAATGAAAAATAAACAACCTCTATATTAAATACTAATTTGATGTATTAATTATAAATATATACATATAAAATCAATTTTGTCGAAAAATATTGTTTTTGTGCTAGCGGGATTCGAACCTGGATCTCTATTTCCAATCCGGGGAAGTACACTACCAATTATTTCGAACCTATATAATAATAAGTAAATTAATACATCTGTCGTTCCATTATTTGAAAGCCATCTACATTGTTTTTAGGGAATCTCAAATACCTTTGAGTAAGCCGATAGCAGACGCCATATTTATAATTAATACATCAAATTAGTATTTAAAACATCACAGACCGTCTGTTCTGAATAATTACAACTTCACAATAAGAATGTGTTCTCCTTAATAACCTCTATATTCATTAGCTCCTGTATTCATCTGGTTCGATATTCGTCATATTTTGATAACAAGCTAATGTTACCATATTCATTAATATTTTCTATATTTGCCACTTCCACCGCCCGGCAATAATGTCTAACTGGGCCAAAATGCAGAATATGGTCGAAAAGTGGCGCCCAAATGTTATAGTCAACCAAAACATAAATGGATTCAATGGTAATGTGATTGACTACTTCATGAAGGTTTTGAAAAACAAATAGAAACAGGCAACATTGGGCAAGTTCTTTGTTAAATCGAGTGCTAATGAATCATCGGCAAACAAAAACCACCACCAGAATTAGAGTTACCTGATGTTTAAATTGTCTCCTTTTAAATATTGGTAACTTTGTAAAGTTTTAACTTAAAATTATTTTAAATATGTATTAAATATATTCTTTAAAGGCAGGAAAGGTAGAACTACCCGATTTGTTTATATGAGTGTTGTATACCAATCTCTTGGTAAAGGTCCAAACTACATGTATATAAATAAAAAATCCCGATATATGTCCGATGTATCCTTTTGTCTTCGTGTCTATTACGTAGTATAATAATTACGCGCAGCTCTTACGAGAGCTTGTCTGTACATGAATATTTAAACAAAAATACACAAAATTTAATGATTTTATAAAAAGGAATATGTCAATACATGCTTTAAGTTTTACAGAGTAAGAAGTTGGTAAAGAAATTTTAAGAAATCACTCGATTACTGAATAAATTAGTGAGCGCACGAAGTTTCTGTCGAGTAGATAAGCGGTATATTTTTTATGACTAATGAAGGTATATTATGGTAAAATTATATTTGTCTCTGTCTTGTACTTGATTATTCATTCACAAATGAGTGAGAATGCACGATTTCACTATAGCGATCGAAATGAATTTATTTTGTTGCATTTAAAGTGTGTAACCCAACGTAGGTTTACGGGCCGTCCGCCGTAGTAAATCATCTCAAGTGGATCTCAATATTTGTATTTCTGAAATTCACCAAGTCACTTCGAATTTTAGTTTTTAAATACGCTGTTATAAAACGGGCGTGTTGTTGTTTAGCGGAATATAATTATATTACTTCTTTTTAAACTCGAAAAAATGACTTCAGAAAATTATCAAAGTGATGAGGAAATATTCGCGGATAATTTATCTGATCTTTCTAGCGATTATTTGCCTGAATTTGACAGTGATAGTTACGACACAAGTGACAGTGAAGAGTTCCCTCGCAGGAGGAGGGTGCCAGTGATGCCCTTACAATTCAGTGATTCTGAAGAAAGTGATGCGGAGGAAGAGGAAGTTACGGAATGGTCTGAAATAGACAATCCACCTACTATTGAACCATTTTTAGGTCACGTTGGTGTTCGTGTACCACCAAGCGATCCCGAAAACATAATGGACGTAGTAAAACTGTTCATCGGGGATGATTTACTTGAGATGATGATAGAGGAAAGCCATCGATACCGCACACAAAACGAATCACGGATCAAAAAAATGAAGAAATCCATCAAATGGAAGTCCATAAGTCTTGTAGAGATGAAAAAATTTTTAGGACTGATTTTGCTTATGGGACAAGTTCGAAAAGACACGAGAGATGATTATTGGTCAACAGATCCGTGTATCGAAACACCTATTTATTCAAAAATAATGAGTCGTGATCGTTTTAGACAGATATGGCAATCGTGGCACTTTTCTAATAATGAGAACATCGCGAATCCCAGCGATCGACTTGAAAAAATTAGACCAATTGTGACATACCTTATACCAAAGTTTTCTTCTGTCTACAACCCTCAAAGGGAACTGTCTCTGGATGAAAGTATTGTACCGTGGCGGGGAAGACTTTCATTTAAAGTGTATAATGCGTCAAAAATAATAAAATATGGGGTTCTTGTGCGTATGGTTAGTGAAGCAACTACGGGATACATTTGCAACCTCGAAATTTACAGCGGAAAAGGAAGACGATTATTAGAGACTATTCATTCGCTTCTCGGTCCATATTTAAATTTGTGGCATCACGTATACATGGATAATTATTATAATAGTGTGCAAACTAGTGAAGTGCTCCTACAACATCAAATAAGAACGTGCGGAACAATGAGAATAAACCGAGGTTTTCCAGAATGTTTTAAAACGGCGAATCTTAGTGTAGGCCAAAGTATTTTCCGTCGACGAAAAGATGTATTGTTGCAACACTGGAAATCTAAGAAAGATGTTCGAATGATCTCAACAATACATTCGTCCACTATCCTAGAAAGCCACAACATCGATTGGACTACAAAACAACGTATTTGGAAACCTCAGTGTGTAATAGAATATAATAAATATATGAAAGGCGTTGATCGTGCAGACCAGTATTTATCGTATTACTCTGTATTACGAAAAACAAAAAAATGGACCAAAAGAGTTGTGATGTTTTTGTTGAATTGTGCCTTATTTAATTCTTTTAAAGTGTACAAAACATTAAATCCAACCAAAAGACTAACATACAAACAGTTTTTGCGCGCCGTTGGAAAATTTTGGATAGCCGACCATCCTTGTGGAACCGACATAAATCTGGAGGAACCGGGACCATCATCTCAATTACCGAGAAATGTAGTCAAAAGCGATCCTCCAGGGAGGTTATCACTCGACATGAAAAAACATCGAGCGACTAAAATTGTTACCGGCGGTAAAAAAAAATATCCACAAAGACAGTGTCGTGTGTGTTCTGTACACAAAAAGAAAAGTTTTACTAGTTATATGTGTACATTTTGTGACGTACCTCTTCACAGGGGTGAATGTTTTTATAAATACCATACTTTATCTAGATATTAGAACGATAGTTTTTATGTGAACTTTTATATCATAGTGAACATGCTGTAAATATGTGATTGCCTCAATGTACTTACAAAAATAAAAGCGATTTGTTTCCAAAAAGTATACAATATTGAGGACCATACTATGGTAAGTGAGTATTCCAAATTTCATTAGAAAATTACTAACGGTTTGGAAGATAGAACGTTTTTTATAAAGTTAGATTTTTTATCACATTTCGATGGTTTTCGCCCGCTACACGTACTTGTGACCCGAGAGCGGCAAATTAGAAAGACATACATATAAAATCAATTTTATCGAAAAATATTGTTGTTGCGCCACCGGGATTCGAACCTGGATGTCTTTCCTAACCGGGGAAGGTGCATTATCCAACTATGCTGTTGTTTTTGTTGTTTTTCAAATATGCAATATTCTGGGCCATAGGTCTACGATAAGTGATTTGTAAAACGCCTGTGGAGTCTACAGTGTCATCTATTTGCCGACCTATAAACTAAATTAAAGTTATCGAAGATTCAAACCAAATCTCTTATACGCATTTGTTATATATGTGTGTCGCTTTTTCTGGTTTTTTTTTTCTTCCGTCGAGAATGGTTTGACGTTTTATCTTTGGAGAACGTTCGTTATGAGTAGGATATGTCTAAAGAAAGGTAAATATTAAATAATAATTACTTACCTACGAAATATTTGTATCTAAAATATTAGGTATAAATATTTATTCATTTTGTTTACTGTTTTTAAAAAAATGTTCAAAACAAAAAAGTCGATTAAACCAATTTGACACTTCCCTTCAATTTTTCATTTGTGACGAATTTAGGAGTAGGATTATATTTCAAACAAAGTGCATTATTCACACGATTCTTTCTATTGTATATTTCTTATTGGCATATTCCAAAATAACGTTGGTAGGTAGGTGCGTGCTACCATTATCGGATACGGAGCCAGGACGTGGACCCTCACCGTCATGCACAAATTAAATGTTATATATAAACTAAATTGTATTGATTGTCCGGCATTTTATATAGATAAAACGACACGGAGTTGTAATATTATAATAAAAGAACAGTTAAGGTTCTTCAATGTATAATTTTTTTCACAATTTACCAATTAACTTTTAGAGACGGGCCACAATTTTATAAAAGAAAATAGTATTGAAATATATTAAATTAAAAAATCTCTCAACACTAAGTCTAACCAATTGAACTTAACAAACAACATTGGCAATCTTTATACTATTTAATCATGAATTAGTTCGTATTTTCATGACATCGTCAGTCAAAATCGTCATATTATCACATCCGCGGATTACTCAACCCATACCCTCCAATTGCATCAGTAAAATTTGTACTTCGCGTCAGTGAACAATGCGTGAGATCAAAATTTCGCAATTGATCGGATAAATTCACATATTGCGTCAGTTAATAAATCAGCAAAATTCGCGCATATCATCAGCGAAATTCGCTCACAGCATCAACCAGCGACGGGCCGTTTTGAGACTCTTAACTATACCTACAATAGGGGACCAGGGCATTGTTTTATAAAATAATTTTCAATTAATTTAGAAAGTTCTTAAAAAAATTCCTCTCGTATTACGCAGTGTTCAGGGCCTTGAATTCAATCGATTTTTTAGAGCTGACCTAGATTTCCACCGCCCTATATAAGATAAAGGTCTGCCCATTTTTATACCTTATTTCAATGCCAACATGCGAGCAATCAGAGTCTAGGTACCTACCTGCAGGTTTGTACTCCTACCCTGCGGTGGCGCAATATTGTACCCGTCAACTACCCCATAGATGGTCAATTCCTGGGCTTCTTGGGAGTATTAATTTCTTGATAAGATTGATTGTATTTTCTTAGTCCGCGTCATCCGTGACACGTTTGGGTGGGGAATTTAAATAGTTCTTAAATCGAAAATTAAAATTTTACATTTTTTAACATATTTTGAGATATTTTTATTTTCTCTCACTTTTACAGGATTCCAGGATAAGAGGTGTCTTAAACTTTTTGAAAATCAAAAATATTTTGAAGGTGCCGAGTATCTATACCGTTACCTCTACATACGAATCAAGCTCTCTGTCATCTGCCTGTTCCCCTAGTCAAACTGTCTTATATGTTCTGTACAAAATACAGATTTTTTGTATTAGAATTTAATAAGTACATTGATAAATTGAATTTGTAACAAGCTTAAGAAATTATTTGTAAACGTCTATTTTATTATTTATAATTTAACTGAATCCTGTATTATTCTTTTCTTTTTGTTAATTACAATTTTTCTTTTATATTGCTTGACACCTTCGAGATGTAGTGTTGGCGTCGTGTGCTGCGTACAATGCGTATACCATGAACTGCGAGGCGAATGAATGTCGCTAAAGTAGAAAAGCTCTCCAAAATATACAAGAAAAGAATTTTTATTATTAAAGAGAACATATTCTTATTGTGAAGTTGTAATTATTCAGAACAGACGGTCTGTGATATTTTATAATTTAAATGTATTTGAAATTGCGTAAAAACAAAGTAGATTTCTTTCAAACAACGGAACGATAGACGTATTAATTCTAAAAGTGTAACATATAGGTTCGAAAATTTGTTGGTATAGCATAATCGGACAATGCACTTTCCCCGAATTGGAAGAGATCCAGGTTCGAGTCCCGGTAGCAATAACAATATTTTTCGATAAAATTGATTTTATATGTGTATGTTTCTAATTAATACATTTAATTTGTATTTAAAATGATTTTTGTTTACTGTAATCGAAGCCCAAAAAGTAGTACTATCACGGATATGTGTTCAGTTCACTGGGAAGGAGGAATTAGTGAATTAATTAAGGAAAGCGACCTTATTATGAATGTTAACAAGTCAAAAGTGATGGTATACGAGGAGGAAAGCAAGACACCGTGCTAAATACTTGTAGATTATGAATGTTTGGAACAAGTAGATGAGTTTGTGTATTTGGGAAGTATGTTTAATAGAAACGGAAAGGCTGAGAATGATATCGAAAGAAGGGTGACTGCAAAGAACAAAGTGAACGGCGCTTTGAATGGAATTATAACTAATGGAAGGTCAACCGAGTCAAGACTAGCGGTACACAAGGTAGTCGTGGTACCGACACTGACGTATGGACGTATGGACGGAAAATAGACTGAATGCAATGGAAACGAGATCACTTAGGTATATAATGTGGCAGATCCATTTATGACAGAGCAAAGAATGAATAAATAATGTAAATCTGTTCTTAGTATAGTGAATAAGATTAAGAAAGGATCACTTAGGTGGTTTGGTCATATGGAACGGATGAATGAGGAGAGAATGGCAAGAAAAATATATAACGCAAGTGTTGATGGCACCAGAAATAGAGGACGTCCCCGGAAGACTCGCCACAGCCAGGTAAGCCAGATACTGAAAGATGGTCCTGTTAGGAGCCACAATAAACGGCGAGCTTGTATGAGAAGGTGTATGAACGTGGATGAGGCGAGAATTGTGTGTCAAAGCAAAATAGTGTAACGCTCTATCCTCTCTGCTTACTTTCGCGGAAAATGGCGGGATAGTAAGTAAGTAAATTATTACTATTTTATTTTTTTAAACGTATGTTTGACATTTTCGGATACTGAGTGAAATATATAGTCACCATGGTAACGCGTATGACCTTTTTTTTTTTTACTTTTTCGTCACATATTTTTTTTACAATCGAACAATCTTTTGAAAATAAAATTATGTCATAAAAAATGTGAAATCACCCTAATGCTAAAATTTTAATTGTATTTTTTCTCACGACTGGAAATCTAAGAGATTAACAACGTGTTTATCTCACGTT
This sequence comes from Eubasilissa splendida, assembly GCA_031772225.1. Classification (NCBI taxonomy): domain Eukaryota; kingdom Metazoa; phylum Arthropoda; class Insecta; order Trichoptera; family Phryganeidae; genus Eubasilissa; species Eubasilissa splendida. Next base: position 24,241,928 of record CM062861.1, on the reverse strand, counting down.
TCATATGTCTCAGTGCCGCTCTATCATCTATGTTTCTTACACCACAGTGGCGTACACTGCATTATTGGGAAACTGTGATGGTATAGTCAGATGAATGGATAGAGTTAAGATCAAGATGTTATGGTTTGAGTGAATAAAGAGAAGAATCAGTTAAAATAATAGACGTAAGAATGCTTCAACCCTGCAAAAAAAATCCAACCACATCAAGCCATGAACACTAGAGCCGTGCGCAAAAAATTCCTCCAATTCTCCGAGCACGTTGTGCGCCAGGGTGACAGCGTTGAAAAGGAAATTATCCTGAGTATAACTTTGAACTGAAGAAGACATGGAAGAGTGCCACAGCGGTGTAGTTATGAGCTGAAAATCACGCACCGTGAGTCAATCACTGATATCTTTGAGTCACACTCACTGTCAGTGATTGAATATCTGGGAATATCGTGATTCGTGATTCATTTATTTTATTTTGTTTATATTTGATTGAACCGTGATTCGGCGCATGTGCATATGAAAGTAAAATATTCATGAGGTAATGATTTATGATAAGCGCTATTTAATAGACGTTTTTATGCATTTAACCCGAAATGATGAGATTTTTTTAAGAGTTTTTATTATATCTGTGATGATATTAAATTACATATAAATATATTTATTATATATGCTAGAATATATTTTTTACACAAATGAAGTTAGTAATAATATAAGTAAATACGCTCAAAACTATGTTTTCTTATTTCGTGTATTGTGATATCGTGATCACAGTCACAGCTTATTATCGATATTATCAAATATCGATCACAATCACGCCAGTGAGTCAAGATTAGCATTTTTTCTCATCACTACAGCGGTGGTTAGATATGTAGCGACCATAATTCAAATCTACCGCCATCTCAGTCGGCATCGACGCTAGCGACAGCGCTGCCGGCTGCTGCCACAAATCTGGCTCAATTCACCGCCAGACAGTCTCTCCAGTTTCAGCGTTTCACAAGGGCGGTCTTGCCGGCTCGCCTTAGCCGAGCAAGACCACCAATTCATTTCATTTCATAATTTCTTACATCTTCATTCACTGTATTCATTTCTATCTGTCTTCATTGTTTTTATCATTCGTCACAATAAACCTCAACACACACGCGTCAATCACACATGTATTTCATTTAACCACCGTCCTAACCCCCAAAGATACATTGCGTCTAGCCGGAGAGACCCTGGACTCAGCTGTGAGGGCACCTCGGACCGAGACTTGTGGACGTTATTACAAGACGAGTCTCATCTGATTAATGCCACCCTATGTCAATACTGACATGAAGGAAAAAAGAAGAAGAAAATAATATAAATTTAAATTATATTGCGCTTAAGACACTCTCCTAGTGATCTATTTTAGGACTCGGGCCTCATTACAAAAGACCCTCGAGTTAGTCCTATTTTTATAACACAAGCGTTTAGTTTAGTTTAATAACAGTAAGAATATTAATGTGATACGTACCCCTTGCACACACATCTATTATTGTTTTTACGTGTAATGAGACATTTAGGAGAATCGGGACCCTGAAAGAAAAGGAGAACATCATGTCTTAAAGAACCTGAAGTTTGGCAAGTATACCGTAAATTTTTTTGGACCGCAGTAAACAAAATGATGATATTTACTGTTTCCGGGGTAATTTTGTAAAACTCCATAATCACTTGTTAAAACACTCGTTTCTTTATTCCAAACCTTACCAAATGTTGCGTAAAACCATAGATGCCGGAAGAAAATAGGATATACGGAAGGAGGCTTGCACTCACCACACTTCAGTTCTTCAGACACCTCTAAGGTGGACTGTAAATTTATCACTATCTTCGTCTAGGGTCCTTTAGAATACACTGTACAGACGCGACGTCTCAATTGAATAATATTCTTCGATTCACGAATTACCGCACCGCTTCAAGGTCGCCGTTCAACTGGACGGTGGCATGCCGGGTGAGGAGAGGGGAAGGCACACTACATTACTTTCGTTCAAGAATAAATAAGTAATTAACAAATAAATATATGTCCCAAACATGCTGCCCCCCGAGGATTGACTTACCTATAAAGTCAATTCTCAACAAATTCGTATTGTTTTTCATATAAACCGAAAATTTGTAAGCATGCGTAAATGCGCATAGCAAATGTGAAAAATTAAATCATCGTTGCGATATATATAATAATCATATTATGTATATATATATATCGTCCCATCAAATAAATTAAAGGAGTAGAATCAAAAACCAAGTGTGTGACATATGACATATGTGAAAATAATGACAGCCAACGTCCATTGATCGGATAGCGCAGTACAGAGCGAGCTGTCGTGTTGATTTGTTAATACGCGCAGCGGAATGACAAATTGATGCCTACCTTTAATAAAGTTAGGTTACATTAGATTATTTTGACTTAAAGATTCTTCTCCACCTATTATCCCTATAAAAAAGTCGTTTTCTCATTTACTTTTTCATTCTTAGATTGCTATGCTCGACGTGCGCCCCTGGACCTGTCACGCGCGCCTGATATTTGATAAACGAGGAGAATTCTACGAAGAAAGGCGAGTCCAGAAATGAGGCGCCCAACAATAACAGCTCAGTTTACAATTTCTTTTGTATTTCTCCTACCGATGAATTTGCTTTATATCTTAATAAAATTATACAGAACGTTGTATTTAATCGCGTGTACCACCAAACATTAGAATCACATTTTAAACAAATGATAATATAGGAAAACATCTCATTAATTCGATCTAAAAAAATGATAAATTTAACAATTTCGGTGTTTATAATTATTACATTGGAAAAACAGATCGAAATTTTAACATTAGAGTCAATAAACATTTTATCCATGTTGGTCCTCATGACATGAGAAGTTCCTGTTACCTTTTTCACCTGGTCGGTCCAACGGGTGGCACATCTTCCTCTTTCTCTTCCTCTTTGTCTTTCGACATGACCCACGGCAACAAGCTTCTCCAAACTATCTTTCCTTCTCGCAAGGTGGCCAAAAAATGAAAGGAATCATGTTGCTATGCAATGGATGTTACTCGTCTCCTAAAAATGGTTGAGAGTCTGTCCTTGATTTTCAGCTTCTGCATTTTACACATTTTACGTTTAAACAATGGGATAACTTTGAATCGTAATAAATAAGTAAACCGTATAAAATTAACCAAAATATCACAAACTAAACTTAACCACTAGTCTTGTTTTGAAAAATGTTCAATAATTTCGAAACATTAGATAATTTTTCAGATCTTTCTTCATCATAAAAAAAATGCTTTATGCGTCAGATACTATAATTATTTTTTAAATTAATTAATTTTCTAATATTTTTGAAAAATTATTTTTTAGTAACATGTAATTTGTTTTTTCGAAACCGGTTGGTATGCATATAAAACTCACGTGGTTAAATACACAGTTAATGTATAATTTCATTAAAATGACTAACCATGGTGTTTTTGTAGTAACTATTAAAAATATTGTTAGAATTTTTATAAAAATTATTAGAACTTCGGCAGCTAATCTGCGACTCAGTTTTTTTTCTCGACAACTCGAACATTCCACTCCCAGGAAAAATTTAAACATCCGTCCTGAAAGAGTTATCTGGTACTGTTGGCTTAACACTGACTTGATCTCTGACTAAATCGAGATTTACAGCTGTGAACTGTTCATTAAATGTCCTAAAAGTAGATTGTTAATAATAAAATTGTCATATTTATTAATAGTAAGAATATTTTATATTACGTGTACACGGTTTGTATAACCTTCACTTCTTAAGCTACAAAATTGTGTATTTTCATCAGCTTTCCTCTGATGAAAATACACCTTATCTAGGAGTGGCTTTGACAGGAAAAGGGGCGTCAAACTTGGCGGAAAAATTATATACCTGCCATATCAGGGGTGCCCTAACCGTTGCGTCAACCATTTTGTGCTACAATATAATTTAGGAGAACACATTCTTATTGTGAAGTTGTAATTATTCAGAACATGGGTCTGTGATATTTTAAATATGAATTAAATATATTAATTAGAAAGATATACATATAAAATCAATTTTATCGAAAAATATTGTTGTTGCGCCACCGGAATTCGAACCTGGATCTCTTTCCTAACCGGGGAAGGTGCTTTATCCAACTATGGAACTTATAATGGAACGATTAAATGTATTAATATCAAGAAGGTAACATATAGGTTCGAAAATTGTCGCTGTAGCAGGCTCGAATCCCGGTGGCGCAACAACAATATTTTTCGATAAAATTGATTTTATATGTATATCTTTCTAATTAATATATTTAATTCATATTTACAATATAATTCTATTTTTAATTATTATCTTTGTTTTATTAACCACTAAATTGAGTTTAAATACATCTACCGGTTTCGAAAAATACCATTTTCTTCTTCATGATGTCATAACTAACTAAAACATATATTGTTTCTTTGACAGAATCTATTTAAAAAAAAAAAAAAAAAATTTAGTACCTAACTCAAATCATTACTTAATACAAATTTACTCGAATAATTTTTAGGAAAAAATTTTAGAATGGGACTCGTAGTTAAATTTAGTTGCTAATTTTAAAAGTATACAATATAATTGTTTACCTCGCACGAGAGACATCAAGAAATGAACTACTTCGTGTATAGATACTGCGTGGGAAAAGAGATTAACATTTAATGTATATGTAAAGAAAATGTATTATAACCTGTCTATTCAGGTATACGAATACGAAAACCGAAAACCCCGATTGTAGAGGAACTATACATCGAACAGCATCCATTACAAACCCGGGAATCTATCTGCCTACAATCAAACAAGTACGTAGGTCTTCATATACTACATTTCTTTTGTGAACACCTGCCACCCGACTATCCGACCAGTTTCCACATTATTTCGTATATAGAAACGCGTATCATTGTGTGTCATGTCCACCATACTCTGTAAATAACACGAAGGCGTGAATAATAATTTGCCTATTTAAAACTCCCGTAAATATTTTTTAATAAATAATTTATATTTTGTTGTATTGCTTTTATTATTGAAAAACCAGCACTTGGGAAAGTAATTACGGCTTTGAATCTTCAGATATTTTGATAATGTCATCAGATATGAGGACCCCGTGGAAAAATTGGTGGTCGGGACCAAAATATATTTTCTTATTAACCGATTTTTCATGTTCAACGTTTTCATATTAATTGTATTCCGTGCTTGGACTTTGTGTTGAACGTACCAAAATAATGGTAGTAATTTCAACGTTATGAAACATATCCGGTATCCTAATAATTGATTTTATTATATATATATTCAGCAACTAAATATTTGGCGAGAGGTTTCAAATTGTATCAACCGGTTTGCGCAAACCGGTGCGAACCAGTAGTGGACCTTCACTGGAAATAGACCAAAGAACGACATGAACACATCAACTGAAAAGAAAAGAAAACATTACCTACTTCGATGCGGACCTCGACCTCGGTGAGGTGGACAACATACACATGTACACACGAATCCGTAGCAACAGTTGACGTGTTGACACATTATAAATATCGATGGCTTTTCTAAGAAATTCTCGCAATGTTTACTTAATTGCAACACAGTCCATTTTAAACACAATATTTCTATATTGAATCACAATGAACGATATTCTTTTTGCCGAACCCTGTATATGTTGTGTATATTATATCTACTGACCTAGTTAACTTTTTGATGTATTTTCCGAGTTTCCCGAATGACACAGGAGCATAAGTGAATTTGCTATACGGTTAAAAGTAAAATAACGCAATTGCGCAATGGCTCCACACAGCATTAAATTAGTTCAACACTTTCAGCGCTCTTGTGTTTCAGCGGTAAATTATGTATTTTTGAGTTTTTACCATACAGTTTTGAAGGTGTCGGGCTATTGCTTTTATACGATATAACAGCGTAACTCAATTGACGTAACAACACCAATGCTGAAAATCACTGTGAAGATTTATTTCAGTTGCCAGTACATATAAATACACATACATATATGAAAACACTTGTTTTTTTTTATTTCTACTGGTTTAATTTTTCGTGAGACGCGTTTCGCCTTGTGAGGGCATTATCAATCTAACCATTTTAAATTCAACAACTTGTATTTGTATGAGATTTATTAAAAAGGAACAGCTATAATAATAATAATAATGGATAATTTGTATAGCGCCATTTTCGTAAAAACTTTCACCTCAAGGGCGCTTTACACATAATATGTTTTTTAAAATTAAAAAATCGTTATTTTCACTTATGGAAATGATTTTTTGAAAAAGTGCGTTTTTAGTTTCTTCTTAAATAAAGTCTCTGCTGCACTGTTTCTAATAACGGAGGGCAAAGAGTTCCACGCTTTTGGGCCTGCCACTGCGAATGCCCGTTCACTAAATTTAGACTTCTGGCAATGGCTGATCGGTTCTACAACCCTTCCTGCAGCTGAAGTAGAGGCTGACCTGAAAGTTTGACGTCTACCATTCAAATTGTCTGGGATACAAAGTTCTTGAAGATATAGAGGCGCCTTGTTGTGTGTCGCCTTGTACATCAACCAGCACAATTAGATAGTAGATGATGTAAAAGGGATGTTATATGAGAGAATTTGGGAACTCCATATATTATCCGTGCAGCCGCATTTAGAATAGATTGTAATTTATCCAGCTGAAATATTGGTAGGCCAGCATAGATATAGATGCTGTTATAATAGTCCATACGTGACACCACAAATGCATTTATAATTAGACGGGCTGCCTCAAGAGGAAAATGTCTCCGAATACTTTTAATCTGTCTCAGTTGATGGCAGCATGCACTGACAGTTTTACTGATTTGTGTATTCATTGAAAGATCTGAATCAATCATGTTGTTGAATTTAAATTGGTTAGATTGATAATGCCTTACCTCCGAAACAATAAATTTGCATATAAATACCTAAAAACATACTTTTGTATAAAAGTGTGAAATTATCGATAATTGACATGAGACCAATTTTGTTCTTACTATTTAACAAATGTCATTGGCGTAACTCGCCATTATTAATAAATGTTACGTACTTGTCTTCTAAGTACGTCTTCAGTGTACACCTCGTAATGTGAAGGTCCAAGAAATAGACTTTGTAACAATTATACATTTATTACAATACTATACAATTTAGTACAATGTATATCACTAGTATAGGTCAAACGATTGAGCCGATGAACACGCAGAGAAAGAGACCGCGGCCTGGCGCGCGCCGCCCTTTATAGCCTCGCACGCACGCATGCCGGCGGTGTGGTACTCACACACACAACCATACAATCCCAAAGACATCACAATAAATATGATAAATTACAAATCCGAATGTAATGTCAAGGCCGTACAGAGCTAAGTAAGACACCAATCTAGAGGTGCCTTCAAACAACGTCTCTGTTTGTTATATGTGGGTGGGTTTATTTGTTTTTATATGAATAAATACAAATTAAATGTATTAATTAGAAAGATATATATATATATACAAAATCAATTATATCGAAAAATGTTGTTGTTGCTACCGGTATTCGAACCTGGATCTCTTCTTATCCGGGGGAAATGCATTAACCGATTATGCTATACCAACATGTCACACTTTTCAAATTGATACATCTATCGTTCCATTATTTGAAAGCAATCTTTTTAATGGAACGATAGATGTATCGTTTTGAAAAATGTAACGTATAGGTTTAAAAATTTATCGTCAATGCATTGTGTTGGTGTAGCATAATCGGTTACTGAATTTTCCCCGGTGGCAACAACAATATTTTTCGATAAAATTAATTTTATATGTATATCTTTCTAATTAATACATTTAATTTATATTTCAAAAAATATTGCAGACCCATGTTCTGAATAATTACAACTCCACAATAAGAATGTATTCTATTTTTAAGATTGGCAAAATTAACTTTGCGGTTAAAATCCATTATTTCATATTGTTAACTTTGTTTTTTTAACCACTTAATGAATTAAGATACATCTACCAGTTTCGAAAATATCATTTTCTTCATCAGGATGTCAATAACTAATCAAAAACATATGTTATTATTTCTTTAACGGAATCTATTTTTAAAAAAACAATAATTATTTAAAAAATAAATTTAGTGCCTATTTTGTTACTCGATGATATAAAATTACTAGAATATTTTTTAGGAAAAAATTTTAGAATTGGACTTGTGGTTGTTTATAATTTTTTGATTAGTTTTACACGCTTTATTTATCTCCAACGATTCCAAATTATTTCATTTATGACCAACACTGTTTACATGCAAAATTGACAATGCCAATTTTTTTATCAAAACCGTGACAATTTTCTATCAATTGATTAGAAAATTCCGACAAATACACTATTGTTCAAATATCTCAAATGCTCCTTTACTTATATTGTATGAATATATCGCGCCTTTCTACTAACTCATCCATGCTCGAACTGACTGCAATAATAATAATAATCATTATTATTATTATCGTCCACAGCATCCAACGCACTTCTGATGCGTTTCTCCAACGTCTATTGATGCGTAATTCTGTCTGGCGCAATTGTCCATTGACCTCGCGACTCTGCTCAGCTGTCAGAGAGCAGTGTGATCCAATCACGTGGTGACGTGATTACTTTTGATAATAAATCACGGGTCGTTACAACGCGTTACATTTAACCTGCACTAGGTGACAGATAAAACATAGTGAAAATTATGCGCAGTGGCGTAACATCAAAAATTGGGACCCAATGCGTAATGGAAAAATGGGTCCCCTAAATAAAAAAACCCGATTCGCCATAAAGATAATACACATTAAAGTTACGAAATATTATTTATGTTACGAAAAGAAAACCAAGGAAAATATAAATAAATAAAAACTTCACACATATATAAAAATATAAACAATATATAAATACTAGTCACTGTTGGCTTTGCCATTCTCTCGTCAGGGAACCAGCTTTCCATGAGAACGCCGCTTGCACCAGAGAGTTGGTGCTGAGCTCCAGCCGCAGCTTGGCCATCCGCAAACATTGTAGATGCGCTGCAATAACGCGGCAATCCGAACAGTATTCTGTATGTAAATGAGTATTGCATGTGAGATATATGAAGTACTGCGTCATGCGTTAATCCAAAAAACAGTAAGAACTAAATTAGTCTCTTGTCTCATATTCAAATTTTCATGAAAAAATGTACGTGTTCTTAGACATCTATTTATTTATTATTAGTAACTATATAATACTATGTACAAATCAGTTTGGACTGTGCTAAACTCGACAGTAGCTAATGTATTCATCGATAATGTTTTCGCTTGTTTTAGTAATACACGTGAGAAATGATTTTATTACTATTAAAGATAGCAAATGTTTAGATCATATCAATAGAAATGGATTGTAGGGCGCGAACTTTTTGGCTCCTATTTAAACGTGGGCCCCAATGCACCTGCATAGTTACGCTACTGATTATACGTACTTGTGGTCCAGTGAATATACTCGCCTAGTGATCTAGTGGTCGGGAGTTCGAGTCTCGTTCCAGGAGACCATCAAATTAGTACCATTTTCATAGCACAACTGATTATTACAGAGACAGACAGACTACTAAATATATAGACATGAACTAACGCAAATTTTGGTACCACTTACGAAATCAAATAGCTCCGCAACTTTTTTTAAATATATGACTCAGTTGGAACGAAAATTTAAACGCTGACAATATAATATGCATTAATGTAAAAATACGTCTAATTTACACAAAGATTTAATTTTTGAAAAGCAAATACTGTTACTATCTCATAAATGTGACATGAACTATCGAATTAATGTTCCCATAAAGAATTTTTGTAGAATTCCCCTCGACCCGCAACTAATGTTCCAAACCCCTCTCCTACATGTACACTTTATTTCATGTCTATTCATTTACTGGTCTGTGATGTGACACGTATTTCGTGTATTTACATATCTCTATATAAAAAATAAAAAAAATATTTGTTAGTATATATTATGTAAAAACATTTTATTTCCTATTCCTTTTGAGTCTAGGATTGTCTTGAGTACTGCACGCGCGGCTAGACCGCCTATTCTTGTGACTGTATCCACACTAGACACTTTTACAAAGTACTTTCTATCTACGAACATCTTAAGTATCTATTCAATATAAATTAATAAAGGCAGAATTGTTTGCTCTAGTTATCTTTCTAACAAACACTCATTACTGTGAATTATATTATGTTTCAGTGGAAATTTTTTACAAATTATGACTTTATTAAACTTACCCGAAAATAAAGCAATCACTAATGAGTAATTAATTTAATTTGTCACTAATTTATATCTGTCGATTAACGTCAGCAATCTTAATACCAATCTGTTCTAATGGCCCCCTATCCACGGAATGAGAGACGGTGAGATACGCCTCAGAGATTTAGATGAGATATATCTCAACCGTACCGTGTACACGTGTTGAGACTTTGATCGAGAGATAAACTCATAGATCACCGCAACTTTTATCCTCATGAAAAAGACGAATGATTAGATGCTTATTTTATGGAATGGAAGCATGGACACTTACCGAAGTAATGATCAGACAAACAGAGTGCATTAAATTATAAACATCTATTCCGTCTCCACTGCTGTAGAGGAGATTCAAATTCACCCAAAGAACGAACGGAACATCAACATCTGATGTTTGACGTACAAGTGTGAAGTGAGGCGCGAGGTATGTTGCAGTGCTTCAAATCTCTGAGACTGAGTGAGTATACGGTGGACTACGAAATCCGAGAGTCTGCAAAGAATCTCATGTCTCAAATCTCATCCATGGATAATGAAAGATGTATAATATTTATGCGGCGGAATGCAAATACAGAGGTCGGAGCAAAACGTTGTTGGTCGTCTTAGGCTGCGGTATGACAGTATTGTGTCCCTCACTCATTCACCGCCAGGTTGCCACTTTTTTTATGCTAAACAGACGACCGTACAATGCAGCTTAGCGCATAAGTGGCCAAGCAACAACGCACGGCCGCCAACCAAAACATCCCTCATTACACCTATGACCCCATTTAAAAATCTTTATTGTGTAAAATATACAATGCACGGAATAATAATAATAATAATATAACAAATATACACACACAGGTGCCGGGGGACAGAGGGGCAACTAGGGAGTACACAAAAATACTCCCTCACGGGAAACAAGATGGGCTCAAAAAAAAAAAGTGAATGGGTCCTACTCATTAGATATAGAAGCTTTTTTCAACCACCTGGCCCCACAATCATCGAGGACAGTCTTTCTTGGACGTGACGATGCCTAATATCACTTACTGCTCGGTGGGTCAAAACAAAACACTCCCGGAGGTGGTGGGTCTCTTTAGACCCACCTCAAAGCGACTGTCTTAGGTCAGTTTTAGCGTTTTTTCACATTTTTATCAATAACTCATTTCAATCTCGTCCGATAACATTTAATAAAAGATAAGCTGCTAGAATGAAAACGGCATTAAACGAATAATTGTAGCGTAATTAATATTTTTACAAACACCCGGGTCGGATCTGACCCACCACCGCAGAGGATATGATATCATCAATCATCAACATTAAAATACGTTCGGTCACACTTTTGTTAATGTAAACCATATGCACTCATATTGTTACTTACAACAACAATTTTAGAACCGTCTGGAACATGACTGAATATAAAAGCATACTGCACTCTGGATTCACCATTTTTTTTAAATGGACCAGCTGAACTTTGTATTTCCAGCTTAGGTAGGTGTACCCACTACCTACGTGTTAAATAAAAATTACAAAATACCAAATATTCTGTGTAAATTTGAAAATATGATTTTTTCTATCATTATAGATCATAGATAGATCATAGATCATAATACTGGTCACGACCGTTAGGTAAATAATTCGGGTCCTCCACCAGCCGAAGGTGTTGTTTGCGTGACCTTTCGTCAATACTGCTATTTGAAGGTCAAAAGGCTTCGCTCAAATTGATTTTTTTTCGTAAAATTTATTGTTTCTCTGTTATTTTTGAAACGTTGGAAAGGAACCGCATTAAAAACAAAAAAATCTCTTTCTGTATCGGCCACAAGAATCAGATAAATTTATTTCTCTGTGTGAATGTATATATTTTTACTTTTTCTCTAGATACAATATTAAAAGAGTTACGAATGTTTGAAGCTTTTAAAGCGAGATGGCGTATTAAGCTGGCTAACGAATTTAGTCGAGAAATTGTGTTAAGTAAATTTTTCGAGATCGTATCGAAGAAGAGATTTGTTACATTGAAATTTCTTTATTCTATCAAAATTAATTCTATTGTTTTTTTTCTATCAAAATCTATTTAAAATTGTTACAGAATGTTCTTACATTTCCGTGGATTGTTTAAATGATTTTATTAAACAATATACAAGTTGTGTCATGAATCCGGTAGATGGGGTATTATTGCCAATTACAATATTATATTATTGCTTAAACAAAAGAGAATGTAGCGGCATAATATACGATAATCTCGGCTTTTTATCCAAGGAACTGTTGAGGTCGCACCATCAAGACACTAATTCCCTACCTGGTGAAGATAGCTGCCAACAGAGCATACTCCAGAACCGTTCCAAGAATGTCAACGTACAAGATGGAGACTAATAATATATTATATATCTGTCATAACCACAGGGGTGACATAGATTGAACAAAAAATGAAGCAGAAGAGGGGGTGAAATGCGAGGTTTATTAAAATTCTGTCAATTTGCAAGATTGTTAAAAATATTTTTTTAGTGTGATGTCCTTGGAATTGTATGTGTGTGCGTGTGAGTGTGTGCGAATGCCGCACCGCCACTATAAAAGGCGGCGCTCTTTCTCCGTGTTAACGTAAACTTCCACAAATCTTGCTCCCATCCTTCTCAAGATAATCCTCTCATCCGGAACCTCGGCTCGTACGAGCACAACATCAGCTTAATGCCTTTCAGATACAAACATAGATTGCCCCGGCACTATTTCCTGCGGCGAAGTAACGCGCTCGATCCTCCGGACTGAGATGCACACAGAAGCGGACAGCGTCGAGAGAACTCTCCAATTTATGATATGTAAAAACAATAAAACAATATATTCTTAAGTTTAGTAGTATTTATTTTAGTTTAAATATATAAGGATTATGCTAGAATAAGGCGGCACTGTACATAAAGTGTCGCGCCTAATTAATTTGAAATACTTAACTTGCAGTAAATTGTTTAGAGGGTTTTTTATCAGTAATTTTTTACCCTTCCAATTCATGTAATAATATAAAACACATATGATGTTTATTATAATAAGGTAGTTAGTAAAAGTGTCAAAGTGATTAGCGCTGATGCACTTGTAGTAGTAGATTAGGCGGTCTAGCCGCATGTAGAGTACTCAGAGTATCGTAGACTCTAAGGAATTGGAAAAAAAAAAAAAACCGTGTTAACGTCGGTTCAGTGATATATATCATGTTGTAATAAACCAATAATTGTCACAAAGTCTATTCCTTAAACCTTCCCAGGACAAGGTGTACACTAAATACGTACTAAGAACAATAAGTAACATTTAGCTTTATTATTTTTTTATATTAGATGATTGTCAATCTGTAGTCACGTACGAATGTAAAATTAATTTAATTCGTGACTAAAACCTTTCACAGCAATAAAGAGAATTAATTAACAATTACTGTGTATAATAAATAAAAAAAAGTCTCTGACACTGAAGAGAATTGGCACGAACGAATTGGTGTGAATTTCGTCTCTGTGTGTTTTTTTTTTTTTTTTGTTGGACCAATATTAACAAAGCTACGTATTATTTAAGTTTTTAAACAGCTATAATTTTGAAACAAGTTGGTAGATCAGACTGATTAACGAACTTAGCGAAGATGTTTAACAAAATATTTTATCTAAAAATATATCTGATAAGAGTTATCGTGTTATGTTGAAACGGGAGTTATCGTGTTATGTTGAAACGGGAGTTATCGTGTCCACGAAAACCGTTATATATGTATAGATACTATTTTTAAAGTTAGTATCGCTTTGTCGTAAACTCATAACAATTTATTATTACTAACTTTTTAATTAAAATTAAAATCTGTCTTAAATATTCTTTGTTGATGTCTAAGGTTATCCAGTGTAGCAATTACATAGGCCTCTTAAAATCTCATTTTCAAAAACAAATGCCGCGCGAGTAATTTTGCTTATGGCAACACGTGTAGAACGCTTCATTTGACATTTGACGTTTACGTTAAATTGGTGTGTTTGCTTTCCCGAAATGAGCAATTGACCGTTTTTGAACGATGAATGTCAATATAAAGTAAGTATTCTTGTATTTTAACTATATTTAAAAGTTTATGTTGTAAATTACGTATTAGTAAACATTATTTTTAATATTTATTCAGAGAATCCAAGACGAAGCAAGAAACAGCAGAATGGATACGAGGTATGATGCAGATGTGAATGGATAGCGGGTTTCGGTATTTGATGATGATACAGATTCTAACTGTAAGTACTCTGCAAGGCCTTGCAATGCAAATCTTATCACTCATTTTGCATTTAATATGCTACCTTTTAAAAACAAATAAATAATGCACACCCCAATTGTAAGCAGATCAATTATACAAATGTAATATGTTTGTATGTTCATAGGTGGAAGATGTTGAGCACAGGCCTCAAGTCTAAATATCTTGGCATTGCATTCAAATACCAACTCATGGCATCACCTCAAAAAAATGCACAGAATGATAATTCACAATATAATTAATTAATTTTCTGGTGTATGCACACTTACATAATGTAATAAAATATAAATATTAGATATCGATAATGCTTTTATTTAGTTTAATTATTTCATTTATAATATATACCCTTTCTTTGTTCGCAGATAAATCAAAACGCAAAATGAATTCAATCACCCCAAATGAACAAATAGACAATACACAAGAACTGCATGTAGTCAAGCTGAGAGATATTTGGCCCAACTAAATTTTAAATTAGTCAAAGAAAAAAATAATATGTAATTAATTAAATAATTTACTTCTTTAATTTTATAAACATTAACAATTTCTCTATTTTTAAATGTTTACTGCCTTGCTGTATTTAGCTAATGTGGTTTCACCCCCTTTCATTTTAAGGTATTAACATAAACCGTTTTTCTATTTACTAAAATAATAATGTGTAGTTATGTCGTATGGCTTTACAGTTTCTAATTATTGACTTTAATTTTACTTACTTGACTTTACTCAATTTATGATGGTAATTTCTGTATGTGATTTATGTTAAAAGGTATATATATAAATATAATAAAAGAGTTTTTACAGAGGAAGAATTGTTTTATTATAGATCCAATATTATTGTAAAATAAATGTGACAACAATTTAGGCTAAATCTCAGAAATGAATGATGTACAGAGCGATGAAGATCTTTAATGAAATGCCAGATGAAGATACTTCATAGATTCAAAATGAAACTAAGCCAATATGTGTAAGATAAGTTTGATCTTATTTATATTAGAACATATATATTTACATTTGTACGCACAATATTAAGAATAAATAAATGAAATGCTATGGCTGGTTTAATAATTGGGAAAAATAGCCATTTATTAGATCTCGTCTTACATTATTTCCATCCTGTGCAGGTTCAGAGTCAATTTCATATAATATTGTCACAAAGTCTGGTGACTCGGTAACATTATGCAGCACTGCTGTGGCTATAATGACTGCTTCCACTCTTTCAATACTCCGCCTGAGTTTCATACCTATTGCGGGGAAACGCCTTTTCCACACCCCAAATGTTCTTTCTACAACATTCCCAGTCCTGATTTGGCTCTCGTTATATAGTTTTTCTGCCACAGATATTGGATTTGTAAATGGAGTAAGTAAGTATGGTTTGAGTAGATAACCACGGTCACCAATGAGATGTTTCTCATTAAAAATACCATCATCTAGTTGCCCTTTTAATGTAGAATGACTAGAATACTATCGTGTGTTGAGCCTGGCTACCTTGCAACAACATTTGTGTATTTCATTGTGGCATCTATTACTGCCTGCACATTAATGGAGAAGTAATCCTTTATATTTTGATAGTATTTCGCATTATTTCCTCCTGGAAATAGGATTTCCACATGAGTGCAATCTATTGCACCGATCGTGTTTGGAAATTTTATAATGTTGAAGAATTGATTCAGATATTGCTGAATTTCTTTGGTAGATACAGGTATACATAAATTGTGATCTGAGAGCGGCTATTACTCTGCTCACTTTATTCGCAATCCGTGAAATAGTGCTCTTGTGTACACCAGATATATCACCCGTGCATCTTTGCATTGATCCTGTGGCATAGAAATGCAAAGTTATCGAGACCTGGTTTACAGGACGAACTGCATGATTTCTGATCTTTATCAAAAATATTATTATATACCTATGAAGTAGATAACTTTAGATGACATTATATTGTCTGAAATAAGCAAGACCAGTTACCTAACCATAATTTTGGACAGGCGGAATCTTACAATAAAATCTATATCTTCCCATATAAAATGATCACTTTGTGGCCTAAAAGATTTTGCTCTTCTTGTTAAGGATGTATTGAACAATTATTTGATCGTCAGAAGAATCGGTATCAGTGCTATCTGACATAATAATGTTCATCATGATTTGAAATCTGGAGACAGCTTGACAATCCCCAGTTGTCGACAGTTTCGTGTGTTTTCCGTTAAAAAATATATTTAATTTCAGTGAATTATGACGCCAGGTCCTGGTTATATGAACGATAGTCCGGTGGCTCGCACTCCAAACTTCTGCAGCTCTTAAACGCTTATCAAAAAGCGCGGAACTGATAGGCAGGGCTACAGACAACTTATGTCAAATCCCAGTCAACTTTTTAATCCAAAATACCTGCTTAATGTTAATATACGCAAACGATTTTTACTCTCATATAAATATACCGGGTGTAACACACCTAGTGCACAATGTCTTAGGGGGAGATAACCAATTCCGACCGTGCCAGAGATATAAGCGTGTTTTGAAACACATAGCTATCCGATTATTTCGATTAATTGTATTCCTTTGAATCGAATCTATATTTTGAACACAAAAATCTTTTATATTAGATGATTTAAGGGTTGAAGCACAATGTAGGATTATAATGGGTTAATTTTTTGGGTTTTGTATAATTTATTTTCCGTAATAGTGCAGAACAACATGAACATTTTCGGCTCGTAATTTAGTCAGGTGTATCATAAAATATTGTGAACCAGGTCTATTACATCATGAACACAAGAAAGTTATATATACCTCATATAGGTATAAATTTGTAGAATTATTGCCATGAATCCCATTTCTTTCAACTACTATTTTTCATGCTACTCTTCTCTTGAAAGCGTATAGTATATTAATAAAAAATATTGTTTTCCAGAACTCGTATTACAAAATATAAAATACATGCTAAGTACATACTTGCATATTCTCGACTCATACATACTTGCATCCCAAATTCGCATCTATTCTTCTGACTACTGGCTTGACCTCTCCTTAAATCTCACTGACCCCCTGACCTCGTTCAACACGGAACGGTGCTGGCAGTCTACCTTAGCCCAGCGGACCCGTGCAGCTCCCCATAGAGCCATAATTAATTATTTCCCTCTAGGGAGGGTTTCTTCCAAAGTGACAATAAAAGAGACGTTGACCTAAATAAATTTTCGTGTACCGAAATGTAAATTTAGGTCGCTAATCATTTTCCACGTTAATTCCATCGTTAACCCAATAATAGTGATTATTTTGTAATACTAATGGTGACCAAAACTGAAATACTTACATTCATTCATACAAATGGAAAAATATTAATTTAGTGATAGTACATGCATATACACTAGTTAAAGAAAATTGCACGCGACTACTGTAAACATTACTGAAAGCGCGAAATTCCGATGTAATTTTGAATTTAGTACTTATTTAAATAATTGCACAAGAATGCTTGTATCTTTAAAAGCCGAAAATTCGTTACATATGTTGACATTTTGAATTCCGAACTGTGTATTGCTAAATATTCGAATATAATAACAAATCTAGATTATTTTTTTTACTCCTTTTCAAAATTATATTAGGCAATTCTTTAAATATCTTATTCCCATCTTATCTTCACATGCTTGAAACAAACTTATCATATAATTTCTCTTTTTAAATAAACTTTTAAACGCTTTTAAATAATGTCGGTCTAGCATCTTATTCCTACAATTAAATATATACAAAGTTTGCCCTGAGACAGGTGTCCACGTAATGGGGCGAACGTGTCATTAAAAAAAATATACTATATATAGTTGTAACTGCAATTAATTGTCATTGTTAAATATTGTAATTATATGATAATAAATTATTAGGAGAACACATTCTTATTGTGAAGTTATAATTACTTAGATCATAGATCTGTGACATCTTTAAATAATTGAATGTATTAATTAGAAAGATATACATATAAAATCAATTTTATCGAAAAATGTTGATGTTGCGCCACCGTGATTCGAACCTGGATCTCTTTCCAAACCTGGGAAGGTGATATGATATGATCTGAATAATTACAACTTCACAATAAGAATGTGTTCCTAATAATATATAAGTTGTATCAATGTGTTCAAAATTTAATAAAAATTAATTGATAATTCTGTCGTCTGCTATTGGTTTACTCAAACGTATTTGAGATTCCGTAAAAACAAAGTAGATGGCTCTTTCAAATAATGGAACGATAAATGTATTCATTTGAAAAGGTGTAACATATAGGTTCGAAAATTTGTCGTTAAAAATAATGTCGCTGTAGCATAGTTAGATAATGCACCTTCCTCGGATTGGAAAGAAATCCAGGTTCGAATCCCGGTGGCGCAACAACAATATTATTCGATAAAATTGATTTTATGTGTATATCTTTCTAATTAATACATTTAATTATTTGAAAATAAATTAATAAAGTAAATTGTAAATATGATAACAGCGATTTGTCAAACTTTTCTGAAAAATTTATTAGATAAATATCTCGTTTAAGTTCGTTAGCCAGCCTGATACACCGTCTTGTTTCAAAAAAATCGTAACTCCGTTAATATTTGTACTAGAGAAAAAATAATAAATGCCTTCGCGAATCTAGTAAATTTCATGTTTATGTAAATGTGCGTTATTTATTTTTTCTCTATGGCCTGTATTAATTATGTATTAAATTTATGTATAGAACAGGACAACGATAGAAAAGTGGCGAGTAGTTAAGAGATACCATTTACCGCAAGAGTTATAAGTACTTATTTATTGATTATGTGCCTCTTTTGTCTATGTTGATTATTATGTACGAATAAAACGCATGTAACATAACACTTCTAGTGTACTTTTGAAATTAGCCAAAATTAACTTTGTGAATAAAATTCATATTTTAATTTGTTTACTTTGTTTCATTAACCACTTAATTGAGTTTAAATACATCTGAATAAAAATAGATTCTGGTAAAGAAAGAATAATATAAGTTTTTAGTTTTTTTTATTTAATTTAGCGAAAATACAATGGCAAAATAAATTCAATTTTTAAATATATGGTTACATACATACATACATGGTTTTTCTTTCGCTTACCTCTCCAAAAAAGAGACCAGCTCTTGTGCTTGGAGAGGGAGTTACACTACAATAATTTTATATAATACCTTACATATTCTATTCATTGTCCATTTGTGTGCTTCTGAAGTATTCTATAATACTGTTGATTGTCCAATTATGTGTTTTTGAAGTGTTCATTTAGTTTCTTTTTAAACTCTTTTATATCCTTTATTCCTTTAATTTGTGTAGGGAGGCTATTGAAATTTTTATCCCTAAATATATAGAATTTTGCTGATAGTGTTTGGTGTTACATTTAGGGATTTTAAAGTTATTTTTAAACCTTTAATGATGTGCTTGTTTCAAATTTTCTAGTGTTATTTTCTTTAATTAATTGATTAATTGAGGTTTTTTTGTAAATGTTTTCTATTTCGGGAACTGGGAATTTTGCAAAAAGTGTTTTGTGTTGAAAAAGTTGATCTTTTTTTTAATATCACTTTAATAATAGTTCTCTGTATTATTTTTACTGAGTTCATTATTTTATTGTATGCTCCTCCCCACCCAATTATTCCATACTGGAGTAGTGAGTGAACAATAGCAAAATATACCTTTTTTAAATTATTTATACTTAGAATGTTCCTTAATCTTATGTTATGTTATAATATCCTGAAGAAGAAAATGGTATTTTTCGAAACCGGTAGATGTATTTAAACTCAATTAAGTGGTTAATAAAACAATGTTAACAAATAAAACTACTTGTAGTGTGATATCTAATCAGTATTGTCAATTGACACATTATTTACATTCCACTTGCGCTCATCTTTACGTACAGTAGACATTTCACGACTCTTAAGATTTCACGGCCATTGTTACACCACGCGGGTTATTACACCACGTGTAGGTTTATTATTCCAATTATCTTTTTTACTCAAATGTCTTGGAGTGAAAAATGTCGGTACAGACATGCTAATCACTCACGCAATACATCCTCCGCTCAGTCGGCAATTAATTTGTTTACATATTAAGACACTACACATCTAGATACATATTACAAATGTGAGTCGGAAATACTGCATCTGCCCAATCTCAAACGCGTCAAATGTAAATACTCGTAGCTATGCTGTTATTTCGATTAATTAAAAAACAATATTTTATTGATTTCAAAACATACGTTTAGCGGCTAGACTGTATTTTGTTTGACCTGACGCCTATTAATTAGCCCTCTATATAGAAGACGACCTATTATTTATTTTTTGCATTTTGACGTGTTTATGCATATTTTTAGTCTGGTTCCCAACCCAACGTACTGCGCTATAACTCGACATCTCGGCGTGGTTGATTTTTAAACTATCAGTCCATTAGATACAGAAAAGTATCGATGCCAACAGTTTTGTAGGGCGTGAACCATTTAGGCCCCGGCGCACCGCACGGCTGCATTGGCGTAGTTACGCCCGTGATCTGAAGCGAAGATGTAGAACAATAATGGATAATTTTCATAATTATTTATTTTGAAGTCTGTCAACTTAAACCTTAACGTGATTTTGAAAAATCTCGTAGAATAATATTTTCCGTAACGGTACAGTATTTGTACGTACTCCTTGAACATCTTCGACTCGTAATTCAGTCAGGTATCTAGTCAGGTAGGTGTCGACTAGATGTTTGATACTCCGTATTAACGAATCTCGTATGTATCCGTAATTTTTTTTTTTTGTCTATTAACTACATAAGTTATTCGACAATAGAATGCTTAAAATATTAGTCTAAGAAAATAATTGTAATGTACGAGCTCCGTATCTTTCCATGAGTATAACAAATTGCACAAACAGCTCGGAACAATTCAATATGACTTGGGTGAAAAGTAGATAATCAGTATCGTACTTAGTTTTAGTCACACGGTGTAAGGTCCGGTGACCGAGGTGCCCAGGGCATGTCTCCGTACTTGCTGATTAATTTATTGGAAAAAATTCCCCTCAGCTTCTCCATTGAAACTCTAGCTGTGTGTGGAGTGGGCCCGTCTTGCTGAAATTGTGTTATGTTGTTGAACCCGGGAAACAGCTCCAGTTGCGATACCAAAAACTCGTCGATCATTCGGCAATACACGTCAGCAGTCGTTTATGGATAATTCAAACGTTTTTGATGGCGCTTGAACTCGAGCTTGAGGAGTTTGGTTAACCATTGTCCCTTCTTGTCTGAACATTTGAACCCAACACCGAATAAGTTGCGTGCTCGGCCCACCACTTGCTCGTCGAACATTAAAGTGAGTCCAAAAAGCGCGACGCGCACGAACCAATGAATCATCGCACTTTAAATATTGCTCAACCGCGAACGCGCGGTGCGCTCCCGACCAGTGACTCATTGCGACTGACAAATCCGCAAATCACGCTCGTCGAACAATACCCCTCCCACTTACCTCACCCTGATTGTTTACGAGCAATTGTATTTATTTAATATTTATATTTATATGTATTTCATATCGCTATTGTTTTGTAATTGCTTGGTTCTGAATTATACAAAAAGGAAAGATATATAGCTAACGAATAATTTTCTGGAGCAACCCCTGAATCAAATCAAATAGTCCCGAGAAGGACTTGTATACTCCCCGACGTTTCGAGTAAATATCATGCCCTAAACTGACAAGTAAACCATAGATAAGGAGTAAACTCGACCGTTAGAAGCAAGAACCGGAATGAAAGTGAGTTAAAATCTTAGTAGGTACTTAATATTATTAGTTGACGAGGCGATTAAGTGTATCTAATGGTAACGAAGGGTGACTTGTAATTTTATTATTTGTTTAATAACAAAATTACAAGTCACCCGTCGTTAGAAGCCAGAAAATAATTCGTTATCTTTTACCCGCGAAAACCTTAAACATAACATACACACATATTTAATATTTTTAAATATGAATTAAATATATTAATTAGAAAAATATACATATAAAATCAATTCTATCGAAAAATATTGTTGTTTAAAATATCACAGATCTATGTTCTGAATAATTACAACTTCACAATAAGAATGTGTTCTCCTAAATAATAAAGTTGTATCAATGTGTCCAAAATTTAATAAAAATAAATTGATAATTCTGGCGTCTGCTATCAGATTACTCAAAGGTATTTGAGATTCCGTAAAAATAAGGTAGATGGCTCTTTCAAATAATGGAACGATTAAATGTATTAATATCAAAAAGGTAACATATAGGTTCGAAAATTTGTCACTAAAAATATCGTCGCTGTAGCATAGTTGGATAATGCACTTTCCCCGGTTTGGAAAGAGATCCAGGTTCGAATACTGGTGGCGCAACAACAATATTTTTTGATAAAATTTATTTTATATGTACGAGTACATATTTAATTAATATTTAAAATATGACAGCGTCTAATAATAATCACAATAAGAATGTGTTCTCCTAATATAATATTTTTAATTTAAAGTTTTCACGACGTCTAGTGGATATTTACTTACTATTAAATATTGGTTTATTTTCATCGGATTCCACCTTACTAGATACTACATAGGTCTGTATCGAGGTGAACGGTATTTTTCTCGTACATCATTACAATTATCTAATTATGACTGAAAACTGTATAATTATGACGAAAAAAAAATCTATAATTAAAGCATTTCATGTCTCGTAATCGTATCTGGGGTTCCTGCCTGCCGGGCTGGAATACTATGGAGAAGGGAAACTAAAAACACAAATAAGATGTAAAAATATCTTAAGTATTTTTTAAATATGAATTAAATGTATTAATTATAAAGATATACATACAAAATCAATATTATCGAAAAATAAAAACATTGTTGTTGCGCTACCGGGATTCGAACCTGGATCTCTTCCCTAACCGGGGGAGGTGCTTTATCCAACTAAGCTACAGCGGCACTATTTTTATCGACAATTTTTCGACCTTATATGTTACCTTTTTGATATCAATACATTTAATCGTTAGGGAAGAGATCCAGGTTCGAATCCCGGTAGCGCAACAACAATGTTTTTATTTTTCGATAATATTGATTTTGTATGTATATCTTTATAATTAATACATTTAATTCATATTTAAAATATCACAGAACTATGTTCTGAATAATTACAACTTCACAATAAGAATGTGTTCTCCTAAAAAAAAATAAGTATTTTTTAATAAAAGTAAATATGAGTAAAGAGATTATTATTATTATAGTTTCACATGTGCGCGCGAATAAGCCTACGCGCCAACTGCACAGTGTGCGAATGGTCCTTAATTATTTCCCCGCGAGTGAAATGTGCTGACCGCCGAAAGTCGACAAGACGTCGGTCGACATTCGGCGGCCGCTCGCGGTCGCGCGCAAACTTACGCCGGGGCTTTCGTCGCTCGGTCGCGTCGGTCTTATCTGCCGACAGCGTGCGTCAGCTGTCAGTTCTCCGATCTGCATTGCTGAAGCGGTAATCTCACTGTCGATTGCGCGCCGTCCACGCGAGTACCTAACGATCAACTAAATCTCCGATACGCGCGACGCAGCGCTATCGGTTGAATCGAATTGACAACATTTTTGACTACCTACAAAGTGTACTGAAATTCGCTCGTTTTTGTTAGTAAAACTGTTTAGTTCAGAACTGTGTTGTGTCCATTCGTGCGGTGACAGTTTGTGTGATAAGATAGTGACACTGCTGTGGATAGATAAATGTGCATATTTAAACTGGCCAGTTACTGACTGCTGCATTTAGATTTTATGTGATTTCTTCGATACAGTTGCAGTTTTGAACGCGTCTAGAAACAGGTATGATAAAGTTATTATTTGTACATATTGATGAAGGACAGCTTTATTATGTTTTTTCTAAGGGTTCCCGAGAAAAATGTGTCACGAGACTGTGTTAAAATAACGCGTTAAGAGATTTAATTGCATTCTGTAGGAGGTTGTATTGTTATTACTGAATATATAACAGAAAAAAAATTATAAGTAAAAAAACATACTCTTTGCAGGGATAGTATTATACGAGTACTTGTATTTAAGACATGTATTTTTTTTTTTTTGATTATTTGAAAGAAAACTACTGCATGGAACAAAGTGTGAAATTTGTTTGAAATACGAATTGTGTGGACACGTGACCTTTGTGTTTTGAAGGTATATTTTTTAAATAGTAAAATATTTCTATTCACAAAAGTTTCAAAATTAGAATTTTACAACTTCGTGCGGTAAAGGTGCTAAACTAATCAATAATAATTTTAATCTAATTTAGTCTTCTTCTTTTTTCATATATTTTAATAATCAAGACGTCCTAGGACAGGCTATCTTCTATATATGTATAATATAATAATATTACAAATCAATTAGATTCGTAACGATGGACACGGTGTCTTAGAGTAGACCTAGTACAAAAATTAATAATAACTAATGCTCATTATTCATTACGTACGGAAAGAAATTCAATTTTACGAAAATTTCTATTATATAATACGTATAAATAAAATGTGTGCGTAATAGTGTTATCAGTCCACGTCCATTCAATGTTTGATAAAGGGATCTCTATGCGGTCGCCATTCCTGTATAGCCTCTGTCTGCCGCATTCACCTGCTTCCTGCGACTCGCTGGGCTACCTTAAAAGTCGATCAGGCGCATGTGTGAAAAATCTCTAATCGAGTAAAGAATGAAGCGAATGTAGAATAGAAGAAAAGTTGAAGTATAGTGTGTAAAATTGAGGAAGGATCGCTGAGCGAGGAGAGAATGTATAGAAAATTTATGTGATGAAAGCAACAGGAATAGAAGGCTTCCGTGCGAGACCTGTCATGATCAGATAAATCAGTTATTGGAAAACCATGAATAACCCAACCATGCATGAGAAGATATATGAAAGTGTACGAGGCGTTCTATTATCTCTGCCTAACCTAGATTTTTCCAAAAATTTATTGAGGTGTGGGTTTTCCGCTGGAGGTTACTGGGATGGACAATGCCGAGACTTAGCGGAGGACCATTCCACTGGCTCTCCCTCGCACCCTCCTGCGGCCTGGACTTCCGCCGGACAGTGACCGAGTTCTCCCATTTTGTGGGTGCATTGCATGACTTCCATAGCTTCTTTCTGACTGCCTTTTGTAATCAATATGAAATCGAGTCTCACTTCAAATTGATATTGTATCCGTACGGATGAATATTGTACA
The DNA here is from genome assembly GCA_031772225.1 of Eubasilissa splendida. NCBI lineage: Eukaryota > Metazoa > Arthropoda > Insecta > Trichoptera > Phryganeidae > Eubasilissa > Eubasilissa splendida. The sequence goes on along the minus strand of CM062861.1, from coordinate 24,216,271 downwards.
GGCATGGCTTTGGTGCGATGATGCCGGAGCCAGCCTACATCAGTAAATGACTAAATGTAATAAAGGTGCGTTTGCTAACTGTGCCGTATAATAAAAAAAGAAAAAAACGAGTAAAGTAATAAGTAATGAGACTAACTTTATAATATATTCTAAAACGCTTTAAAGATTCTGTAAATTATTGTTGCTTCGTCTCGTTGTTATCAAGAATATCGTTTGTCCATCGATTATCTCGATTTGCGATCACAGTAACCGACGTGTTACCTTTTCTGTCACTTTTAGTGATTCCCGGAATCTCTTTCCACACTACGATGTGTCGTCTAGACCTCGTGAGTTACCTCAGTACTCAGAGGCCTGGCTCAATCATCATAATACACACAGTACGTTCATATTTAGTTTGTAGTATCTTTTTTTGTTTAAATAAAGATGCGCATATAGAACACGTGTCATATCAATATTCTTACAATTTCCAAACTAAGCTAAACGCTTGTGCTATGAAAACAGGACTAACTTGCGAGTCTCCCCGAATGAGGCTCGAATCCCTGACCGCTGAATTATTAGGCGAGCGTTTGAACCACAGAACTGTCAAACACTAAATCTTTAATGAGGATATTAAAAAATTTAAATAAGCTATGTTAAAATATTTTTTTTATTTAATTAGCGTTGATACCTGACGTAAATAATCATGTAATATAGTACTGTTTTTATCCTCGTTCACGGTTGATGCGAAAGTGATTCTTCGAAGAGTCTTGTCGTCTCGCTCTTACATAGTTGGCCTTTAATTTTTTATTAACTTCATTAATATTGACTAGAAAGATATACATATGAAATCAATTTCATTGAAAAATATTGTTGTCGCTACCGGGATTCGAACCGGAATCTCTTCCAATGCGGGGAACGTGCGTTAACCGATTATGCTACAGCACACAGTACATTGACGACAAATTTTCGAAGCTTTATGTTACACTTTTCAAATTGATATATCTATCGTTCCATTATTCGAATCCCGGTAGCAATAACAATATTTTTAGATACACAGACCTATGTTTTGAATAATTACAACTTCACAATAAGAATGTGTTCTCGTTAATAATGAAAATATAAAAATACACACCTAACTCAAGGAAACAACAATACCCCATAGACGTTCTTCTTCAACATCGGTCCAGCACGTTGATTTTTCTCGGAAGCATAGCAACAAGCTTCTCCAAATTATATTTTTTTCGTTCGAAAAATTGAAGGATTTACCTTTAGCAAATGGTTGAGGGTCTATCATTGATGTATAATTCCTGGAAATTGGAGATCAACATCGCATCCCAAAGGCATCAATCGTCTTATTCCCTTTGCATTTTGACAACACGATTTCACACCATAAAGAAATATCTAACACACCAGAGACTGCACAACCCAGACCTTAGTTGTTTGCATATATACCGCGATCTTTCCATATACATAAATTGTTTAATATTCTGATAATAAAACTAATCTCAACTGTAGCTCTGACAGTACATGCAACTCTATCATTCTAGACTCAGAATTTAGGCGGATATTCTCCTATAAAATAATCAATTTGTGTCGTTAATTAAAATAAGTAATTAGGTTATGTTTTAAACGGTATGACACCCCAGATATCCCGAGAAAGATGAAAGCTAGGAAACTGCAGTGGGCGTGACATATAGCGAGAATAGACGAATCCCGCAACAGGCACAAATCCGTCTTAACCAAACCAGCAGCAATAAGACCGAGACGTGGATGGACGGATAATGTTATGGCGGACCTGCATAAGATGGGTTAGATCCAGCATCCCGGACCAATACGACATTAACTCTCTGCAGTGAATGCGGTGATGGACTTACCAGACCCATGAGGCCGCTGATCACATCACATGAAAAAGTAGTCACAAGAATAAGTCAATATAACTAATACCAGCTATCAAACGAAGGAAAGCGGCATACTTCGGATACGTTCGCCATAATAAAAAAAACTTGATCTCTTAACTGCCGGTTGTGTGATCAGTAGTAAGTTTTTACTATGGTAAAAAAGTTACTAATGTAAAAAAAAAATATTCGAAAACGGGTTCTTCGATCGTAGTAAACTAATTTTACTCTCCGATATCCGATGGTAAAACCGTCAAACGTTTGTTAATAATGGCGTTTCAAAAATCATTTTTCACATTAATACTATAAAAGTTGCAGCACAGGTGCGACAACGAATCATTCAATATCCCATTATTTTAATGATGACAGTTCGTCCGATGATGATCTGGGTGTTTAATTAATATTACAGAAGATTTATCGCCAGCAAAGTGACAGATTTCGAACGCAGAGTAAAATAAAGCCATAGATAATGCATCAAAATGTATATATTGCCGAATAAATTAATTTTGGTAAAATTCGCAGGTATTTGATGATTATTCATTCACCTCGCCCATACTATTAAACGGGATTAACTTAAATTGATAATAGTAAATTTATAAACGTTTTTTACCACGGGCAATAGTAAAAAGTTACTATAGTAAACGTTTACCGTGGTCAAAATTTACTACAGATCACACATGGCCGGCCCTTGCAATTCATTGATTACATCAGTAGTTAACTGCACACCATAAAAATGTAGGTAACATTAAAACTTATTTTTTGCCTCCAAAGATTTCATCACCTCTCAATGCTCCAATTGCGAGACCGCAAGAAGTGAAGGAGTCGCAATCATCGGCAATGATGGAAATATTTAACTACATGGAGAAAATACTGCTATTAGGCATCAACCAACGTCAACCAGCACTCTCATTAACTTCTAGTAACTTTATAAAATAGTATCGCCGAATTAGGCGTTGCTCGTGGTTGGGAGTGGGGGTACCGTTATGTAACGATGTACCAACCCCGGTCCAGGCAGGAGGGGAGTAAAATATAAGTCCTAGAGTACAACTGAACAGAATTTGTATAGCTTTCAATACAATACACATATTTAACCGAGTGACTAAAGAATAACTATGCATCATTTGGAATGGATGGTATTCAATGTAATATATGTATGTATATATTTTTTTTGTTGTAAAAATTATAAAATATTGTTACATCTAGTAAACAACATTTATGAAAACATTAAAATAAATTACATCGTATATCAAATAACATTAGGCATAAGAAATTATGAGATTCGTATATAAACACATGAAAAATGATGTGTTATTGAACTTAAATACATCATATTCTGAACTTAACCTACGAAAAGTAGTAAGACAAGTTGCTTCCTTCACATTTGCTAGCAGTTCATTTAACAATTTGAAACTCTAAGTCAAAAATTATCTACACTTTCGGCATAACACACCTTCAAGGTTGTCATACAGACTTCTGCGCATGCGTGCTTAGAGTTAGTATGACTGCGGTTACATTTCCAAAATTTGATCCCGATCGCGTCATTTTCCTTTCTACAATTACAGTGTATTACGTGTCCGCTCCGCTAGCAGTTTGCACCAAGGAGGAACAACGAGCAGTGATCCGATTTCTCTGGTCGGAGGGTGTGAAAGTGGCTTAAATTCATCGTGGACTTTTATCACAATCCAAGGGTAGTGCTTTATCATGTTAAAGTGTATTTTGTGGATCGATAAGTTTAAAAGTGACCGGAGAAGTAGGACGCCCTTCAACCTCCACATTCATGGTTCTAGCGAATTGGCGAGTTTCGAAGCATCTTTTTTGAACATCACTTATGGTTGTGCCCAACAAACCATCCACATAGAGCTTGACTTCTGTGTCTGTGCAAATAAACTGTTGAACGAAAAATGTAGATAATTTTTGACTGTAGTATAAACCATTTTGTGTTCCAACTAAATTTGTTTGTGGAAGTCTAAAATCCCATCGACTTCTCGTAGGATAAGTATAGACCTCAAAATTATATAATACGCATGTACGTTGAGGTGACGAGATGAAGCTTCCTGGTGGAAGGGGGAGTCTACATTTTACTTAGGAACCTAAAGAGTAACTAAATAACACACAATTAATGGATTTTCACCTACAAAGGCACTGTTATTAAACAAATAATAGATATCTCATAGAGACGAAGCTATTTTTCATTAATGGAAATATAGGGAAGTATGGGTAATTACAGGCAATTAGGATGATCACTTAAGCTAACCGAAGGCGGGTCGTGAGCCCTGTAATTACTCATACTTCCATATATTTCCATTAATTGAAAATAGCTTCGTCTCTATGAGATATCTATTATTTGTTTAATGACAGACGTACAACTGAAAAAATATGTATTTTTTTACATATTTTTAAAATAATGCTTGAATTATTTATTTGTCTCATCAACAAGTATAAGTGCATAACGTGTCATCCACTGAGTCACCCTGATAAAAGTGCATTTTATTAATTATTATTTAAATAATAATTATTATTATTTTATCAATTGCATAATACCAGCAATTAAATTTTTCTAACGATGATATTACTTTCTTAGCGCGCGATAATGACGGAAAAAAAATATTACATTTATCTTTAAATCAGGTTGTAAATGATAAAAACTAAATGGTCTAAATATATCGCCTTATCTATGTAGGACTCTGCAGAAATGAAAGCGTACCAAATAAAACGCCAATGTTGACCCGTATTACAATATATTTTATTTTATTAACGGTATATTATTCTTTAAAACTGCACTTTTTAACGTTACATTTTGAGACACTTAATGAATAGTGCCAAAAAATCCACGCTATACATTTTGACCCTTGTGTAATTGATTTATCCAGCGTCAATATATATGCAGACCCAATAATGAACAGTCTGTTGTCTGCGTGAATACATATGTAGGGTATATTATATGCTCGAAGCTTATTTGGTAAATGTTACCAGAACAGATAAATGTCAACATTATCCGACTGTCTAAATCAGAAAATCTGTTGTCTTTGTTAGAACCGATTCAATATTTACGCGTCTCAGAAAATAAATAATAATAATTTTATTGAAAAAATTATATTAACATTACTAATTAAATGTATTAATTAGAAAGATATACATATATAATCAATTTTATCGAAAAATATGATGTACAACTTTACAACTATGCTACAGCAGACAGAACCTTTGTCGACAAATTTTCGAACCTATATGTTGCATTTTTCAAATGAATACATCTACCGTTCCATTATTTGATAGCCATCTACTTTGTCTTTATGGAATCTCAGCAATAGCAGACGCCAGAATTAACAATTCATTTTTATTAAATTTTGGAAACATTGATACAACTTATGTGTTATTAAGGAGAACACATTCTTATTGTGAAGTTGTAATTATTTAGAGCATAGGTCTGTGATATTTTAAATACTAATTAAATGTATTAATTAGAAAGATACACATATATAATCAATATAGCTTAAGCTTCTAATTTGAATAATGAAATGATTTTTAAAAAGCTAAATATATTCGGAAATGTTTAAATGTCAATAGAAATAAAGTCGTTCGTTTTTCTACTTGATACTTGTACCTTCAGAATAAAGTCCACATGTCCATTGCCGCGCGTCTTATTTCAAAGGAAATTGACACATTCACGTACAAAGAAGACAAAGGCATATATATATACGAGTATGTACCCAGGATTCAGATTCAGTTATAATTGAAAATATGGTATTAGTGGGAGGGGGTGCCATGTTTTGCGCAGATCCTAAATAATAACGATGTATGCAAAATTTAGTCCAGTTGGAGAGGGAAAAGTAGGGTTACTATAATTTCATCAAGATCCTAAAAAGTAACTACGCAAAATTTTGTACTGATGACGTTTAATATAATATTGAGGGAAGGAGGTGGGATGGCACAGTGTGGAGAAGAGAGTGTGCCTATATTTTACGAAGGGTTCTAAAAATAACTGCAAAATTTGCAATAGATGGCATTAATTCACAGACAAACAAACAGACAGACATTAAGTTTTATTTATATAGATATGTCTAACCACAAAGTGATTGTCTCAAATTTTTAAAAAACATAATACAGTCATTGGTGAAAAGCAGTCGTGGCTCTCGATGTTGCTGTAAACATACTCACTCCTTACCTCGTGCTGTAACTGTGATTTACAACTAGTTTCACAGACCAGCAAATGACTAGACATGAAATAAAGGGTTTGGAACATTAGTTGCGGGAAGAGAGGCATTCTACACACATTCTTGGTCGAAGTATAAATCCGATAGTTTATGACACATTTATGCAACAGTAAAAGTATTAGGAGAACACATTCTTATTGTGAAGTTGTAATTATTCAGAACATTAGTCTGTGATATTTTAAATATGAATTAAATATATTAATTAGAAAGATATACATATAAAGTCAATTTTATCGAAAAAATATAGTTGTTGCGCCACCGGGATTCGAACCTGGATCTCTTTCCTAACCGGGGAAGGTGCATTATCCAACAATGCTACAGCGACAATATTTTTACCGACAATTTTCGTACTTAGTACTCAGTACTCCTAGTACTTAGTACTCAAATACTCAAAGGTATTTGAGATTCTGTAAAAATAAGGTAGATGGCTCTTTCAAATAATGGAACGATTAAATGTATTAATATCAAAAAATTATTAATAATAATTGTCACTAAAAATATTGTCGCTGTAGCATAGTTGGATAATGCATCTTTCCCGGTTAGGAAAGAGATCCAGGTTCGAATCCCGGTGGCGCGACAACAATATTTTTCGATAAAATTGATTTTATATCTATATCTTTCTAATTAATATATTTAATTCATAGTAAAAGTATTCACTCTTCTTTGTATTAACAAGGCGTATTTTTTTACATTAATGCACATTATATTGAAAACGTTTAAATTTTCGTTCCAATCGAGTCATATATTTTTTAAAAGTCGCGGAGCTTTTAAATTACGTAAGTGGGTACCAAAATGAACACATGGGCGACACCAAATTTAAAATATTGAAATAAACAACTGTCTATATATTTGGTAGTCTGTGACTAGATCGGTGTATAAATGTGTTCTAGAATTTAACACATCCCTGCATACTGATTTACCTCACATCTATAATATTTTTTTGAAAAGTTGACCCTACAAATACAACAAACCATTTGTCTACAACGTCTAGTCTAGGCTTCATTCGATGCAGAAATTATATGAAATAATTAAGCGACAGAACGTCACGGTCAACCGACACGTCACCTCCGACTAAACTTCAACATAAAAGAATTGTTAAAAAAGAAGAACACAGATGCATTTTTTTGTAAATATTGCACACTTGTTTATGTGAATCGGCATCATTTCTGGTTCTAACGGGACCTTGGACTCTTAGAATTATCCGAATTAACAAAAAATACGACAAATAGGTGTTCATCTATCTATCGCAATAGTTAAAGCCCGGTTATAACATTTCATTCAACGAGAATGTGCCGGAGACACATTGGACGACAAGATGCTCGGACATCTCCGTTCTGCAGGAACAGAACATCAAGGACAAACTCTCAACGTGCAGCCTGAGACGAATCCTTCAATTTTTTTGGGATCTTACAAGAAGGAAATACAGCTTCGAGAAGCTTGTTGAGAGAAAAAACTCCCCCACCCGTTGAATATACCAAGTTGAAAAAGCAACAGGCACTTCTCTGGTAAGATTCGCAATATGTCTAGAAAAGTGGTGGAAGAATTCATGGAGATCACAATGGTCAGTCATGAAGAACCGACGTGGATGAGGTAAACTTGAAAGGGCACTGATGCATTACATCAGAATGAAAGATCAATTTCCTTTAAAATGCGTATTAAGTGGATACGTAACCCTTTTGTTCTAAAGTTACATATTTAAAATAGAAAAATGACCGTCTTCATTTCTACTATCATCAATGTCACTATTGGCTTTATACCCCCTAGCTGGTTTTGGTTTCCTGTTTTTCTCCAAATTAATATCTCTAAAACAGATACATCTTCGAGGACATTTTCTATTTTAGCTTAGGCCTTCCAAGAGCTCCTGCGCCCTGTTGGTCCTGTATTCAGCGGTGACTTCGGTGTTATCCTGTTCAGTCATCCTTTTCATCATCAATTTGTTCCCATTGATGTCTTTGTGTTAATCATATTATACAGCTCATTACTGAAGCGTCTACGTCAAAATTCATTTTCTAAAACCGGCTTAAAAGTACGCCTCAAAATTATCCTTTCAAAAACGATTATATATCATATTTATGCCCAATTTAAAACAGAATTTTACATGTTTTTTTTAAAGATATAATTTATTTTTTATTTTTTATTAGATGTAATCAGATAAGAAGATACATTTTATATCACATAATTATCCATATATTTTTTACATTTTTTTCTTCTCTATGAGAGTCGGAGTTTACATGTATAGAGAAGGAATATAGTAAAGATAATTTTTTGTCTGCTGGTCTGTATACATATTTTTTGGTTTCAAATTCAAATTTATAATAGTCTGTATTTTTTCTGATTATAAGGGGCAGATTATTAAAGAATTTAATGCCTAGATAAATAAATATGTTTTGGGTTGCAATATATTTAAAAATTAGAATATCAATTTCGTCTTTTAAATCTTGTAGATTGGAAATCGCTTCTAATATTTAATTTATTTTTAATTTTAATAATTTGGATTGAGAATTTTTTTGTATATATTATCTTTGGTACTTTGAACTCTGTAAAGAGTTGGGCACTCGGATAATCTTTTTTTTTTATTTCTTTATTACATATGTATTAATTTTAATTTTACTTTTTGCCAAACTACATGGCAGTTTTACGGCTTTGCCTTTTACATAGTTAAACATTTTTTTATGCTCCTCCCCATCCAATAATACCGTATTGCAAATGTGACTGTACAAACGCCTAATATATTATTTTTAGATTTGTATGTGATAATATGTTTCTGAGTCTTAAAAATATGTAGACAGTTTTCCATATTTTGTTTGTAAGATTAATAATATGTTCTTTCCATTTGAGTTGGTTATCTATTATGATTCTTAAGTACTTGATATAGTATTTTCTTCAATTGAATGTGGAATATCAAATCGGGGAAAGTATGTTTTATGAGTATTAATTGATAGTTGATCCGTTAACTTTTTTATGGTATAAACATCCTCATTTGCAGATATATTAGCGTCACTCCAAGTTTTTTAATTAATTATTAGTACTGTATCGACAGTATAAGATATTATTTTACCATGTATCATTAGAGTATAGCAATGGTCCAAGTACTGTGCCTTGTGGTATGCCAAAGTCAGTGGTTTCAAATGTGCTATTGTGTCCGTTTATTTTTACTTTTTGTTCTCGGTATGTTATATAACTTATTAGCCATGATAAAACATAGCCAATATTTTTAAGTTTATTATAAAGTTTCTTGTGTGATATGCTATCAATAACTTTTCTTAGATCTATAAATACACCAATGCATTTGTCACTGTCGTCTATATGTTTGTTTATTATTGAACTTATTTTTTCAATAGTATGATACAATTTTTTTTCATAAATCCAAATTGATTCTCATTTATGATATTATTCCAACGTATATATGAAACGATCAAATATCGATCATCATTTAATGTGGAAGCTCAAGTTGTACCCGTCCTAAGACGGGCGTGCAGTGATAATCCTGATTTTTTTTATTTATTACGTATTTTAAATCATTCTAAACAGTCTAACCACACGATCAACTCCGTCAAGGCAAAAAAAAATACGTTTTTGAAAATGTAAATAAAATTGCATTTTAGTCTTGGCGTTAGGAACAAACGCCATGGTTATGTTTAAACTGTCACAAAAATCGTTGACTTATCTGTGATGATGTGGTTAGAGTTGTTAAATAGATAAACTATGTAAATACTTTAATCTTATTTATTATATTTTTCGCACTATCCTCGGGCATCAACTTACAAATGTATAATGTACACAATACATACGTATAAAGGTGTTGCAAACATAATCAGTATATCGTGGACTGTGCCAAGAAAGGTGAGCAACAAGGTGAAACACTCGATAAATATTTACGGCTGCTCTCAAAACTCTGTTCAGGCAACTAGAGTGGGAGAAGAAAGACATGTGTAAAAGACAACAGAATTTATGACAAGCTTCCCGACAAGCCAAGTAAGTACCCGAAAAATCAACCAAGTCTTGAAATTGATTTGTGGGGTAGTCGGATGTTAGGAAACCGTGCAGTACCTCTATTGAGTTATTTATTTGCTTTATCATATTTATTATTGCACAAAGAACATATATATTTCTCACTTAATAAATTAAATATATTGACACCTGTGTGGGTCATCATAGCGTAATCGATTAACCTTTTAAATGCAATGAGCGCGTTAACACGCCAAACTTTGTATGTCACGCTAAGCTATAAGCGTGTTAACACGCACTTTTGGATCTTGCAAACTTGCAGGGATTAAAGTCATATTTTTAAATCATTTTGCCATCTGTGGACGACAGGTCCCAAGACCCTTAAAGCCTAGTCTTACCTTATGCGGTGTCTTCCATTTCAAAGAGAGATGGCAGTTAAATGGTAATACAACAATAAGTATGCAACCTTTATCCGCATGAAAAATATGTTCTGCAATCATGATCTCAACCTTAGATTACGAATGCGAATGGTCAGATGCTATGTTTTCTCGATATTATTTTATGGAATGAAAGCATGGACACTTACTGAAGAAATTATAAGATGTCTTAAAGCATTTGAGATGTGGATCCACATAATAATGCTTAAAGCAAGCTTGATGGATAGAGTTACGGATGAATAAAGAAAAATAAATATTTAAAACAATAAAAATCCTAAAATTTCAATATCTCAGACATGTGATAAGACATCTGGAGAAGTACGAGATTTTGAACCTCATAATGCAGGGAAATATTGCTGGAAGTCGGGGCCCTGAAGGAATGGCTGAAGAACCAGTGGCAATGATTTAGCCAGTCTAATGTAGATGTTTTCTGGGCCGCAGTGAACAAAATAATGATAGCCAAGACGAAAAAGATCGGCAATATTCCGGGTTCGAGTCTTGGTTTTTCTGTGATTTATCAAGTTTTTTTTTAATTGTTGATTCTTTACTTTTATCAATCCCCGAGACACTGGATAGTGGCCTCTACGACCGGCCCCTGCGCAGGCGCACGACTGCCTCGTTCACAAATAACCGCACGATATCTGCCACATCGACAACAAGATTGCCTGACTTATTACTTGATTTTGAATACATAATTCAATAACCGCAGGTGCGTGTTGCTCTCTTGGCGGACTACAAGGGAAGTATGGAGCCAGCCGGTGAATTCCAATGATGAAACAATAATGCAATTATAAGCGAGAATGACGCAACAATAGCTGCGATGCTGTAATAACACTAAAAAGGGTAATTAATTGGAGAACGTAATTTATTATGAGACGAACAACCGCAACCACGGGTACCTACCTAACCATACAAATAATAGCGTGTTGTTTGTTTTATTTTTTATATAATCTTTCTTCTAAGTATCTACCTGACAATAATAATACAAGCCTAATAATAAAACGACGCAAAATAATGCGTATCACATGAATTTTCGTATGACTCGTATTTTTCAAACTAACCCTCTGTTATATGTAAAACATCCTACATCCCTAAACCGATCTAAATCCATTTTTACTTAGTTACTTTTAAAAAGTGTAAAATAAGAGCACCGTCCACTTCATTTTAATTGTTTGACTAGGTTAGTAGTGACTAGGCGTAATACAGGTGTAACAGACCTAGTTCACAGTATTTTATGAATCGATACCTGACTAAAATGTTCAAGGAATATGTGCAAACTCTGCACCGTTACGGAAATAATATTTGTTTGAAATTTTTACAACGCTTCAAGTCTACGAACTTCGAAATAAATATTTGCGAATTTTATCCATTTTTTTTTTTTTGTGTTCAATATATAATTTGGAATCAATAAAATATTTCAAACAATCAAATTTATCGCATAATTACGATTTTTTTTTAAATACTTATTTATCTCTGACATGGTTGACATTAGGCACATATCCCTTGAACATTTCCGACTCGTACTTTAATCAGGTATCCACCCATAAAATATTGTGGACTAGGTCTGTTACTAGTGATGGTAAACCGTTACGTGACTGTGATTGTGTCGATGATTGGTAACTGAGATTTAACGATGATTGGTAACTAAGATTTAACTGTTGGAGGTTTACTTTCTAGTGTACCAGTCATTTAATATCAATCAGTTATCAATCATCGTTGTAATCTAATATAATAACGGTTTAAATAACGATTTCACTATCTGTTACAACCTGTATATTCTATTTTGGTAAATAAAGTGATATTAAATATTTACGTGATTTACAATGTATTATGTATGTAAATCTGAATATTTGTGATTGCAATATTAGATATATACAGAATGTACCTGAACTAGTCCACAATATTTTATGGGTGGATACCTGACTAAAATACGAGTCAAAAATATTCAACGAGTATATACAATTCTGTACCGTTACAGAAAATATGATTGTATGAAATTTTTACAAAATTATATTAACTTCTACTTACTACTTCGAAATAAATATTTGCGAAATTGACCCATTATTACTCTACATCTTTGTTTCAGGCCATAAATCTTTTAACGAAAAATAGTCTACCTGCTCGAAGTTCGATAATATTTTATTTTTTGTATTTATTATTATTTAATTTGGAATTGATCAATCTAAATAATCGCATAACTATGTTTTCTATAATACTCGGAGGTGGAGGAGGAATGGTTGAGATTAGGTACATTAATCATTATTTACTAATATATTTAAATCTACCATATCTGCCCCTAAAATATTGCGCACTAGGTGTGTCACGCTCGGTGTTTTATTTCGCAGGAGTTCTATTTAAGTACAGCCTATTTCAAAGTACCGACTGCACGCCACTGGTAGGATTATTGTTTTAGATCAGTTGTTAGAAGAAGCGCGTGAAACTGGTCACCGAGAGGAGGAACCAACAGTTGATCTTATTTATTTGTAATGTAAATTATTACGGTGCTAACCTATGTGAACAGCCCTTTACAGCTGATTGACACTGCACAGACCCGCCCGTGACGAAATAGCCGTTTAATTTGATTGCAATATTTACGGCCAGTCGAACCGATTGTCATCACCCGTCGGCATCCAATCACACCTCAATTACGAGCGACTCGAATTCAATAACCTTCGTGAAATGTTACGAAACGTACTTAATTTTCGTACACCTACATGCATTGAGATATTTGATTATTTATTTACATGTAAATGTTATGACTGATGCCCCGTGTCCGCGGAACTAGACACGATGAGATAAATCTCAAAGATTTTATTGAGATAAATCTGAATAATAAGAAGTACAGTGGGATCCCGCTATTCGTATACAATTCATATCAGGAAGCGGTTCAAATTGCGATATGTACCAATACAGAATCAATTTTTCCAAAATTAAACAAAGTAAGTTGAATAAATTCGTTCCAGACCTGTAGATGATTATTTATTAAAAATTTTGTTTGTTTAAACCACTATTTATTAATGAATCAACATGTTTCGTTACCTGAGGTATCTTCTTCAGGAAACAATTTATTCTGAAATTAAAAATACAAGCATGTATAAAAACAAAACTATAAAGTGATAGGGTCAGTTCTTACTTATTCATCACTTTATAGTTTTGTTTTTATCTATGCTTGTATTTTTTTTTCAGTGTACATTGTTTCCTGAAGAAGATACCATAGGTATCGAAACGTATTAATTAATCAATAAATAGTGGTTTAAACAAAGTATTTTGTCTAATTGTATATATATATAAAATGAGGCCACAAAGTAATTTTTCTAATATTGAAGAAATATCTATCATTATTTGAATTATTATTATTTTCTTAAAATTCGTGACCGAGGGATTTTCTATCTCTTTGAGAATCATATATTGTATGGGAGCGAGTAAATATGGCGCTTCTGTATATTTTGTTACGTTATGTTACGTTATCGCCCGTGCGTACAATCTTGTCACATCACATGTCGTGATAACGCTCTTGTTTGGTTATAATATGTGACGGCTGAGAGTAATCAAAAGTATTCAGATCAGTGGCGTATCCACGACAATACTACAGCCAACGCGATCGATGCATCGGGGCCCAAAATGCATTCGGCAACTAATATGCATTGAGAATTATTCTAATTCCACCACAACATAAATTGAAATTATAAAACAAAATTTAATCATATTTTGGCGTATTTTACGAAAAAATTATTAATTTATACAATAGTACAAAGAGAAAATTGCTATAAAGTGAAGTAATGATCTATTCAGTGGCGAGTGCATACAAGTACCTAAAAACACTTTATTCTGAAAAGTGTAAATAATGTAAGACACAAAGACCAATTTTGTCCAAACTTTGCCAATATTTTTATATCATATATACTCGGAGTACCATGTAAGTACCATGGCATGTGAATGCATCTCATACTAATTTATATAGGAATGCACCCACACAAAGACTTCACAGGCATGGGAACGATTTTGGTCTTGTTGATATTTTCCGATATTCAAAGTTTAGATATAAGAGTAATGTTTTTGATGTTGTTCTGAGTCAAAGATACAATTGATTTTGATATTCGGTCGTTCTGTGTTAAACCTAATTTTTTTATGTTATTCTGTTTTGAACCTTAATTTTTATAGCTTTTTTTGCTTATTTTTCTATTTTTATATATATTTTCTATCAAGTTCTATTTATATATATACATTCCATGCTACTTGTGTAGCCCTACTAGCTACTTGGTGTAATTTTGTAAAAGCCCATATGGGCGTAAATTAATAAATACATATTATGAGATCTTTCCATTTCGCATTGGGGCCCAATGCCTTTTTTTCGTTTTGCATTGTAGCCCAATTGTTTTTAATTACGCCACTGAACCAGATATCCTCCTTCTCAGGACGTCTTAGGCGCTCCTTGAATATTTTCCTAACACTATTGATTAACTAACGGTATCTTAATCTACATCTACCATTATGATGAACGACCTGTTGGTAATCTGTGTATTATAATTTATTTATTTGACATTTTTACAATTTTTTTATAACATGAATTAAGTATTTAACATTATTATAAGTAGATGGTTTTTTTTTCGCTTACCTCTCCAAAAAAGAGACTAGCTCTTGTGCTCAGAGAGGGAGTTACACTGTAATAATTTTATATATTTTATTTATTATCTATTTGTGTGCTTCTGAAGTGTTCTGTAATATTGTATATTTTCTAATTATGTGTTTTTTGAAGTGTTTCTTTCTTTCTAAACTCTTTTATATCATTTATTTCTTTAATTTGTGTAGGGAAGCTATTGAATTTTTTTATTCCTAAGTATATAAAATTTGGCTGATAGTGTTTGGTGTTACATTTAGTGATTTTAAAATTATAAATACATCGATTATAAGATTCATTCTTATTTTGTGAATTGTTTTTGAAGGCATATTATGTAACAGTTAGAGGTATAATTTTATTAACAAAAGATCGCGTTCGACCATCTAAGGATCGTCGAAGTGGCTTCCAAGGATCGTCAACGGCAAGTACATTTTTGATAGTGAATGTAAAATACCATCGAATATGTAGAGGCTTGAATTCCTGGCCGTTTATCCAAGCGCTCTACGACCATATGTGCCGAAGCGTAACGACCCAATGCAGATAACAATACATCGAGACGGACACCTCCGAGAAGCTAGCCACTTCTCATCGGCCCGTCTTTTAGGAAATACTTCAAACGAACGTCTCCAGTTGCAAACTTTATTTGTACAAATTAACTTTCTAATCGTTATACTTTCAATTTTAAATCTACCCGCAATAAATGCCATCTTTTGTAAGTCCCGTTTTATGTATACTCACTCGCACATTCCACATTCATATACATGGCATACAATCTACACGCGTATAAACTGATTAGAAATAGGGCCCTCAGTCTCACCATATACAAAACCTTGTAATCCGAATTACATAACCTTCAAAAATTAGCTACTCCATCCGAGTGACTCGGCGACTTAAAGCGCACACATTTCGACTAATATAACAACTCTTCTTCGAATCCTTACAAGTATAAAACGTACCGTGAATATAAACACCAAAATAGGAAAAAAAAAACATGCGTCTTATAAGCGATACGGTAATATTGAATGGCGTACATAATCATCCAGCGGTACCTGGGTGGATTCAAGAAGCCGACATGCCATCCTAAAACCCGCTGGTCTGATGAAATCATCAAACTGTACGAATATAGATGATATCGAATAACGATGGACAGAGAAAAGAGGAAACACATGGGGAGGCCTTCATCCAGCAGTGGATAGAAAATGGCTAAAGATAAATGTTAAGTGGTAATGTAATATTTATATTTTTAATGTTTAAATATTGATTTATTTGGGTACAGGGTGATCGAGGAGACCTGACACCCTGGTAAGAAGACGATAGACTAAAATCGATCGAGAAAATTGTTGATGACCGGATCTTGATTATGTCAGTAGAGAACGAATTCATCAGCTGATCGCCTTTAAGTGTTAAATTTATTATTAATTAAAAATAAGACTGATCAATTCGAAAAAATCGCCCCACTTAATATTCGGTCGGTCCGGTCCTGAACGCGCATCAATACATGTAATGGTCCTCATCGCCGCGCGGAAGGGTCCAGCCGTGAATGCACAAACGTAGGCGTGAGATTCACGGATCAGTCACGTGGTTCATCCGTCAGCTGTTGCGCGGTGGAAACTTGTTTAGTAAGGTCGCCATCACGGCGGAGCGACTAAATAAAGTCTGCCACTCGAGAAACACTCGGACTCAACTTTTCAATTCAATTCATCAAACCATCTCAAGCAGTGGCGTAACTGTAAAAATTGGGCCCCAATGCAAAATGGAAAAAAATAAGTGTTTGAAATATAAACTCTTCTTATATTATATCATATTTGGGAATTCGTTTCATTAATAAATAAAATAATTAAGAATATTCTCATGATTTCACGGGCTATTCTGCCGTGTATTTCCAACATCTGGCCAACATGTATGCTCACATTGTAGGATCCACCATCAGAACTACTGTCGCTGATGGCTTCAGCGATAAATTTCAACCGCATCTTCTATCGCCAGCTATTAGCTAATGAAATTATGTGCGTATAAAATAAAATCTAATAGTTTTATGGACGTTTTAGAACATAATAATACAAGCAACAAAAAATAACTCCTTTACCTTTTTGACATTTAATAACTAAAGCAAAACTAACATTTGTACACAAACCTTTAGTAGTCAATTTATGAAGAAAATACAATGTCAGTATATTTCATATCCAACATGTCTAAGCTAAATCCATTACAAAATGTCTTAAATAGTCGGGTTTGCTTTCTTATTACAAAAATAAAAATTATTGCTATGTTAAAAAACGTAATAAAAAATTATAAAAAGTAACGTTTTGTTGGTGAACGTGTAACATCGCATATGCGCCAAGAATTTCTAATTATGTTCACCTTTTTTTCTTGTACGCAACGCATGCAATATTGCGTATAACATGGAAAATGTAGTAGCAAAAGAAAGGTTGCACGTGCACTTTAACCTTTACCATACCGTGATATAAAATACCCGAACGCAGCCATACTGTCAACTCGTGTTACCGTAAATAACAGTTAGAAAAAATGTTTTAATTAGTTTAAATGGGTTTAATGCCACGAATTTACTCTAAATATTGAGCATTCAATTTTGAAAAAATGTTTAATAAAATAATTTAGAGAATTCATTAAGACCTATACAATGTGTCCTTCTTTCTTATCTCTCTTCGTTTAATTAGTAAGAAAGAGACAATTATATTTGTATCTTTGTTGTTCTTTTCACTGTGAAAATAGTGTGTGATCTCTGTCTTTCATATCACAAATGGTATTTTTACCAACGTATTAATTTGACAACGGATTGAATGGAAAAAATAATTATTTTTGTATGATTCCTTTTTTATAATTGGATTTTCACTAGTCATTCCTTAAGCGATAATATTTTCTTTTGGATTATCTAAAATATGAATTATTTATTGCATGTATTTATTGAAATATTACAGGTTTAATTATGATGTAGACCTGTGTTACTGCATGGTTTGGGAAGGGTTAATAGTCCAAAATAGTAATTCCTTCGGCCACATTTTGTATGTGCCCTGACATTAAGTTAGGTTAGATTACATACAAATTAATATATTTAAATAGTATTTAAAATATCACAGAGCTATGTTCTGAATAATTACAACTCCACAATAATAATGTGTTTTCCTTAATAAGTTTGATTAGTTTTTTTTTATTAATTAGCTAACTGCGTTCAGTTGTCACTGTCGAAGAGAAAATATGTGAAGAAATAAGATCCTGGGAATAGAAGCCTAGTAGAAGAAATGTTGGCCTACGATAAGGAGCGACGATACTACAAGAGTGGCGGATAACAGATTGATGAGAAGGCCTGAAGGGCTGAAGGGCTGACGACAGGGAGAATCAGCAATCCTGAGGTTATGTTAATGCTGACACGTATACCGTACAGTATCATTCCGTGTATTTTCTAGAACACTCCATCATTTGAAGATGGACAGGTGCCACAACGCTACATCACGTAGCACGATTTCATCGTGATTATTATAGACTTCAATGCAGGTAATACTACTTTGTATCGAGGCAAAAGAGATTGATGATTTAAGGTGTGAATCAATCTCAAGGCTGACTAGCGCTGATAATTTCCGATAATCTTGACTCGGTCATTGATTTATATATCATTTTTATGAATTGAAGTTTTAATAATCTGTGTGCTTTATCTTTCCTACCGACGGCACCACACCACTCGACTTGACACGCGTGACGGTCTTACCTCTGTTCTTCATCGTGCGCTTCCTGCCGAACGTCGCGGTACCTCGATGTGTCTGAAACTTACAACTCACTTAGAGGTCTTTACCACGTGTGTCCGTTTCGTGGCGATTAGCTCATTGTTTTGAGTTCCGACATATCGATCGAACGCCAGAACGCATTGCCCCCGGCCAGCTGAGTCTCGGTGCGGCGCCGGATATTCTGTCGAACAGGAGGGAGTGTATCTGTATAATGCTAATTTTCATACAAATTATATTTACAACATCGCCTTCACAATCGTCATACATAACTCAACCTAGACAAAACACAACAAATTCTTAGTCTCTCAATCTTCTGATCCGGCATATTACACGGTTATCTACCAACGGTTACATATTACACGGTTATCTACCAACGGTTACATATTACACGGTTATCTACCAACGGTTACATATTACACGGTTATCTACCAAGTTCATACATTATTTCCTTGTCAGATTAGTCTTTTAGACTAGTTTATTGTGTGGGGTGGAGTAGACTCCACCTCTGATATATGCAGCATTGTCCTGGCTACTTTGCTAGACTGCCGTCTGTGTTAAAGTAGACATTTTTTGTGCTGCTGTGGTGTTATTTAATTCAAGAAAGATAAAGATTCGACAGGAATAAAAATAAAAATAGAGAAAAAAAATGTATTGAGATTGTTGTAGAACTAGTGAGTTATTAGTGTAGACACTGTATAATGGTTATGTTAGAACATTGGATAGCGATGCTTCTGATTAATCTCTGAATTAATCTATAATCCCGCATGTCACCCGGCGGCGGCGCTGCCCTGTACCATTGTACGCATCTGGGAACCTACTATGTTGAGGTCTATACAAAGTCAGGAAAAGGCTGCAAAGCAACGAAGAGCTCCGATCGTCTCGGACCATCCTTGCCACTGGACTGAGCCCTTCATTATTCCAAGAGTGTGTGTGGATGGTGCGGTACAATACCACCTACATCTTAAACAATTCCACGCACAGGGTTCAATAAGCCGAGCGGCAATGATGAAGGAAGATCCGTCGCTCGAAACCGCCTTGCCCGGCGGATGCACGTGCACCACATGTGGATGGGTATGCAGTTCGAAAATGGGACTCCTCAGCCACACTCGAACTCACAATCATGAACCATGGCAGACGTCAGCCCTCGTAACGAGGGACCGCCGAAGAAGAAGATAATATCTCGGGTGCATAACTAATTTATAATTCCCATTTCGGTATGTTTTCTTGTTTCTTTATCCATTTTCAAATTTCGCTGGCGTTCGTGTCCGTTATCTTACACTATCAATGCCGATTGAACTTGTTCCATTTATTGATATATATTATATAAAAGTGGTATTATTGCAAATCAGATGATCGATAACTTATCGTAGATAGGAACTGCAATATATGGGTGTTCTATTAGTTTTAGATGGTGCACACAAGGTCGTTTTGCATAATATAGGTCAACTGAAACGTGCACTGCATCCAAGAAAAAATTCTGGGGAAAATATATAACCCATCTAATAACATATATATTAGGAGAACACATTCTTATTGTGAAATTGTAATTATTCTGTAATATTTTATATATTAATTAGAAACATATACATATAAAATCAATTTTATCGAAAAATATTGTTGTTGCGCCACCGAGATTCGAATTGCTATCAGATTACTCAAAGGTATTTGAGATTCTGTAAAAATAAGGTAGATGGCTCTTTCAAATAATGGAACGATTAAATGTATTAATATCAAAAAGGTAACATATAGGTTCGAAAATTTGTCGCTTAAAATATTTTCGCCGGTTAGGAAAGAGATCCAGGTTCGAATTCCGGTGGCGCAACAACAATATTTTTTGATAAAATTGATTTTATATGTATATCTTTCTAATTAATATATTTCATTCATATTTATGATATATATATGTTGTGAACGGACGATTTAATTACCCCGAACTAATTCTGTAAAATGTACGTGAAATTTTGCTGATCTTTGATTATGCGCGGAGTTGCACATTTACGAGTGTGTCATACACAAGTCAGGCTCCCAATAAATTGGAAACTAGTTGGCCATAATTCGTTCTAGTCAATTCATAGTTAATTGGATAAATCGATCAATTTTAGCAAAACGGCTTTATATAAACAATTGTTTGCCATCAGTTCTCACTGCAATTGAAAGGGTTTCATCTTGGTTCAAACCGTCATGTAATGATTATTTCTCTTTCACTCATTTTTGAATGGATTTGGATGCTGTACGATTTTCGATATTACGTTGATGTGTATTATCTCGCGCCTCTCCTCTCAAAAAAATTTCATACTGTATAGAGTATCTACTTTACTACTTGCTTACTCTCACTCTATAGAGTAATCTTAAAAGTATATTTTACTGAAAAACGCCACGGTGACTACATACTTTATTCAGTATCCGTAAACGTTCAATGTACGTTTTGTCACTTTTTAGACGTATGCATGTGCGAAAAGCCACAGCAATACGTTCGACCCGGTACGTAGGTATAAATTCATTATTTGCACGTGATAATTGAAATGTTAAAATGTCAAAAATAAAATTGTATATTATTTCATTCTCTCCTTTCTCCGCGGTGAACTGTAACACACGTATACGCGCAATGTTCATATATAACCATAAGGTTACTAATGATACTCGCAATTTTTTATGATAAATATACCATTTGAAAAATTTTAAAATTTTTACATGCAACGAATTGAATTAAAACATCAATAACTCATCCGCGCGTCAGCGAATTCTATATTGCTAATTGCTTATTGCTTATTGCTTTTTCTAGGAAATCGGTTGACACAGTTTTCCTCCAAATCAAATTATGCCTGTGTGCTATTTCTATTATTTATTCAGCAACACTTTAAACAACTGGCGATTGGGCAACATTTAGGGTGGAAGAGGTGGGTCACCATCACGGTGAAGCGACCAATGCTAGCGAAGCATTTGACCTAGTGAGTCAAAACTGTGTCAAAGATATGAGCATTTTTTTTTAAAGTCGTATTTTTGCGATTATTTCGATTAATTGAAATATTTTATTGATTCCAAATAATACCTATATTGAATATAAAAAATAAAAGTGCATCGAACTTCTAGCGGCCAGACTATTTTTTAAGATGATTTAACCCCAAAAGTATAAAATGATAATGAATCAATTTCGCTAATATTTTTATCGATTTACCTAGGCTTAAAAATCTCATTCAATAATATTTTCTATAACGAAACAGAATTTGTACATACTCCTTAATCATTTTCGATTGATAATTTAGTCAGGTATCTCCCCATAAAATAGTGTGTACTAGGTATGTTACACCCTGTATACGGATTGAGATTAAAAGGTGCGTGCCGTACAATAGTTTTGACATTGTCACTTTTGCAAATAGCGAACCTTTTCAACATTGGCCCTTTCTCACAAGCGACTAGAATTCTAGTGAGCCGAAAAACTCAGTCCTTTATTTTAATCCCTTCAATTTTATGCGAACGCGTGCAAACTAGTGACCCGTGTCCACGGAATGAGACAAGTTTCAGAGATTTACTTGAGGTAAATCTCGTACACATATTGAAATTTTGATCTGAAAATAAACTAAAAGATTATCTCTTGAGGCCGGCGTGTGCGACTGCGAGATTCTAAACGTCACCTAGAGCCATATACACTTACAACTATTTATTATGAAAACGTAGATAAACGGAAGGTATTAAATTACTTCCCAACTAACGATCGGAACATCAATTGTCAATGAAATAACATTTGACGTATAACAAGCGTTAATTTATCTCTGAGACTCGGTGTGCATACAGTGTACTACGAAAGCCGAATTATAATTCCGAAAATTTTATAGCGAATTCAGAATACTAACTAAATATATAAAAATATTGTTACGATCACAGACTAACGGCTACTCAATGAGTACCTATTCTCAGAATAATAGGGGTGGGGTATTCCGAAGGGATCCTCCCTAAAAATTGATGTAGAGAAATAACGCCTTTATGAAAGGAACCGATGCACTCGGCCCGCACTTAAACAGACAAAAGACGCTGACCCAATAGGCTGCATTAAAAAGATGTCCGAAAACTGGCGGATCAGTATTTAGATTAGTTTTGTCGAGTGCGATAGTGCGGGTGTGTAGTGTATATTTAGTTATTCTGCCTTGAAGCGATTTTAACTTATTACCGTTATTTGATATATATAGTAAAACCTCGATTATCCGGACTAATTAGGACCATGGGTAGTCGGGATAATATAACGTATAAATACAAGACATCTTAAACTCATATCATTAGCAAATTACCAGAATGCATATGAAAGTGTATTGATGTAAATTAGCCATATTATGTCTTGTATATTTGTAAAAACAGTATATTTTTAGTTGGAATTTTTTTTTTTTTATACAATAAATAATAATGAATTTATTATCTTAATTAAGCTGTTTAATTTATTATTAGTGTTGACTAAAAAATAATATTAAAATTTTCGAAATTCGACCGGATTTCTTTGTTTCGTCAAAATTTGCAATCCCTAGCCGAGAGTTAACTCCAAAGAATCTCATAGGGGTCTAATCCCTATATCTGAGATAGTCTCGAGAAAAATCTGATCTGTGGATGTAGGTTCTAAGTGTTGCCATGAGCCAATCACCGCCAATAATAATGGTGTGACACTAGATTTGCAGCAAAGTGCACCGATCGCCTGGCAAATGTATTTTATTCGCCGCCGCTCACAATATCGCGGTTTTCCCTTTATGATAAAGAAAAAGCAGTTTACATAATTCTGATAAGAGAAAACGTGCTAATATAATCTGAAATAGTGTCCTTCATAAAAATTGTGTTATTGAAAATAATACATAAATCATGTCCCGCAATTAATTCATCGTCGTAAAGGTGGTAAGCCCGGGCAAGTGGACAGCAGTCTTATCAGTAATAAAACGAAAAGTATGTATGCATGTATGTAATATCGATATCGCCCTCATCCTCAGTCAGATTGCAACGATATTTGTACAGAAAAGTAATTATCGAAGGTTAAATGTATCTTTTAAATATTCCATTTCTTTTCGAGACTCTTTGTAAGAGTCCCCATGTCTGTAATGGTGTAGTGGATTGCAATTTTTGATTTGATAGGCGTTTAGATTTCGCGAGTTTCTCAAGTGCTGTTAACTGAGAGATGAAATGAGCTATAGGTACTGCCGCTGTCTCAGGTAATTATTTGAAACGTAAAAGATAATATTACTTATAAATGCGGAGTTATGTAGTCTTCTGTCTAAAGAAGTATACAATAAAAAAACTTCCTTTGTTTGTCAAAGTTGTTTCCAAGCATACCTCAGACAAAGTTGTTGAAGGTCAGATCTCACAATAAAGTACAGTCACTGAAAGCTGTTTTGGGTCTTCAATTGATATTAGACGAAGTTGATTAATATGATCTTTCACAATACTCTAAAGTCAGTGGCGTAGCTACCGCCTGGGCAGTCTGGACAGTCGCCCTGGAGTCCGAAATAGTTGGAAAATCGTAACAATTTCAATATATTAAAAATATTAGTTACGAATGAATGAAAAGGTATATTTTTCTTGTCGGTCTAGTAGTTGAGACACTCTCCTAGTGATTCAGTAGTCGGAGGTCCAAGCCTCATTCCAGAAGACCAGCAAGTTAGTCCTGTTTCCATAGCACAAGCGTTTAGTTTAGTTTAGTAAGAATATTGATGCGACACATGTATATAATTGTGAAAGTATAAATAAACGTGGATACGAAAAAAAAATCTTGAAACCATTTTTTTTAAAAAAAAGTAAAAGGGAGTAGGGGCCCATGTAAGCCCGGGGGCCCAGTAATTTTTTGCTACGCCACTGCCCAAAGCGAATTGTAACACTTATTATGATTGGACTTCAAGGAGGATATATCAAATCTACGTCCAATCCCTTTTCACTGAATAATAATTATCAAAGTGCATCACACATTATCCTTCCTAATATCTTGACAATCATTTTTCAACTTACCTACTTACACTTTTTCTGCATACAATAAATAAAATACACTCTGATAGCCTAAGTCGAGAATTACTCCGTCGCGACGAACATTTGACCCTGCAATGTCACGCTTGTGTCTGGTTCCGTCTAAAAGTTTGAATAGAGTTGTGCATCTTAGCAAAAAATATCGATCTTTGATCTTTAAAAAATACTTTGTGACAATGTCTTACTTTTAAAAGTTGTCACATCATTGAAATGTATTAATTAATATCAGTCATATTTGAGTAAAGACCCCGGCCGTGGACGACATTACATATAATTAACTACTGTAAGATAATAGCGAATAAGGGGAACATTTCTAGAAACTTGTGTAAAATAGGATCAGTTATTGTGTTAGGCACTTTTACATTATGTAAAAGCAATTAAATAATTAAAATATGATACCTGAATAACTTACTTCTTTAAAAAATTACAATTTAGATAAAATAAAATTAAAACATGCAGCGGTCAGATTAACAATCAAATCAGTGTATCCCAAATTGATTTAAACTTTATTCTATTAATCTTTTATTACTTTTGAATGTTTACCGTGCGGAGATAAATCCACTGTTTCCAGTCCGTCCCATATCACTCCAATCATAATTTAAAAATTTATATATTTCCTGCGTGAACATAGTCTAAGTCCATGGACTGTGAACTCGGAATTTACAAAACTCTGAATTTCATTTAAAACTGAAAAATTTCTTCTCATCATGGATTAACCGAATCCAACAAATTCTATCGTATGCTTAACTCTTCCTCTGAGCCATCGCCGTATTCCAGGGCACTTTTTAAAGCTTAGGATAGTTCCGTGAAAATTTTATAATTCTATACATTCTATAAATGTTATAATTCTATACATTCTATTAATGTTATAATTCTACACACCAGTTCCGAGAGCAACAACGACATTTTTTCAAAAATTCTACATGTTCTTAGCTCCGAAACTATACAACACACTCAGTACCAACTGGAAATCGTTTAATTCCAATAAGATTACACAAATATGGACCCAATATATGATCCAATCAGGTAGAGATGAATCAGAAGCATGACTATGCAACATTCTAATATAATTTATACAATACCTACACTAATAATTCACTAGTCCTACAACACTCCCACTACATATATATTTTTTTAATACATATTTTTAATTCTCTTTTTATTCCTGTCGATGATTTAAATAACACCACAACAGCACGAAAAAAACAACTGGCTACTTTAACACAGACTTCAGTCTAGCAAAGTAGCCAGGACAACGCTGTATATATCAAAGGTAAAGTCTACTCCATCCCACACAATAAACTATGAGTATTAATTATGTCTTATGTTCAATATAATAATACCTCTGTTAGAACAAAAATATGTATGTCATCTAATAAATAAATAAATAAATTTAAAAAATATAGGTACTTACTGTAAAATAACATTAATTACATTTAGTACAGCACGTATTATACCAAGAATCGACTTATAGAATTTATCCGTTTTCAAAAATACAATTTGATTAATTTTTATTATCTTAAATTAACATCCAAGGAAATGATTCTGTTATTATATCATAAATGGCGATATAATTTATGATCACGTATAATTTTATTACACGCTGATATCGTATCAAAATGCGCTTAACACCATTGTGATAAACGCCCCTATGTTATTAGCCATAAAATATCAGCTTAAGTGAAATCATTTTATAAATGAATCGCTGATTTACTTCATGAATGATGTCGATCGATACACGGATATTTAGAGAAGAACTACGATCGATCTTTTCCCCATCTCTAGTCCCAGTTCTCGTGAACCGAATCGGATAGTCGAATGGGATTAAGGAGTAAATTTCGGAACTCCATTGTCTTGTGCCGACATTGTTATTCCAATTAACCTATATTTCACTGGGCAGGACAGGACAGCACACGCGGCTCGATGGGCCGCTCTCTGGCCGCTTAACTCGCGTCTCGGAGACAAGAAAGATGGTGTGTCTAACAAAGCTATCAAGCACTTCAATCAACTACTTAACTTTGGCTATTGGTGTCCATAAAATCTGACGTATACCTAACTCGTCTTCGAGGCGATTTAACGTGTGTTTTAAGCTTAAACTAATACATCATTTATTGACATCCATGTTATAATAGTCGTAGGCGTAAAAAGTACTTACTTTGACTTTAAAAATTAACATTCATCAAAAAAATGCGTTTTTGACTCTTTATGTAGAAAGTCTCCATAACCTATTGTACTATCCGAAGTAGGAATTATCAAATGGTTTAATGTCCTAATATAATAATTCCACGTCATTTTAGTAAACAAATAAAAGTCTATGGTAGTTATTGATTTTACTAACGTTAACAAATTGTGTGAAATACATAAATATATTTTCACGCTCGTGGATCATTCATACTATCATTCTAATCGGATTTGCGTATGTATACATTTCAGTTTATTTACATGTATTACGTCTGTGCACATCTTAGATGCTTGTCACTTTTTTACATGTGTCAAAGTTCAATTATCTTGTATATAGTGGTAGGTCATTATTACCTATGTATAATTTTGTTTTATTACTATTACATTTTTTTACATAATCTTAAGATGAAACTATAAAGCGTTTTAATAGTTGCCTGTCTGCAGATTCATAATTTTAGTTAACTTACATTACATAAATAAAAAAATATTAACGGTATTATTCAGTTTAATATTTATAGGTAAGCTCGTTTATTTAATGTTACGTACTTGTCTCTTAAGTACATCTTCAGTGTATACCTCGTAATGTGAAGGTCCAAAAAGTACTATTTGTAACAATTACACGTTTATTACAGTAAGATACAATTTAGTTACATGGTATATCACTAGTACAAGTCAAACGATAAAGTCGATGGACACGCAGAAAGAGATAACCGAGATAATACTATAACACCGCACACACGCCCCGGCGGTGCGGCATTCGCACACACACAACTATACAATCCCAAAGACATCACATTTAATGAAGTACCTACTTACTACACCTTTAAAAAATCGAGTGATTACAACTCTCAAAGTGAAAACTTCGCGTGTGTATGTGATATGTGCACAATTCACTGAGAAGACAGGAAGATATTAAACTTCATTTAATTTATTTTTAAAATTCGAATTTGGGTTGGTACCTTGCGGGTATTTAATTCACAAATAAATTATTCACCTACCTGCCTACCGAGACGGAAAAATACATATATACACGTGAGTATTGCCGCTCTTCGAACATGAAAATTTCTAAAAAGTGTCAGAACACAAGTTTGACGTTTATGGGTATAGAGGTTGATTTTTCTCAGATTACTCTAGTACGAAATTAGAGGGTGCAGGCGAACTAAGATATGCAATTTCAATTGTATTATTATTTTTAGCAATGGCGCAACATCCCGATGTGGGCCGCAGAAATAGGTGCCTACTATTCTTTTTGCTCCAACTCCATGTTTCAAAACAGGACACTGGATTGAAACTGATATTTTCCTTAATTAATGATGGTAGGGTAATCGTTCAAAGAATCGTTCACAAAAATGTCGCGTTGAACATCTAAGAACATCTGGAAGCAATATATATCAAACATCGGCCTTTTTGAGCATTGTTAACGAAAAACGGCTAGATCTCTTTTATTATGCACCCGAAATAAATGTATTTAAATAAAAAGTCTTGTTTCATTATACATTTAAATCATCCACAGAAATTGCAGTTAGGCTCTGATTTGATCTGAGAATATTGTAATGTAACAAGGGACTCTCCGACCTAAGTCAAAACCCTCCGAGTCCCTTCTAGCACTGACCTCTACATGGATGTATTTTCTAGGACATGAATTATAACTAAAGCTATGCGGAATATAGTATGAACATAAATTATAACAAGAACTATGTGGAATATTTATTGTATCGTATTTACACACGTACCTACGTGTACCCCATAGATAAGGAAATAAAATGTACACGCATCGTACGTAGAGTTCAAGGTCGTACATCACATTGATGTACGAAAAGCCCTTGGCGAAATAATATATTAAAAAACTGTATATTTTAATAATTAGGCGACCCAATTGACCTAATTATCAGTGATTTTTTTTAATTGAGACTAATTTATCGTCGATTGAGAAATCTAATTATCTCGATCGCAAAAATTATTGCGGACGGGTCTAAAATTCAATTATTCATTTAACGACGTGACTGAAAAATTTAGCCTTCTGTATGTGTGTCGTATGTAAGATATAATAATGTTAATACTTAATAATAATAATATCAGTACTTAAATACTACGCCGTTTTATCCTTTAAATAATAAGAATAAATTTGATCTATTGTCTCGTATAACATTTGCATTTTCTTTTATGTGAACTGAAAAATCTCCTTGCTTCGATTTACGGCGATGGTCTGATACCTAACTGTATTATCGGGGTTCTACGAATCATTCAGAGCTGACGCATATAGTTTGTACGCGTTGTATTAATTTAACAACAATCAAACTTAGCTCTTTTGATGTAAATTGATAGTTAAATATCGGTTTTAGTTGCAAAATCAATTACTTTTTCCGGCCGCCATTTATATTAGGATTCGACCAACGGCAGCTTCGCTACTCTGAAATTTAAATGGCCGCCACGTTCCCGTACGAGAACTAGCTTTATTTTAGAAGAAGGTACATATTAAGTACATTTATTTTGTATTTCAAATCAGATTGTAGGGATTATCATTCATAATAAGAAGAGCATTAATAAATATATTGTTTTTTAAGCTTCTATCACTTTTTCGTGTTTTCTCTAAATATAAATATTTGGAGGTGACTGAATTTACAACTATGTAGTACCTACCCTCCTTTATTACCGCTCCCGGCCCGCTGTGGTTCGTGTACATGGATGAAACTTTTGAGATGAGAACTTTCGTCTCGGAGATTTGGTGTTAAAGGTTATATATCAATTGGTCGTGTATTCTACCAACAGAATTCAATTGGTGTTCTATAAGACATTATGGACCGAGTACGCGTGATGCATAAGTCTGTAAATGTGTGCCCTCATAACCTATAGTGTGTAAATAGTGTGTCATTTTGACCTTTAGTGTAGTAAATCTACAACGGAAAAAAGCAGATAACATATGCTGCACAAGTGATTAGCAATTGTTTATAATTCATATCGCTTTAGAAGCGGCGCGGCTTTACAGGCAAACTCGGTACATAGACAAATGTCATCAAATAAATATGTAGGTTGCATTATAAAATGCAACCTCCTATACAGAACTTAATGAATGCTCCGATTTATAATATTACATATTCTTTATACATTTAATGCTCAGTACTTAAAGTAAATTTATGGCATTAACTATTTTTTTCGCATTTTAAAGGCTTATAGAACTCTAAGGTAACGCGAGTTGACAGCATGGCTGAGTACGAGTATTTTATATCACGATATGGTAAAGGTTAATTAAGTACATTAAAATGCTTTTTATTATTAAATAATTGAGGACTGATAATTTTTTGTTAGTATATACAGATAATAAATTTATCAATGAAGTGGTGAATTTACGATTTATTGATAATGCTACAATTCTCCGGAACATATTGAAAATTTTTCTTCTCCTTCGTTACAATCTTGGCAGAGCAGTCGTGGTCCATGGCATTCTTATAACATGCCTAAGATAGATGATAGGTGATCCATTGTAAAATATAGAGGTTGTTCAATATTGATTTCTTGTAAAATGGGGATATTTGTTATATGAGCCGCCAGCACTACATCGCTAATGCATCTTATCTTTGAGTTCTCGCTGTTTTAAGAGTCCACATCTCAAACTCGAGCGGAAAGATTGAAAAGACTAGTGTTCTGACAATCTTCATCTTAGCTGGTGACATTTCTGTGTCAAATTTTCTTCAGTTTTTGCATCGCCGATATGATATGATATGATGCCACTCCTTTTAATCTCTATTTCATATCCTCAAGTTTGAAATAATTGCAAACAAATTCAAAATCAAAAAATATTTTGCATTTTTTCAGGGACATATTTACTTTTGTTTTGTATATATTCATCTAGTTATATCTTTTATGTTATTTTTATGCGCATCTATTTGTTTTTATTATCTTTATTATTTTTTTACGTATCTACTGATCGAGCTCCAGCCCTATCCACAGCATGATGAATGACTTAATTTATCTTGGATGCTTGACAACTGTTAATGATGACTTCGAAGTTGAAATTAAGAAAATAATCGGGATTTCAGGATCAAAAATTAACCCACACCTGGATTGTCAGGACTCTGATAAGATTGTAGCGCCCCTAGAATCTCCGCCCAGGGCCGTCGTCCAGTTCCTTACTACCTTGGCCTGTTCCTGATTTGTTTATATAAACAGAATATTGTCAACAAAACGCATGGAGTATCCAATTGTCAGTAATTAGCGAATTCCCTTCGCCGCTGATAAAGGAGTCGGACATGGTTCAAATGATAAGGATTCTAAAAATTAGATAGCAAATACATTATTCAAATTCAAATCATAAATAAGATAAGGTAAAACATTAAATACGGACAGATGTGTCCGACTTAATTAATAGACTGTTATTCTATTATAAATATATGCTCTTCACTTCAATTCAATTTAGTTCTCTCGCAGATCTTGTAAATAGTGTAAGTACATACTTACCTACATTTATAAGAATAACTAGTAGTATATTTTATCTATTGTATTGTGTACTGGCGTAAAAATGTAGTTAAATACGTGAAGAATATGTATTACAGTTTTGGAGGTTAGGACGGTGGTTAAATGAAATAAATGTTGTTTGGCGGTGTTGAGGTGTTTGTCGGTATGATAAAAACAAGGAAGACAGAATTAAAGAATGAATGAAGATGAAGAAGGTGAACGTGTCTTATGAAATGAAATGAAGCGAGTTGGCGGTCTTGCTCGGCGAGCGCGGGCCGAGTTGTGAAACGATGAAACTGGAGAAACTGCTTGGCGGTGAAATATCGAGCCAGGCTTGTAGCAGCAGCCGTCAGCGCTGTCGCTAGCGTCGATGCCGACTGAGATGGCGGCGGATTTGAATTCCGATCGCTACACAGTTTTCAAAAACATTATGAATTAGGGTTGTTGAATGAAACATTACTCGTGATAGATATGCTCCTTTCGAAATTATTATCCCTTTCTACTATCTTGTATGACAATCGTACGTAGAGGATTAAGATGTTATTTAATGATTTAATATTTAATTCTGATCTAACAACATCGAGATATTCATTCTCGGGATCGCTTCGATTGTCGTTTAGCCTCGTAACCGATTCATTCAACTGCACGCGTCTTAATAATTTAATAAACGTCAGTCTCTTTAATAAACCCTTGATCATCGAGAACATCTATTTTTTTTAAATAAATCTTTGACATTACTAGGTAAATATTAATAAATTCTACTATAAATCGGTAGCTACCTGCACGCATTTTTATGAATCCTTATTTTTATATTATTCATATCATATTGATGCAAAATTGTATCACGAACTGATGGTCGTTTTAACCAGTACACTGTATTCTTGAATATGTACATGCTAGTGAAGAGATAAATTGTTACTCTCGAGTCACTGGTGTGACTGTGATTGGTATTCCACGATATCAGTGATTGAAAACTGTGACCGTGATTACCGTTTTATGATAATTTCACGATATGCGAAATAAATAAATATAATTAAATTCCATAGATTTTTATCATGGATACGTAAATAAATATAGCAAACAACTAACAAATCAAATTCTTTATTAAAATTAATAGAAATTTAAATTATCATCGCGATATTTTCAAATACTCAATCACAGCTATCGATTGTGATGGAGATATACAATGACACAGTTCGTGAAGAAGATGAAAATCAAGAGACTGAAAGAAATCCGGCCCGCAAGAAAATGCGTGACATTAGTGTGTCTTTGTAAAATACGTTTTTTAATCTCTTTTATTATTTCTTTTCAGATACCAAGATGGGGGAGGATAAAACAATTGTGAGGGAACAGGTCGAGGAAAAGGAAATGGAGAACTTTGAAAAGGGTTCAGTGATGAGTGTTCGCCTGAAAAGGGAGTTGGGCCTTTTCTCTGCAGTCAGTATGATCGTCGGAGTGATGATCGGATCCGGGATATTTATATCCCCAACGTCAGCGCTCTTCCACACCGGGTCAGTGGCCTTCTGTATCATTGTATGGTTTCTCTGCGGAATCATTTCCTTGCTGGGTAAGTATTTTTTCAGTTCAAATTATAATTTTTTTCTAAATGTGCGTTATCACTATTTAATATTTGTTTTCAAACGCTGGTGTCATACAATGTTTTTACAACCGGTTCGTTGATTTTTTTTAAAGAGCATCTAGACACGATTTTTAATATAATATACAAATAAGTGTTATTATTAAACATGTATAATAAATTTTTAAATCAAGTGCCATGTATCATATACATCGTAATATCTCCCATTACAATAAATATTACTTGGATCTAGGATGTAGTCAATAGACCGGATATGTACCTATTGTATTTCGTGTCTTTTTAAAATAATATATTTTCTTAACTTAACCGGTTCAGCAAATGAATTTAATAATGCAAACCTGTGGAAACCGGGTGGACGACACCACTGCCTTGTATCATTAGAAATAATCTGTCAAAAAATAGTTGTTTTAATTTATTTAATGAAAACACCACTAAAAATGAAAATTTCTCTATAAATCACATTCTTCCGTGTATGAATTTTGATAGTTAAGAAGTATACAACTACATATTTATTATGTCAATTAGCGATGTTCAACATTCAAAATTATCATGAACGATTATTAGACTCGAGTCTGTTTTTGATTAAATTATTATTTATTGAAATATAGTTGTATAATTTTGTTTACTGTGACGTTCATTGACAGCAAAGTTTTGTTTGCTAATTTGTAACTTTACTTACCTTTAAAATATTGTTTTCTATTACATTTTTAATATTAATTTCAATAGATTGCTGAATTAGCATTCTTCATTAATTTAACGTCGAACGATTCTCGCCTGGCGGATGACATGTATACTAATGAAAATCCAGTTAGCACTGGACCCCGGACCGGATAACTCCGAACTTTATTTTAGAGAAATTTATTATTAAGTACATATTTCAACTCGCACACGCCTCGGGGTTCAGGGTTTAATCACTACATCTCCAACTCTCAACTTCCAACTGCGAAATATTTATATTGTGAGAGATATCCCCTGTCATCTCGTATCGTACTCGGTACTTGTAATATTGTACTGCTGAGACAATAATATGATTATATTCATTGTTATTTTTTAATTATGTTTTCATTCTAAAGTTCTAATCTTAGATAAGCGTTTTAAAAGATTTAATCTAGTATATAAAGCATTTAACGTAAGTCAGATGATTTAATTCGTTTTTGATCTATGTCCATAGTGAAAAGGTTTGGTTTACATTTTTTAAATGTGATGGAGGATTCGCAATTTACAATTTTCCATCCTCTCCACTAGGCAGACTATAAATTACTAACGCAATAGAAAATTTATTAAATTTATCTGTTGATCAAAATGCAGCAAAACCTAGTTATAAACGCTAGCGAAATTAATGAAATAAACTGTGATCGTTTAGTTGGCGTTTAAATAAAACAATTATTGGTTACTCTGATTTAAAGGTGAAAATTCTAGTTATATTCAAACACCAATCACACAATCATAATTTATCTCATCGCTAGTTCCAATCGTTTTAAGCCTTGGTACTGTAGATATACAATGAGTAATAATAAGTAACTTTAACAACAACTAACCATTGACAGAAAAATCCAGAAGGTTCTGTGTTACCATTACAATAATGTATTCATATTTTCAGGGGCCCTTGCATTCGCCGAGCTGGGAACAGTCGTCCCGAGATCCGGTGCAGAGTATGCATATTTTCAAGAGGCTTTTGGACCTCTGCATCGGTTTTGGGGCCCCCTGCCTTCATTCATATGCTCCTGGATCTATATTATGGTCCTGAAACCGGCAGAAGTTGCAGTTTTAGTATTGACGTTTGCAGAATATACTATTGTACCCATCGGCGTGCTATTTGATTATGCTCATATGACGCCATACCATCAAGACTTGCTGAAAAAACTTGTCGGCATGATAACATTAGGCAAGGAAACTGTACCATTCTTTTGTTTTAAAACGCGTTTGTCTCAGAAACATGATTATAAAATATGTTTTTTCCTTAATATTTCTTCCTTGTGGTATCTACAAAAAAAAACACGTACGTGACGTTACATACCAATTACTACCCTCAAACCTATAAAAAGTTCCACAATTTTATAACGGGATATTTAAACGCATTATTTCTAACGTCATATTTGACGTGGGAAGCCTCCGATAAAACATATTCCACATTCAACAGTAATCACAAAATATGAACGAGACCAATTCTATTGACTTATTTATTATTTATTGCTGTGTACGTATGTACTCAAAATTTTAAAAGGAAAGAAACTTACTAACATTGTGATACAAATGGGACACGAAGTTGTGCGCCATGTGATTCGAGTCGGGGTTCGTTTAGAAGTTCTAATTCAATTAATCGATGATTAATCGAACACGTATCGTGCTCCTGATCCATCCGTTATAGGAAGAACACAGGTGAATATGAACACACGGAAGATACACAAATTAGACATTTATTATACATACATTTACATTCACGGGCAGGTGGAAATACTTATAACTAACTTAATCTAAAACTATGTCTACCTCGGGTTATTTAGCGACGTTTCCCCGGGTCTTCTTCCGGAGACCTGGTCTCAGGCCGGCGGAGTGATGCCGTTAGCACCCGGCGTGAGCGGCTACCTGCCGACTGCTCTGCAGGACTGCGGACTGGTCTGGGCGGCTGCTCCTGGGTGGATTGCAGTGAACCGTGGCTGCTTATCCGCCGATTCTCTGGCGACGTTCTGTCAGATTTCCGGTGTCGGCTTCCATTTTGATCTCCATTTTCGAATTCCTTCGACTTCCGACTCCAGTTCTCGTTCTCAACTGCGCTTTCAACTAGCGTCTGGGATTCAACTGTCGTCTGGTATTTAACTCACGTCTGGGATTCAACTCGTACCTCGAATTCCGAATCTTGTGTTCGACTCTATTCTCCGGATCTTGTTTTACAACTCCTCTTCTTCTTAAATCTTGCTTCCAACTCCTCCTCCTCCTCCTGAATCTTGCTTACAACTGAGCTTCCGGGCCGTGCATAGGCCATTCTTATACCTTGACAGTGGGGTGTTTCCCATCTGCCCTATTCCCGTCATGGAACGGGCCACCATCCCATTGGTCCATCCGCTTCTTCTGGAGGCCACGCCCAATCCAAACCCAAACTGACTCCTCCTTCGTCTTATCGCTGACTATAATTAATCTTATATTCTAATTATTTACACTTTAGTTACATTTCTTACACTGCTTGACAGAATCTTATATCTAGTCACACATATTATCTAATTATCCTTATTTTATTTTTATTTTTTTATGAATGGAACATTCCATTTACTTTAAATCTTACATAATATCCCTATGCTATCATTTGCATCTTGTTTTTCCCTATATAATATTTCTTTACTCCTAATATGCATCGATCATTATATTTATGTGCTGCTCGCTCGCACCTTGATTTCTTCTTTATATATATATATATATATGTAGCGACCATAATTCAAATCTACCGCCATCTCAGTCGGCATCGACGCTAGCGACAGCGCTGCCGGCTGCTGCCACAAATCTGGCTCAATTCACCGCCAGACAGTCTCTCCAGTTTCAGCGTTTCACAATGGCGGTCTTGCCGGCTCGCCTTTGCCGAGCAAGACTGCCAATTCATTTCATTTCATAATTTCTTACATCTTCATTCACTGTATTCATTTCTATCTGTCTTAATCGCATTTATCATTTGTCACAATAAACCTCAACACGCGCCAAACACATGTATTTCATTTAACCACCGTCCTAACCCCCAAATTGGTGACCCCGACGTGATTTAAATCGACATGTGGGGATTAACGGTGGTTAAAACACGCGACAGACTATTTGACAATTTGTGAAGTGATTAATTGTGATCGAGATTTAACTTCGAAGAGTGTGTCAACAAACGTTACATGGGCGATAAGACGCACACACGTGTCTATAAATTTAACATGGACTAAAAGGACAAACAAGACTGGCTGGGACACCAAGCCATGCATTTCAACATTGACGACTTTCATCCACACCAACGCCGACTCACCGAGCGTTTTTCACGCACACAGCGCCGACACACCGCGCGCTTACACTTCAAGCAACTGAAGCATCCATTGCATCACGTGTTTGGTCCGCACGATGTACGATCTTCAGACACAACGCCGACTCACAGGCATGCAACCGCGGGGAGCTACACGTTATGTGCCCACGACTCATCGGGCAGCGACGTGTCTACGAGCCCAGCAACCGCTCAAGCCGACATGCCTTGCGCCCACGACGCATCGGGCGGCGACATGTCGGGCGGGCAACAACAACACAAACACCAACCTGCCTTTACGTCCACGACTCACCGGACGGCGCCCGCGTGGGCATTCATCACCAACAACACACACCAGCTTGCCTTTACGTCCACGACTCACCGGACGGCGACAGGTTGGGCATCCAGGAATCCAGGGGGCTCCGCCTGGCCCTGGTCATCAACTTCAAGAAATGCAGCCGTCATGTCATCAAAACTGGTGAAGCCCACGCCAGTACAATTGTCCCACCGTCCATTCTGTAGCAGCGAAACCCATCACGACCACACAGACGTATCGCGACCTTCGACCTGCGACTTGGTCGCTGGAGGGGGAGTCCTGTAGCGACCATAATTCAAATCTACCGCCATCTCAGTCGGCATCGACGCTAGCGACAGCGCTGCCGGCTGCTGCCACAAGTCTGGCTCAATTCACCGCCAGACAGTCTCTCCAGTTTCAGCGTTTCACAATGGCGGTCTTGCCGGCTCGCCTTTGCCGAGCAAGACTGCCAATTCATTTCATTTCATAATTTCTTACATCTTCATTCACTGTATTCATTTCTATCTGTCTTAATCGCATTTATCATTTGTCACAATAAACCTCAACACGCGCCAATCACGTGTATATCATTTAACCACCGTCCTAACCCCCAAATATATATATATATATCTATTTATGCATTGAACATTAGGTCCACCGTGATCAATTGTCATATTCGTTAAGCAATTACTAGATTCGCACCCATCGCTTCAAAACACGTTCTGTCAGGATCATACTCGCGCGTCAAAACATATTATTTATTATATTCTAGGTGATTAAAATAAAGACTGAATCGGCGGGCATGTTATTTCTTGCAATATTCTAGGATCTAGGGATACATTCACACCGTTCGTTCGTCCAACATTGTACTAAAAGCAGATTACACAAAGAAACTGCGTTTCGACCCTGGACGCTAGCTAATGGACACGTAACGGTGCATTCCCTAAATCTTTCTTCGGAAATCGATTGTCTCGCCGATACAACGGGTCCAGCTTTAATGGTCCTACGACCTTCGATTTTATCTGTCGGCAGGGTGCGTCCCCTCGAAACAAAGCGCGCCCTTATAGATAGATTTGTTATCGCTTCTCAAGAAACCTTCATATTCCCGTTATTTTCATCCCCCCGTTTTAACATGCATTGCACAACACTTGGGCTGGAGGTCACTACGGTTGTTATTCGCTTTTGAACGAGTCGCTAGGTTTTTTTTTATTAAGAGACGTCCGGTCTCGTTTATATGGGCCTGCCGTCAGCGACCTGCATGTACTTGCGAGACGCGATTTCCTGCCTTTATTTTATTTCGTTTTTACGGCTAATAAATGTGATAACTTCGCGCTGAGGCATATCAATTGTTACTTTATAATAATTGTTGAGTGTGTTTTATGTAAATTTTGTATTGTAATTATTTTAATACTTAAAAATAATATATTAAAAAGGGCATTATCTGCGTTATCTGATCAATTTTTTTTTAAATGGTAACGAATCATTCGAATATATTGATTGTAAATTCATTATTATTTTTAAATCAATTGTACAGCACTATTTATACTTCTGTGTCTACACCATAGATTCCCCACATCAGAGATTTTTGTCTATGGTTTATTTAAAATGATTTTGTTGGTGTTCATGCATGTCAACTGTCATAGTTGTATTCGTTATATTGTCGGTGATTTGAATGTTTTTTGCCGCTTGCATCGTAACGTCTGTGTTTATGAACGATTGTGAATATTAATAAGAAAAATATATTTTTTGTGCTGAAATATATGCTCAAACGGTAAGATTCCAATTATAATTTATTAGGTTTTACAACTATTTAACATTCTAATCTGTATATTCTTAAATTTTGTTCGTTATTTTCAATAATGGTTTGAAAATCGTTCATTTCATATTTGTATTTGAAATAAATTGCTATTACATGCATTTACTTGAAAAAATACGTGTTCTCTTGATTGTTTTAATATTTTATTAAATGAATTTACACTTAATTATATTTATTGTTGCATTTTTATAGATCAAAATGTCTGAAGATCACGAGATATACTCCGACCTGCTCAATAGGCTGGAAGAGCAGAAAAATGCCATTGTAGAGAATCTTCACGAGGCTTACACCAACTATTCAAACAATCCTGCCAATGAAAGGGATAAGGATAACTTCCAGGACATATATAACACAAAAGAAGCCAAGTTCGCCCGGGCCATCGAACATTTGGTTCTGGAGGACTACGACCCTCTAGTATTTGACGAGTCAAAGAACTTCTTGGAATGCATCTCTGTGCTGCATCAGGAAACTAGTGAAACTGAGAAGCTTATCGCTTACAAAAATGCAAGGATCGAAAAGATGACAACTGATATAGAGTTGTAAGTTATTTAAGTGGATAATGTTGATGACACGTCTGCCACCCGAGTATCAAGGAAGTCAAATTGGTGTATAATCTTAGTTAATCTTTTTTTTAATGTGTAAACGTCTTGGCTCACACCCCATCTAAAAAATTTGAACTAGAGTAATCTCAGAAAAATGGTTGACCGTACAAATATGTCATCCTCGTTATTCTGGTGACTACATACTTTATAGCACCCATAATTGTTAAACTTATGTTTTGACACTTTAGAAAATTCACATATTCAACATTTTTAATATGTCCTTTTACATCCTGGTAAATAGAGAACTTATTTATAAATTCAGAACCTATATGGTACCTACTTAAAAATTTTAATTTAAAAAATACTACATTCCTAGTATCTCCTACACAAAGTATAATCCCAAGCAACAGTTTACTAAAAAATGAAATTTATGTAATAAAATTTAATTCCTTCATTCTACTACTAATTATATGGACTTGATTTTTTTTATATAGTTCTACCTCAAACATAGTATTATTTAATTTGAGTAATTCAAAAATATCTGGACCATTATTGAAGTACGGGTACAATTTTTGTACACCTCCCCCGGTTGGGGAAGAGATCCAGGTTCGAATCCCGGTAGCACAACAACAATATTTTTCGATAAAATTGATTTTATATGTATATCTTTATAATCAATATATTTAATTCATATTTACAATTTTTGTGTTTAGGTTAAACAAATTTTGATTGTAACAAAGATATCTTGGTATTTGGTAAAGTGAAAAGAAATGTCATTTTTAATGTAGTGAGAAAATTTTTTTACAATAAAATATATAATATTTATTCTGAAAGATAATTTCCATTGTTATTTCTGATATTTTGCAACAATTTAGGTAATTTTTCAATACCTCTTTAGTAAAATTCTTGCGGTTTTGATTTAAAAAAGAATCTAGATGTCTAGATCTATTGAATTGAAATTTTCTTTCCGAATCAAATGTTCCATAGACCGAAATAAATGATAATCTGATGGTGCTATGTCAGAAGAATAAGGCGGATGTGGTAAATGGTCCAGATCCAGTTCTTTTATTTTGTCTTGTATAATTTTCGCTGCGTGCGTTCTCACATTGTTGTATTATGAGTTATGCCGTTAATTATTAACTATAACTGATCCTTTTTTAATAATTCCACCTTTAAATCTCTCAAATTTAGTACAATAAAGTTTGGCTTGGAGATGGCCTGACCAGGTTTTAATAATTTATAATGAATAGTACCTGAAATATCCCACCAGACACATAAAATAACCTTTTTTAAGGTCAATGATGGTAGAGGTGTTGAAACTGGTGTTTGACTCGGGGAAAGCCTTTTTTTTATGTGGTAAAGGATCCATTTTTCGTCTCCAGTAATAATTCATCTCAAAAATGTATCGGTTTCAAATAATATTTTACCGTCGACCAGGGTTGATGGTTTTGTGCAG
Organism: Eubasilissa splendida; assembly: GCA_031772225.1. NCBI lineage: Eukaryota > Metazoa > Arthropoda > Insecta > Trichoptera > Phryganeidae > Eubasilissa > Eubasilissa splendida. Next base: position 24,175,128 of record CM062861.1, on the reverse strand, counting down.
ATCTGATTCTACAATTAAGTTTAAAACGTCGTCATTGATTTTTTGAAATCTTCCTAATTTCGGTTTATCTTTTAGATTCCTTTCATCGTTTTTGAATTATTTAAACCAATGTTGGCATTTACAAATGTTCAAAATTACCTCCATAAGTTTCACAAATGCTTTCAGTAACTTCCTTGGATTTTAATCCCTTGTCAAATAAAAACAACAAAATACATTGCAACTACTTCTCCTCGATCTCTGACCTCGACATGTTTACTATGGGTGAAAATGAAAAAAATAATGTGAAAACAGTAATAGTATGAACAGAGCTACAAAATAATAACAATGCTTACGTACTTACTTAAAGCAAACTGACTTCAAAACAACATAAAAAATATGACATTTATTTTCGCTTTACCTAAAATATTCCTCCGTGATAGTAGAATTAAGTTCCACTTTGCACAAAACATATTTATTTAAATTGTTTTCTATTTAATCTTTCAGTTATAAAAATAATTTATCAGGTTTAAAAGAAGCCATGGATGAGTTTGAAAGTAAGGAACGCACACCTCGCCAATCTTCCAAGGAAAAGCAGATGGCCAGGGCCAAGAGCAAGTTTACTGAATTAAAAAAAAACATGAACCATGTACTAGAAGCGCTATATCCCGAACAGTGTAATGAAATTGCACATTTAATGTTTGTGAGTATTGCCCTTCTACTAGCGATGAAATATGTGTAATTGTGACTTGATTAATTGATTGGTGTTTGATTAAACCGATGATTGGTAACTTTAATTATTTATATTTCGGTGAGTAGTTTACTGGTACGCTAAAACCTACACCTTCAATCGTTAAATCACACTTACCGAACATCGTCAACAATTGAACACCATTCACAATCAAAGTTTATCTCGTTGCTACCTGCTACTATTGAGTATGATTTGAATTTCTCTATTTGATGCCTATATAATGTGTCAAGCTATTTTGTAATTTTTATCTTCCATGTGTTTGACCTCTCACCTATAACTATATCACATTTGTTCTTATACCTCTTGTTTTTGTCCTTATTTACATTTGGCTAATAATGCATCCAGGCTTCACTTCCATATATATGTATCGGCGCTAGAACTCCATTATGCACTTTCAGTCTTGCTTCAGATGACAAATCCTATTGGTAATAACTATGATTAGAGCACCACTCACATTATTTCCTGCAGTCACCCTCTTTTTATATATTTCTCAGCCTAACTGTCCCTAGAGAACGTAGTTCCCAAATACACAAATTCAAACTTATTCTATGGGCTGGTGTGATCAGTGGTAAATTTTATGCTCAAACGGGTTGTGGATCGTCGGTAAAAAATATTAACTCATCAAAGGTAAAAACCGTAAATGATTAGTTAAAAATGGCGGACTCTTCACAGCTGTTTCAAAAGTAATCTGTCACATTGATACTTAGAAAATTTCAGTATACAACAAAGAATCATTTAATATCCCACTATTTTAGTGATATGAGTTCATCTGATGATAATCTCGCTGTTGAATTTATATTAACACGTAAACCGAAGATTTTTCACCAGCAAAGTGACAGATTTCAAACGCAGGAGTGAATGAAGCCGTAGATAAAGGATAAAATCAAATTTGACATCATTCTCAGAATTTTTATAATTATTCACCTTGCCATACTGCTAGGCGGAATTAACTTTGACAGTAGTAAACTTAATCTCTCTTGGACACCATCATTATTATTGTAGAAAATATGGTCAACGTTCTGAATGCTCGAGTTAGCATGCCATTTTACTTTCAATATTTTATTGTTTGCATTTTTTGTTTGGTTGTTTTGAGAGCAAAATTTATCATTTCTCAAATGTTTGCAGTAATGCTCTTCTTGTTGTCACTTTTTCATTTGGGATTCTTCCGATTTCAGTTGGTTTCTAGTTCCAGTTGGTATATTATTTATTATAAACTAAATAAATCATAATTACTACATGTAACGCTTTTCTTTCCAGACAATTTGTGAGAGACATTTTTCCGAGGATGGATCAAAGTACGCAGAACTGGACAAGGACGTTGATTTGAATGTTTTGGAAATATTGATAACAGCAAAAATTATCGCGCCTCACCCTCATCAAAGTAGAATGTTTAAGTTGACTTTATAATAGTTCAAGAGTATGAAAATCAATCCTGTCATTTAGGCAATATTATCTTTTCATCCATCACAAATGTATTGTAGGCCTTGTAATGCGTGTTAATTATAATGTAATGAAGACTTATAAACAAAGTATATTTAAACAACTAATATGGAGCAGTATGATGTCACATGCGCTGTATGATAAGTACCCGTGTTTAACAACTGATTGCGCCATTGGTGCAAAATCTGTATATCATTGTTTAACGCCATCTTTCAAACGACGCCTGTCAAAATTTCAAACAGATTTATCAATTAGTTTTGTTTTGATAGTTGTTGAAAGTGGGCAGGCAAGTTTGTGTTGGTTTGCAACCAGGGAAAAATAGCAATATCAGTCAGTGATTCCATTCCTTTTTTTAGATGGGAAGACGTGTGAGGAAATCAAAGTAAAGTTGCATGCCGTTTGTAAGGATCATGCATCTTCGATGACTACCATCAGATATTGGTTTAATGAATTCAAGCGTGACCGAATATCGGTTTTTGACGAGAGAAGGACAATCACGGGGCAGTACTATGCTGATTATCAAATTATGTGTTAACGTATTGACAACAGAAACATTGTTAAAAAGACAATGATAAAAATATTGTTTACATCTGGTACCCATATTACATATATAAGAAAAATTAGCCTATGTTTGTGTATGTATAATGTAAGTCTAGAAACTGTTTATAACAAAATCTGTTTTCCTAAATTTAGCTAACAAACTTTTCACGTTAAAGACACACGCTTCAGAAATGCAAGTGCGTAATGTGTACTGAGTAAGAAACGAGTTGCAACAACGTCACCTATGTCCGCTTATGATTTTAGTTGCAAAAATATGTCATTTGACAAGTATTAAAAAAAATTGTTTGAAATTTTTTCATACCAACTCATTTTATCTTGATAATAAATATTGTAAATGTTTTTACTTTTTTTTCTCTTTCAGATTAATTTTAATAGCAAATCTTATCTTTTATATTTAAAAAATGTTAATAAAATTTAAATAAACAATCACTTTGTTTTACTTTCTTAGCGACAAGACAAAAAGAGCGAGATATTTGTATTCTATACATAAGAAATAACATGGGTTAGATTCCCAATAGATGGGTGCAGATTTAATTCAATTCTGATAAAATCAATTGCATCCAGCCTGGGTGATGAAATTGACTTGTAATTTAATTGTCTCATTACTAAACAAATAACACTCACAATATTAAAATATTTTATGTACAATATTTGTCTTGTTTTATATACATGTAATACACAGAGTAACCCAGAAAAAATATGTACATTTGAGACAAGAATTCTAAAATCAAATCATGTGTCAATTTACTTATACTTTCAAGTAAGCTCATTGGAAATGTTTTATTTGATGAGAGGATTCTACTTCCTCACTAACATTGTGATATGTGGTGAGATAGCATCAAATACCCTCCAAATCTCATGCCACTGAACTTTTTTTACGAGGGCATGATGATGATAAGATTTACGGTGCAAAACCGGCAACAATTAAATGAATAAATGAGGATAGAAAAGGGAATGACAATTTTAGCTTATTAAAATAAATATTTATTTATTGATCAACTTCGATTTTGTCTCCTTCAAAGTAGTTCTCGTTAGATATATTGCACTTATGCCACCATTTTTTCCATTGCTCAAAACAACTCAGTTTTTGAGATGATGTTCAGCTGCTCCTGCGATTTTTGTTTTATCTCATGTATGGTGTCAAAACGTTGTCCTTTCAATATTCTTTGAATCTTCGGAAAGAGAAAGAAATTACAGGGAGCTAAATCACTTGAATACGGAAGCTGTTACAGCACTGTGGTCATGTTTTTGGCCAAAAATGAACAAATAAGCAGTGAGCAATTTTGGAACAAGTTTGACTGCCACTCTTCTCATGCCCAAACTATCTGTTAAAGTTGCTTCGCATGACCCGCGAATGACATTAACTTCTGCAAGCTCTCTAGCGATAATTTGTTGATTTAAAAAAATTATTTCCTTGACTTTTGCAAGGTTTTCATCGTTGATTGATGAGCTTGGTTGTCCAGACCTGGCATCATCTTTCATGTCATCATGGCCCTCTTAAACATTTTACCGCTTATAAATTCTTCTTTCCGATATAGATCTTTGGCCGAAGGCCGTCTGCGACATTTTCACCACTACACTTCATTATATATTTAACACAAAATTTAATATTAATTCTTTGATTGGTCATTTTTAAAAATAAAAAACCGTAGAGCATCACTAAAGTGGTGTTAATCAATTGGTTGTCAAACAGGAACTATGCATTAAATAGGATCGAAACTTGACACGTACGTCGCTCACATGGTCACCAACATGAAAAAAAAAACTAAAACTCAATCGGTGACATACTTCAAAATTTGTCATTTATTTTTTATTGTAGACGAAATACTGAAAGATGGTACTTTTAATAGCCTGAACAATCGACGAGCTTACATGAGAAGATGTATGAATGTGGATGAGATGATGGTTGTGTGTCAGGACAGAAAGTGTGGCACTTGATCCTCTCTGCCTAACCCTTCAGTAAATGCCATGATGGTAAGTAAGTTATTGAAGAAGAATGTGCCTTGAATATTACTTGATATGAACTAGTGCTTGGACCAGAATGGATAACAACTTCACTTCTTGCGGTAACTCAAGAAAAATTTACTTTTATCGTCTCTAATTAGAATTATAAAATTTATTAAACGTTGAATACATAACCGTTCAAAATGCGTATTCATTATTTGGGACTTGGGACTAATAAATTGTATTCTTGTATTACAGGTCTGATTACAGTTATCAACATTAGCAGTGTAAAGTTGTATGTACAGCTTCAAAATATTTTTGCTACTTGCAAAGTGTTTGCTTGCATAGTTGTCATCCTCGGGGGAATTTACGAACTCTCGTTGGGTAAGTACCTCTAATAAATAATCTGCAATTAATTAAAAAACTAAACATCCGTAACTGATACAATCGCTACAATGCTTCTTTCGCTATTCTCACTACAATCTAAAAATTAAATTAAAAACAATTGTTATTACAATAAGTCCTCTAAATGTGAACTGTGAATCTTGCAAAACTTTCAAAGAAACGAATGGCAGCGCATAAGTTTACTCTCTGCCAGCATACAGGACCCACGTTTTCAGTAATATTTACAGTAGTCATGTGCAGTCTTCTTTAACAAGTGTGTGGTGCTTTTCAATGTAGCTACATTTTGTTCATTGCTGTATAATTCATTTTAACCCCAGCCCTGCACAATGTCAGATGTTAAACGCAAGAATAGTGGTGTTTATTACAGTAAATGCTGAATCCTTAGGCTACTTAGTTGGTCTTGCAAATGATTTCTGTTCTGAAAGCTCGTTTGTATATGTATATTTTACTTATTAAACTATGACAACCTACATACATGATATACTCATACTCATCAAATTAGATTTTTTTATGTGACTTATTTTTTCCACTTGAAAACTAACTACCAATAAAAGAAAAAGTTCTTGTTCCCAGTACCGACGAAAGATATATTTGTTATTTGTATCTTTCTACGTGATACATGTATGTCTAATTTGTTTTAATTATCAAGAAACTATGTTCCGAATGGTTACACTTTCACAAATAATATTTGATTGTATTTAAAAAATACTATTATTTAAAATTCAGGAAACGTATCAAATCTTCAGAAGGGATTTGAGGGCTCTAAAACTGGTCCAGGCAGCATCGCCCTGGCCTTTTACAGCGGCTTGTGGGCCTACGACGGCTGGACGGCTGTCACCACAGTCACAGAAGAAATACAGAACCCATCTGTGTATGTTTAATATTATTTCATTTTTTTACTCTCAAATTTGTACATTATTTGGCCTATATTATAATATGTATAACCATAAATTTTAATATGAGTTTCTTTTGTGAGATAGATAGATATGATATATATTTTTTTTTTAATTGTTTATATTGCATCTAAGAATACATGTCCTTAGGTATAGTTTAATGACCTATTTATGCCACATCCACGTAAAGTACACAAACACATAAGCAGAAAGCCTGCCTATATAAGATGCCGGTAAATATTTTGTAACCAGTTCTCTTGAATAAATCCAAGGTGAAACATCTTTACTTTTTATTGATGGTGTACACCCTGAAATCGTAATACATAACCATCATGCATATCTCTACAAATCAGTCAGTTAAAATATCCAAAAGATTGAAAAAAACAGTACCCGAAAAATACTATAAAAACTGAGGAAATACAGTATTTATTATGAATGACAGAGTCTACACGGTAGATATTTGAATTTTGAAAATATTCCACTCAACTTCAAGCAAAGCAGCCGTCATGTCATCAAAACTGGTGAAGTCCCACTCCAGTACAAATTGTTCCACCGTCCATGCTGTAGCAGCGAAAACCATCATGACCACACAGACGTATCGCAACCTGCGACTAGGTCACTGAAGGAGGAGTGCTGTAGTGATCAGAATTCATATTCACCGCCATCTCAGTCGGCATCAACGCTAGCGACAGCGCTGCCGGCTGCTACTACAAGTCTGGCTCAATCATTCACCCCCAAGCAATCTCTCCAGTTTCATCGTTTCAAAGTGAAGCGAGACCACCGACTCACTTCACTTCGAACTTCACATCTTAACTCATCCATTATATTCATTCTCATCCATCTTCATTGGTATATCCATCACAATAAACACCTCAACACACCAAATCTCATTTCTTTCATTTAACCACCGTCCTAACCCCCAAACTTATAATGAGGAATTCATCATACTACTTTACAACTAAAACAATACTTGTATTAATTTTATTATTATTTATTTCTAGCAACATTCCTAAAAGCATAATGATTGCTGTACCAACAATCACCGCCCTCTACATGTTCATGAACATTGCTTACATGACTGTGCTGAGCGTACCAGAGATGATGGCATCATCTGCAGTGGCAATATCATTTGGAGAAAAAGCCTTAGGACCCTTTGTGTATCTGATTCCTGTTGGTGTTGCCATCGCAACCTTTGGGTGTGCTCTTAGTCTGCAGTTTGGAGTTACCAGGTATTATTTATTTTATGATATCAAAGTAATAATGACACTAAAAAGTATGTTTTGTATCTACTGCTGGATGAAGACCTTCCAATTTTTCTCTATCTTTTGCTAAATGTTGCCACGTATTTCCACAGAGTTTAATGGTTTCATCATTCTTGCCGATTTTAGATGAGTCTGTGTGGCCGCCGGATACAACTGAATAACTGTGTTCATCCAACAATTGTCCATCCTTATAAACTATGCAGCCTGCCCATTGCGTATTCAATTGTAACAAATGTGTATTACGTCTTTCTCGAGTTCAATTTTTACCAGAGGAAAGTTACATTGTAGAACTTAGTTCATTTTGGTAACTGAAATATTTTTTTAAACCATTTTTATATATCATAAATATACAATCCCAGAACATCATTGGTCTTGTAAATAATCTTTAATGCAATTTTAAGAACTAATACTGTTATTTGTGCCTTAGAGGAGAAAATAAGAAAAACATTACCATACCAGTATAAGGCTAGCGGTAAGGCCTGGGTTGATCACATTACTGATGAAAATATATTAAGACATAAATAAGAGAACTAATAGCAACTATCAAGGAAAGCTACATAAAACAAATTATAGATATATCATAGAGACAAAGCTATTTATATTATATTATTTGGGATGTATGGAAGTATGGGTATTAAAGAGCCTACGACTTGTCTTCAGCTGGCTTAAGTTATCACTTTACACAATGTAACGTTCACCATTCCACTCAATCAACCACCATATCTATCAAATTTTTGGAAGTTGTATTTATGTTACCTAGTATAATGTGTTAATCAGATATAGAATATAGCTTCTATGTTTTCTAAATAAGATTCTCATTAGTGACATCTATGTCGTTTCAGGGAAATGAACATCAAATTTTCAGACCATAGATGGTGACAGTGAAGTTGTAGTTAATACTCGGAAGTGTTTCTACATGATAACATATATACAAGTTCCAAAAATTTGATAGATATGGAGGTTGATTGGGTGGAATGGTGAACATTACATTGTGTAAAGTGATCACTTAAGCCAGCCGAAGACAGGTCGAAAGCCCTGCTATATCCATACTTCCCATATAATATAGGTAATATAAAAAGCTTTGTCTCTATGAGATATCTATAATTTGTTTAATAACAATGCCTTTGGGGGTAAAAATCCAGTAATTGTGTGTTCTTGTACATACTCAAATATTGTTGAAAGTTACATACTTCGGACACATTCTCTGCAATAAAAAATATGATATTTTACAACTCGTTATGCAGAAGAAGATAGAAGGCAGCAGAGGCATGGGTAGAAAGTGATTATCTTGGCTTCAGATCAGATTATCATATCACCTCAGAAAGTGATTCAATGTCCAAAATGTTAGTGATCTTATACAGAATAAATCAATATACCGCAACATGGTTGCCAACATTCGATAGAAGGCGACACACGAAGAAGTCTTGTTAAAAATTGTGTGCGCTATGATGCCAAATTGTATGCGCGTGCACACTTACACACCTTAGAAACAACATTGCTTATATAATTTATTAGCCGTTTACTGACAAATATAGTGTAATTCTGATTATATATCTCTCTTCTTTCAAACAGTGGAACTAGTGATGAAATAAACTGCGATTATGACTAAAATTGTATGATTGGTGTTTGATTGTAACGATAATTGGTTACTGTGATTTAAAGATTAGAGGTTTAAGAATAGACCGGTGATTGCTCGCCGAATTATTAATAAACACCATTCATAGTTTATCTCCTCACTAATTTTTTTTTATACATATGTTCATATTTCAGGTTGTGTTATGTAGCTGGTAAGGATGGGCACACCATTGAAGTGTTCTCATTTGTTCACATGAGAAGATTTACCCCTGCAGCTGCTGTTGCCTTCCAGGTTCATTATTTTAATCATCGTTACTTTTACAACAATCATAGAAATTACAGAACATCTATGAGATTTCAACCAAATTCTGACTTGTAAATAACAATATAACTATGTATAAATCCCAGTAAATATTATTGTTTGTTTGTATATGATATTCAAAAGAAATATTGTACATCTGCTTTTTACTAATAAAAATTATTTTTTTAGGGTGTGATAGCGTTCATGTTCATCGTAATCGGCAATATAATGCAGCTCATAGACTTTGCGTCGTTCTTGATTTGGATATTCTATGGTGGAGCGATGGTGGCACTCCTCGTGCTGAGGAAGACTCACGCCAATGTACCCCGGCCATACAAAGTCCCCTTAATTATTCCGTATTTTGTGCTGGCCATCGCAATCTTCCTGTCTGTGGTTCCCATCGTGGGAGACCCTTCTGTTAAATACCTGTTTGCCATCGGGTTTATTCTGATGGGCGTAGCGGTGTATAGTTACTTCATATTTTATAAAAAGAGACCAAAACTGATGGGTAAGACTTGAATACTTTTTAAATATTTTACGCAAGTAACTCTTGGGCACCGTGTGCTTATATTTTGTAGATACCTACAATTATATTTGAAATCATATTCATCAACATCTACAAAAGAAGAATTATCAAGTTTACTACTGAAAAAAATCATGCGAAAAACAATCCAAACAACATACCGATTCTTACTAATCGATATCTCTATACTGAGACTTAAAAGGATCCTATCTCATGGCACTCCATTGTGTTGTAATACGAGCAAATGAATGTGACCATAAAACGCGCAAGAAGCGTTATGCGACACTGGATCATTTTTTGAAGATATTGTCGCATAACATGTTTTAAATATTATAAAAGATGTATGCTTTATAAATCACAACTCTCTAGTATTTAATTCTAAATTACTGATCAATAATCTATTTTAAATAAACTAAACGCACATTTGAATTATATATTTGTCATTTACATATGTTGATCTTTCGAAACTACATTTGTGACAAAAATATTACTTAAATTTTTGTGTATTTGAATATTTACAGTATTTAAATGAAATTACTTTCCATTATTTGAAACTACATGAAATGGAAACAACAGATAATTCAATTCCTTTTTTATTTTCAGATAAAATTACAAGAGCAACTCAAGCCTTATTCGAAGTTGTGCCTCCCTCAGCACATAAAGATTAATGCGAAAACCTTCAATATAATCAATTTTTATTGTACTAATTACCAGTCAAATTATTTTGATAAACGTATACATATCAATATTATATTATATTACCAATGTTACCAAGTATTTGGATGCTACATTTTTTAAATACACCTAAATAATTTAGTATTTTATAAGTTAAATATTTTTTTAGTTAAAAATATGTAAAGTACAAATTGTTTGACATATATTGTTACAACATGTACAGCGTAAATAATTCATAATTAGAAAATATTATTTTTAAGTTTTATAAATGTTAAATAATCTTTTCCGTGCCATACGATTGTTGCTATATTTTTAATGAGAAACTAATTCTACCCACACATAGTAAAACTCCCTCATATCCGGCACATCTGTGATCAGGAGTTACCGGATAACATAATTTTACAGATATCTGTTCGTCCATGACTAAATTACATAATACTGCACAAAACTCTGTACACCTACTATTGATGACGAAATTAAACTGCCTTAATTTATGTACATAAAAATTAACTGAATATGTAATGAAAATAAAATTATCTTTACTAGCACTAAAATGAATCATATAAAAATATACCACTGTTCGAGTGCCTGTTGCTTGAGAGTACCGAATATGAGGAAGTTTACTATACTTTGTGGATTTAACCTCTAAAGGAGTAACGTATATATTACATCCACGGCTTTTGTCCCCGAATATATAAATCATAATACAAACATTACCCTGCCATCTGAATGACATATTAGATAACTTTTTTAAATGGAATAATCAAAATTAAAATAGACAAACACGCTCCTCTGTGCACACTTTACTAACAAAAACTCTCTCGCTTAGAGGTTAAATGATTTTGTAGATTAGACTATAAAAATTTATTTTTAAAGTGTAACATTCTACTTACTCTATGCATTAAAAATTAGATATACACTATGCCTTAAAAATAAATGTACACTGTGCCTTAAGTAAGCAGCCAACCTGATATATACGGTCTGTTAGAAAAGTGGTTATTTTTGTTTAACAATGAAAATTTTACTTCACTGGATAATTTTGTCATTGGTACTTATACTTTAAGAAAATTATGCATTTAAATTAAGTGGTTAAGAAACCATTTTGTTTTAAAGTTATATTTTTTAAAATAGTAAACAATCAAGTCTATTGTCAGAAATTTGAAAATGAAATACAGGCAGATCTCAATTTATGAACGAGTTTCGTTCCTTGAGGCGGTTTGTTATATATTCTTGTTCATTATGTGTCAAAACATCTAAATATGCAATGTAATCATATAAGTTAGCAGTCATTTTTACATATGAAAAGCATTGTATTAAATATTGAATGTGTGTTTTATTATAATAATACGCTATAAATGTAAAATAAGTTAAAACAGTTAACAGTTTTTCCATTTTGTGCAATATAAAACTTTTATTTTTCACTATCCTACTCATTAAAGTAGATGATGTTCCCGTAACGGCCCCACAATTCTATCTTAACCTATAATATTGTTCCATACTCGATCTGTTCACATCTTAATGACGAGCTAAATCCATCTGCTCTTCATCTCTTTATGATGTCTAGCTTCGTTTCTAAACAAAAATGTTGTCTTTTACTAGTACTATCACAATCAGTTGTGTCGCTTTGGCATGATAAATTAAAATTTAATTTAAACATATATTTTCGTCTTTAAATATTGAACTACCCTTTACAATGTCTTTAAATTGACTGACCAGGTTTTTGTAATTTGACATAGGCTATAATTGTTCAATTACCTTGTCACATATGATGTATCAGTTCTTGAATTATTTGCTAAATCACGCTAGAAAACTGATTTTATTGCCCCATTCCATAAATATGTCAAACAGGGTATTTTTTACTTTTTACACGGTATAACAGCTTAAATTTATTTTTATAATACAGAGTGACCCTTCATTATGTTTGCATTTTGCGCATTACGTAAATTGAGAACTGCCTGTACTGTAATACTGCTATGGAATTTATTATTTATATTACATTTATTAATTCATTTTTGAAATTATTGTCATTTGCATATTTTTCGCGCCCATATTAAGATGACCTTTAAACACTTAATATATATGTATGTATTACGAAGTCACGTCACTTGTATGAAAAATAAAATTTACTCTTCGATTTCTCGTGATGAGGATTAAATTACCTGTCTCTTTATGAATAGTCAGCCAAATGACAATTTTTTTAAAATTAAACTACAAAGTATGTTTACAAAATAAAATACTAGTACACCAAGTGGAAGCAAAGAATACTGGCCGCCAGCATTGTGAGAATCTGAGCGAGCTGTCTTCAGTTCACTACTGCGATACACATATCGTGTTGGTAAATTCCGACTTTTGCCAGTCAGAAAAAAGCTGTGATCATGATCTACAGTAATACTGTCTAAATTCTAATATTTTTCATTTTTTTTTCATTCAACAAAAATACTCTTTGAGGATTGCCATTGTGTTTTTGTCTGTGATTTATCATACTTACTAACATGTCTATTTCGTCTGAATTTATTCAGACTGTATATCGCATAAAGTAATTATATATTTTTTAAATGATGAAAAACTTAGCTTGATATTTAATAATTAGATAAATATTATCAAGTTTACTCTTATTTAGAGTTTGTAACATATCAAATATTTTGTTATTTTTATATGTAATATATAATAATTTCATTGTATATTTTACTCCATTACCTGTGTTAAAATAACTTTTAACAATTTTTAAAAAGGGGTACATTTTGAAATTAATGTAATATTTTTATAATTTTTATTCTATGTTTATTTAATACTTATTTTTATAAAATTTGTTTTTTTAGAGGATTCCCGGGTGAAATGCGTGTGTTAAAAAAAGTATATATGTATATATAAGTAAGTACATAACATATTAAATGAGGTTCGCGGTTAGGAGTGCAATATGTAAGAAATATTGGTATAATTTGGGTGGTACACTAGAAACCTCCAACAGTTAAATCTCACTTACCAATATCATTACAATCGAATACAAATGACACAAACACAGTAACAATAACGGTTTAGCTTATCACTAGTATTTAATATCTTTGTGGATACCAATGGGAAAGAAATATCTCTACAAAAAGAACACCACATAAACTTAAAATAAAATCCAGACAATGTTTGAAGAAACCAAAACAAATACAATGATCTGTATGCAAGGTGAGGCAAGATGACCTGAAAATCGTGTTTTATGTGAATGTGGTACAGATGGTAATTTGTTTTTATTTATTTATTAAATATAACAACTTTAGGACAAAAACTTTTTAAAAAGTAAGTTAAGAAATACAATAATAATATTTATTATACGTATGTAAATATATTATACATATAAATCTAACTCAAGGGAAAGGCCTATGGGCTTGTAGTATAGGTACTACATATTATTATTAGTTATGTAATACATAAAATCTTCTTTTTTTTTCAACATTCTTTAATGTGTAACTTAAATAGGCTGATTGTTACTGCCTTCAAAATCTATTTTTAAATGTTGGGAGATTCATTCTGAATGTTGACGTTTATATAGATGTATAAAATAGTTCTGTGAGGAATTCTGACTTTTATATAGTGTAATTTTTCATGGTGTAAAATTTATTAAGTCATGGAGATTTACTGTAGTCAGATTTTTTATCAGTAGCACAGGGTGGAATAGATAAATTTTTAATTAGCCTTAGTTACCTGGGATTGGCGGTTCTCCGCCTGGACTTGATAATTAGCATCAAGATTTGGTTTTTTTTTTCAAATAAAAGATATTTCAAAAAATCTCTGAAAACATTTAGTTGAGTGCATGCTATAGCATTTTGTATATCATAACTAAGTTAAGAACCTTAAAGTAATAATATTTTTATATAACTATTATTCGTCGGAAAAATAACAGTACATTTTACTGAAAAATGCCATATTTTTGATAAAAAATTATTTATTCTCTTTTGTGAATTTTTTTCCTGATTGTATATCAATTATTGTAAAATGTTCTTTAACAGATTTTGGTATTTTTAACCCTTTTACTGAAAATTAATTTTGAATTGCAACCATAAACTGAAATCTAGAGAAATATAATATTATTACTCTCTTTGGTTTGATAATAAAGTTGGTGCAAACTTGCCCTCGAATAGAAAGGATCATTGGATCGATTGAATTGTCCAAACTTTTAATCGAGTCAGAGCAAATATACATCTTCGTGGAATGAAATACCAAAAAACAAAATATTCATATTTAAAGTATTAAATCAATCATGGAAATTAATTCCAACAAAAAACATTCCTTTTATTCTTACATTCCAAAGTAGGCACTCATATTTTTCTATTTTAATATTATGTTATTTTTATTTTGTTTCGTTTTAAATCTATTCTCCTAAAATCTATTGTTTTAACCTGGAGATAGTTACACCTAGCAAAAATTTAACTAAACTGATGTAATTTGTGTGTTGTATTTCTTTTAAAAGGTGTACTTACAATTCTTCAAATCCTTCAACGTCACAGCAGTGGTTGAACAGTTAATGGAAAATCACTATATGCATTATCTCTGAACGGTACATCTGTTTTTTGCAAATTTATCATTTGTTATTTTGATTATTTTACATTTATAAAATGCAGTTTTTTTATATTTTTGCTTTGGAGATTTACTAGCAAGAGTTGTTTAATGTATTTTGTTTTCTTTTGTACTGAAGAATCGCAACTTTTCTTCAAATAAAACTTTTGAAACTAATGAATTTAATAATTTAACTTATCCCCTAAAGAATTATTTCTGTCGGAACCCGGGAAAAGAAATCTTCTACTAATCCACCTACATAAGATGTACAAAATATAAAAGGAGAGTGATCTTATGATGAATATAAGTAAGGCAAGAGTGATAGTATTCTAAAAAGATGAAAATTAAACTAAATTTCATATTTGTAATGAAAGATATTATCAATGATTAGAATAAATGAGGACTATGGAAACAAAACCGCCACTATCCAATGTAAAGTAGATAGTGACATGTTTGACAATGATTATCTGGTAATAGTGGCAGTTCTACAATGGATTTTTTATAACAGCTCTTAAAAACATATTTAAGTGTTAAAACATAGCCAAGTGTATCCTGATTTGGTGCCAAGTGATTTCCAATTTTTCCTTCATTTGAAGCGGTTCCTAGGTGGCATCCCTGGCGGCATCGTTCTATGTTGAAAGTGTACAAAAATTGGTGCCCCGTTATGATAAGTGCCTTAATAATAGTGGCGACTATGTTGAGAGGTAGTTTAAGATGTATAACGTCCGAAGAGAGTAAAGTTTTGTAAAAATGATATTGTGTTTCTTTTAAATAAAAATCCGGTACTTAAAAAATGCACCATGTAGTTTAGTTCCTTGATTAGTCCAGTTTTACAGTCCGGGATATTGGTGGAACCGATTACCCGGACTATGCGAGGTATTACTGTACATGTTTATCAATGTTGACACAAAATACATACATTTGCCATTCATAGGTATTATTGTTTTATATTTTATTAAGACCCGACTATTGGTATTGGCTGTTATTTATTTCTTGATCAGATTATAAATGAAAGACGCAGTGACAATTCTTCAGGTGCACATTATCATTAAAAGCACATGCATACCTTAGAGGTAGTGATGATAAAATTGTTATTTAAACTGTTATTGTGACTGTGATTGTAACGATGATTGATAACTGATTATCGTAAGTCTTCGAGCAATGACTGTTACACTAGAAAGTAAGTCTTCAACAGTTAAATTTTAATTATCAATCATCGTTAAATCTCAGTTACCAACCATCGACACAATCGCAGTCATGTAGCAGTTTACTATCACTACTTAGAGGGAATATTGTATGACTGCAAGGTATATATACTTTAAAAGAAGTAATTGCTGATGGAAATTTGATATTATTAGCAGGGTTCAATAAAGTTCTTGTACATACTAATACTTGCATAGAAGTGAAGCCTAAAGACCATAAAAAAATGAAGGCCGCAGTAGCAATTAGATTGTTCAATCAAGTATGTATAAAAACAATCTTGCGTAATCGGATAAACCAGATATTGAAAGATTTCCAGAAGAAACTTCAACAATATGACAAGCATAAAAAATTCATGCGTATAGTTGTATTTCAATTCAGAAGAATGTCTCGTTCTTTTTCTTTGTCAGTGAATAAGTACTGCGTTTTATTGTTTCAGACTAAAAAAATAATACAACAAATACAATGAACACTCTCATGGCTATGCGTAAACATTGCATAGGTATGTTACGTGCATTTCTAAAAGGTGTTAGAATGTAAGTTTGATGTTTGGGTACTACATAAAATAAGTAGGAGGTGCAAGCTAAGATCATTTCACTCATTAAAAATATTTTCCTACCTATACCTCCAGATGAAATACAGTACCAGTGTTTTTATAATCATTTACAATAACAAATTACTTCAATTGTATTTGTACAATGTTAACCCAAATATGTGTTATGATTTATGCTTATTCGCTATTGCGTATTTTTTCAAGTAGGTACTTATTATGTATTTGGCAATCGTTGATGAAATAGTCACCATGTGTTGACGGCCAATTATATTGGGAAAATTCTAATTATATGATTTTAAACTTGGCATTCTTTCACTTAAAAGTTGACCGATTATGGATTATGTATAATTCAAAATAAATTAATGAAACAAAAAAATCAGTTTATATTCATTTTAATGACATAAAAATATCAGGTAAATTTATTAAAATATATTTACTCTTAATATTCGGAAACAACAAAAACTATTAGGGATAATACTTAAAATATATCCACAAATGTTTAACATGTATACGTACGTTTCCATTGTAGTATCACAGAAAATAATTATCCATCATTCTGCTTGGAATCTAATAGAAAAGGTAAATAAAGTTCACATGATAATAAGTAAATTTCAAAGGTGTTATGATAAATATCGCTAGATGGCTGTATGCGCTATTTGCCATTAGTTTTTTATTGCATTACGTCATCCAATTTCTCACTAGCCATTGGCTGGAAGTAGAGTCATGCTTCTAAAAATAGAAGGTGATATCACCCTTCGTTTTATGGCTTTGTCTCAGTACCAAAACGTCAAATACCTATCCGCATGTGATACGCCGCAGATATTAACAGGTGGCGGTTACGTCGTTTTGCGCCTCTGTTTTAGTATATTTTTCTCAGAAGGGCATCCCCATAGTGTTGTTTTCGTCATAAGCTGATGACTCATCGCCGTAAACTGTCAAGACTTGATTGTTCCCGGAAAGTAAAAAAATATCGCGTATACAAGTTGGAATCTTCTTCCAAGTTGTTGTGTATCTGTTTTGCGCAATTAGATATTTCGATAATAGTGGTTTGTGGTCTTTTAACATTTTGAGGCAGTGTTAGTAAATATTTGACAAAATGAAATACGACGCGAATGATAGTCAGTCAAATGACTCCGATATGTCCAGTGATAGTCAATCATCACAAATGTCTTCGGGAACAGACTTTCTCGGATCTTTATCCCATGCTAGGATGTCAACATCGACGGTAAGCATAACTATTTAATATTTCATAACCTCGCTTTTTGTTTGCATTTTGTTTACATAATATTATAGCGAATTATTTCTGTTTTATTATGATTGTTTTCTTATCTATCTTCAAGTTTTATTGATTTTTTACAGAGAGTATGTAGCCATAAATCATTTTTATATTAAACGAATTTGTAATCCAACATGAATGACGTATGAGATGTCAAAACCCGCGAAATTTCATCATGATATGTAATAATGTCTACAAAATTTGTTATTTCAATTGCAACGTCATATTTAAAAACATGTTGATTTTCTGCTGTATATCAGTAATTTTTTCCAATTAAAGCTTTCATTAAATATTTAGATGAACTTTTTTTGACATCTAATTGTTAGGTTAAGTTTAAAATCAAAGTGTATGCTTTTAGGCAAGCACTAAACGTGTATCAAAATTTACAGAATTAGTATTCGTAAAGCGTGAATTGATTTAGGAGTGTTTTCAAGCAGTTTAAAATTCTTCAACATTTCATTAATATTCACTAAATCGCCACTACATACCGGGTTATTACTGAGAATGGTGAAATAAGATAATGACAGCACATAATGTACAAAATTTAACCATTAAAACATGTAAGTGTATGTAGTAAGCATTCTAAAATTGAAAATTCATTTATCCTTTGAACCCAATGCAGCTGTTTTGTGCAGTTCTGTAGACAGCTCACATCTTGTCTGAATTATGTGTAGGACTGTTTGAATTTAGAATGACTTGCAATATTTATTAACTCTGCAAAATACAGTTATTTTAACGTCCACACCATTATACCGCACTCCCATGAGTATATAATAAAATCTCTTGATGGTTATGATATTGAATTATGAATTGCGATATTGCCAATTACTGTATAAAGAATTACTTAAAGGCAGTTTTAAAAACATGATTATCACACACTTAATTTCAAACCACATTTAGTTTAATCAACTATTTACCATCACACTGGTTCTCCACAGGGGTAAGCAAATATGACAGAATGCCAGACCCTTGTCTAGTTAACTTTCATACATTCCCATGCACGCTGTTGAAACCTCTAACAAAGCTTTTCTCCAATGTCGGGTCTAACTGATCCCACCAGGTCTTTCACACATGCCGTTTGTTCCTATTACTGTCAACACTCGTCTCATATTTTATTTACAATCCCCTTCGTGCCACACACCCAAAACATCTTTCATAATTCTATCAACTATGTTGCAAACAAATATACATTCGCTCCTACGCCATGTTTAATTTCATATAATATAATTATGTTTTTTTGGGTGGGAATCATAATAATTATTTTTGTTAAGTAAATCTTTCATTTCCCTTATTCTTGTAAACACGTTTCATAAAATAATTGAATTGATGATATCACGTATCCTTCAGATTCAAAATAATTAACTGGTCGTCGAATAATAAACAAAATTGTATATTTACATTCCCTCTTCCATTTTTTTATTTTGACTCACTGAATTTCCCACCCAATGGTTCAAATTCTATTTCTGTTGCGTTTAAACCTAAAGATTTTCCAAAAATTTGGCAACCTCCCACAGACAGGTCGTGAGAAATCTTCGATAGCACATTGACTCAGTGGAAAAAATATTTGGTATGCACTATATTAATCTCATGCCGAAGCGAGTCTTAGCCATTTGATTGATACTACTAAAATATTGGATGACAGTTGATATTGTAATGAAATTGTTCAATCCGCTTCAGGGTCCTGGTTTCCATTGACACGTGTTATAGGAGATCTCAGTTATTTAGAGTGTAAAGTCTCATTTATGATAACAATTCTTTGCCTTAGCCGATTTCTATAATGGGTGCAAAATCACTGTGCAAGAATTTTGACATGTTTTAGTGAATATTATTTTTCAATACATCATTTTTAAAAAACATTGGCAATAGGTTTATTGTTGCATTTCTAGATTTTAAATCAGAATTTTATTTTTAGGTGAAATGTGTTAAGTTAAAATAGTGAACCTGGTCTCCGATGCCTGGAGACTAGGACTTCCAATGTGAGCGTGGAGGGTTCATGCTTCTAATGAATATTAGCAAATCAAAAGTGATTGCATTGCATGACTAAATGTGTTATAATGGAAGTCTGAAATTGACAAAAAAGAACAAAAGTAGACTAAATACGGTAAAAATGCATCCGGTTAGGCACATATATGGTAAACCTATGATATATAATGAGAGAGTAAAAAAATTACCTTATTACAAGCAAATATAGATCTCTTTTTCAATATTAGCAAAATTACTTTGTGGCCACATATTATATAAATAATAAGACAAAATACTTTGTTTAAACCACTATTTATTGATTATTCAACATGTTTCAATACCTATGGAAACAATGTATACTAAAATTAAAAATACAGGCATTGATAAAAACAAAACTATAAATAAGTAGAAACTAATATGAAAACAAATCTAAAAGGTGACTATTTGCAAAGAGGATTTGGTTATTTATAATATTTAGCTTGCTATTAACACTTTTTCTTATTTCTAAAATTTCAAATTTGTCTAACTGTAAACCTTAAATTAAAAATTATACATAAAAATACTATTTATATATGCGAAAGTAGGTAAAGGCCACATTCTAAATAGGAATGATGGTTAGTAATAATAATAATAATAATAATAGGTGCTTCTCTATCTTGTTTTACTATTATATTAATAAATTGTTTCATTTCTTATCAGTCCTGTAACAATGTCAACTTTCCAGCTTGCAGTGTTGTGCAAAATGATGCATATCATTTAATTATTATTTCCAATCTTATCATGTCTAATATTTTCAGCCCATTTTGTCCCTGAGAACAAAGGTCAATTAATGGTTATGTGTGTAGACATTTTTTTTTACTACATGTGACTGTTATTTCTCTTCATATTATAATAATATAAATTTCAAAAGACATTTGTTATCAGTAGCCGCATAAAACATGGCGAAGCTACCACATCCTCTGCGATAACCGTATCTTGATAATGTTCACATTTGTTTTGTTTTTTTAAATACTCAAATAAATGAATGCATCATTATAATCCAGCGTAATTTATTTTATTCTGTTTTTGTAAATAAAAATGTTCATCAACACCTTTCAGTGGAGTGACCATTTTTTATGTTCCTTCCTCGGGAGGTCTTAAAATCACGACTCGGTACTTGTAAATATTATAGGTGCGCAAATGTATAAGGTAGCGTGTCTACAGAGATGTATTGAAACTGATAGACTTTCAG
Source organism: Eubasilissa splendida (assembly GCA_031772225.1). Lineage (NCBI taxonomy): Eukaryota > Metazoa > Arthropoda > Insecta > Trichoptera > Phryganeidae > Eubasilissa > Eubasilissa splendida. The sequence continues at coordinate 24,154,055 of CM062861.1, read as the reverse complement.
TTCTTTCTCGTTTGCATGTTAGATACGATCTGATCTCTGAAGGGTTGTGTTATAGTTTATAAAGATAATTCTGGAGATATTTCTCCCATTAAATTATATAGAAGATAATTTAAATCCGGGTAAACAAAGTCATAAATTAGACGATATGAAATAATCGTTTCAATACACATCCACTTACAGAAAGCATAAATAATAAGATAAGACAAAACTATTAAAATAGTGGTTCTAACCCATAACTCTCCTCAAATCAAGAAAGGTTAAGGTTGACAAACTAAAAGATAGGGATGTGGTTTCGGAGTTTAGGTTCATACATAACACATTCATGTTGAAGTATAAGCTCTTAGAACCTTTTATATCGCCCTTATAACAATTAAAATTAACCATGGAAACGCCTCTAGCAGCTTTTCGTGGAAATCGAAAGTCCAAGAGCTCCATCCATTCCACGAGATCATCATTATTCTGTCTGCTGAGCACTCGCCTACTTCTTGCAGATTCATTTTACACTAGCAGGTAAGCAATCGGCTCCGCTGGGCTTACTGCTAGGCCCTGCGGGCGGGGATTATGGCCGCTACGCGGTCTTTGGTTACCGCTACGCGGTAGGGTCTCGATAGAATCTATATTTCAATGATAGTGCTTTCCCCCAAACAAACGTAAATAATTATCTCGATGTAATTAAAATTATTCCACCTTAAGGTTAGGTTAGTTAAAACCAACCAAGTTAGGTATTAAAACGAACAAAAATGACATCTAAACGACAATAATAAATACAAATGCTATTTTATCAGTATAATTTGCATTTAAGTAAAAATGAATGGTTTTCTCACTCAACCTAGAACACATTAAATTTTTAGTTATGATGAATTAATCCCCCGCAGATTTTGACAAATATTAGGTAGCAATCATAACCAAAAATTATATTATTAAAACCAACAAGTGTTATTCATGGGAGTTTTAATTTTTTCTACTGTAATGTAATGCATAATAAAATAAAATATATTAAACACTCGCCTCGCAATTGACAGTGCGATCATAGAAAAAATTCGTACGATTTCACAATTTACGTACTGTTATTTAGTATATAAAAGAGAAAACATTTAACTAATCTTAACCTTACTTACAAAACACGTTTGTTTTTGCCCTGCTGACGTCTCACAGACCTGACTGTTTAATCGAGCATTATATAGCCATAGACACTACATCCTAGACGTCCAGAAAGTCATAGAAAATAGACGGGGAGACGTAATATTATTATGGATTATTATTCTCCTATTGGGTCATAAATTTTACGCAAGTTTTATTTTCGAAGACCTGCAATCTGATTTCCTGCTTCAAAATGAGCAAAAAACAAAAGAATTTTACATATAAAGTGCACAATAACATAACATCAAACCTTCTAACAACCCACACCCTCGCACTCGTAAATATCAATATGCTCTATCGCTGTTCCTCGCGACAGATTTACTGATCAAAAAAAAAAAAAAATTTATTAGTGATGAGTAATTTCTGCAGTCATTTTTAACGCACAATAAACCGTCGTGCTCGTGGTCTAATGGTTACTGTACTCGCTTAGTGATCTAGTGGTCGGGGTTTGAACCTCGCACCAGGAGGCCATCAAGTGTGTACTATTTTCATAGCACAAACGTTCAGCTTAGTTTGATAATAGTAAGAATATTGATGTGAATATTGTTTAAAAAAAAAAGTGTATCTGTACTCTACCGCTGAATTGCTGCGAATCGCATTGTTAACCGTAACTGCACGAGTCACTGTTAGAAGTGAGAACTTTGTCAGTGTCGGAAAAGGATTGACGATGTTTGTTAATAGGGAGAGTCATGTCTAACTATTATTGTGTCGATGCTTGGGGTGCCTCGGGACTTTGCCAGAAGGTCTAGTGGGCCGCTTTAGAGATTGAAAATCATCCATTTAGAGCAATCGATTGTGTCAGTGTTGCATGCAGTCATACTATTCTTTCTTCTTTTAGCGACCTCTTGGGACTCGAAAGTCCGTAACCGCAGTCGCCATCCATCCAGTGATGTAGTGCTAATTCCCACGGAATTTTGAAATTCAATATGTTTTGAGGTTAAATAGAAATGATTTTAACCAGCTTATAATATAAATTAGCTTTTATAATTGCTAAAACCATGCATATGTCAAAAAGACTATCGAGCTATAACATGTAAATTTAGGGATAACTGTTTATTTAAGTTGAGTTCGCATATTTCATCCGAGATCAATGGTTGAAAGAATGGGATATCGCCGCATGCCCAGATGATGAAATTTTGAACAAAAAGCCTATAAATTTCCTCGTAATGGCTTTCACGTTGTGAAAATCCTCCGGTCCTATACATTTTTTTTACATTCTCGTAATATCAAAATTAAGCGCGGCGCCCTGGGCTTGTTTGTTCGATCCACGATGCCCTGATAGGACTTGGCTAGACTCTCGCTTAAATTAAAGTGGTCATCTGCCAAGGTAGCTGCGGTGCGTGCGATGGAGCCCGCTGCACCTGTGATGAAGCCATGAATGAAATAACGGGCGGGAAAACCCATCCTTGTGCAAACGGCGCCGGGCGGCCTCGCCGCGGCACTTTCTCGCGCCGATTCCGCGAAGGCGGGCTCCGCTGACGGAAAACCCGGCTGTCGTAACGTCCACCGAAAACCGCAAGTCGTTTGTACAAGGTGATGCAAAAGTAACGATACAATAATAGATGGATCAGTTTTTTTTTAAATTTAAACAAATTGGAATGCTTTCGATCGTTCAGTCGTTTTCCGATGTTTAGCAGCAATTCGCTTGAAACCCGAACCCGGCGGGTTTCGACCCCGGGTTTCGGATCCGGGTTTCCAGGTCAGGTCCAGAAACCCTAGGGAAGAGCTGAGGCTGATAAATACATTCACCAGATACTATAGCGAATCAGTATCAAGCTATAACTATTTTATATTCGGAATAAAGTCGTTGTTCTCTAATACCAATTTGTGATATTTTTAAATCACTATATACATCAGAAGTTGAAATAGACAAGAGTGCTAGTTTACGTTCCATTTATCATAATCAAATAATTAAATAATTGTAAATCCGAAATAATTAATAATTGTCAAGACCTAACTATTTTTAAACATCTGTGTGTACATGCCCACTTTAATGTCATCTTCTTCTTTAACCTGTCTGCGTCCACTACTGAACATAGGCCTCCTTCGTGGCTTTCCACGACCCCCTATTCTGCGCCACTCTTCTCCAACACGAGCCACCGATCCTCTTAATGTCGTCAATGCAGTGCATCTGTAATCGACCTCTACTTCTCTTCCACAGCCACGGATGCCATTGCAGGATTTCAACATTCCAACGTTTTTTTAAATTTATTTACATTACATAATTATATTAATCAGATAACATTTCTGAATGATGATTGCATTACCGCACCAGGCAAACCTGTTTCGGGGCAAGTTGGCATTTATTTATTAAAGTATAATCAACATACGTATGGAACCAAAGAACGCGAACTAGTGCGTTACATGCATATCTAACAATATCGTATTTTCCTACATCTCGTCATCAAATATGCATATGCACATGTTCATTCATAAACCAATTGTTGTCCCCTGTTATAGACAAAGTTAAATTTCAATATCAGCTGTACGTGGTTCTACCTAATTTTAACAACCAATTTATAATATTGTTTTTAAACGCTCTAATGTCACTCAAAGTTTTGATATCATTTCCAATTAGATTATATATTCTGGGAACTTGAAAGGTGAATAATCTTTGACCAAAAGTAGTTTTCATTCACGGAACGATTTTATGATTATTTGCTCTTGTATGATGATATGTTTCAGTCCTCACAGACGAAGCGCTTATTTTCCTATGAAAGCTAGTTAGTATATTCAGCACATCTGTTAGTCTCGCCACGCGTCAGACATAGTCCTACTTTAGTTTCGACACAGCTCGCCCAATGCAGTAAACCTAACATGGATTCTCACGGAGAGAGTGAGATCGAGAATCTAGGTTGCCGAAATCTTAGGGGAGTAGTAAGAGTGTCATTAATGAACCGAGTGAAAAGAAACCCCTGCAATATTACATCAAACGAGGTGGGTTGGACACATCCTGCGAATGCCAGAGAAACGATTGAATTCTACCGAATCTTGTTCTCTTTGCCGCGCTCATTTTTTTTTAATCTTTATTTCTCAAATTTATCTGCGTAATCAATTTTTTTTTTATTGAGAAACATGGACATAATTTTTTTACATATTATACATTGTAAACATTCGTATACAAATATACAAAAAAGGCGAACAAGCTTCGCAATGTAAGAGATGTTCACTGTCTCTTAACTAGACCGAAGTCTGTACTAAAGGAGACAGGTTCATCCGTTGTCTGTCGTACAAATATGAAAACCACCATATCCAAGATCAGCGTTGTTTCAAAGTACAATTATTGACACTCTGCTGACTTGCCACGAAAACGACGACACCGTGTGAACGCTCTGTGCCGCTTATGGACTCAGATGAGCAGACACGCCATAACTTTGGCAAAGACACGCGACTTGCCGATACCTCGCCATCACCCGGTGGATTGCATAACGGAAGGAATGGTGCCACACGGATCCGCGAAGTGCCGGAGATCTGGTCACGGAAGTTCGTTATTATTCGTGTTTATTGTGTAACTAACTCGCTCACTGTCGACTTGCAAATTACCTAAATTTGTATTAGACGCTTAGCGAGTATAGTGTGTCAGTAGTGTATTGGAAGATTGTATATTGGCTGATGGATTATTATTTTTTTTCACACTTCATATGTTAAATAGATACAGTCAGTGGCGTAATTTATAGTCGCGCATGTCGAACTAGAGAGAGTTCTCGATTTCCAAAGGGCCCCAAAATCACTCAGAAGAGGGAAGTAAAACCAGGACAAAAAGAATTTTAAAAAATAACAGTTAAATAACTCAGAGCTATTCGCGGTGTTCCGGAGAAGTGGCGGATTTTTACTAAATGATGGCACAAAATAATAAATATTAGGAACTATTACGATGAAGGGGAAAAAATGTGCATCAATGAAGTATAATCGATCACAAAAATGTCGCGTTGAACATCTAAGAACATCTGGAGGCAATATAGTATAAACCGATGCGTTCTTCTTCTTACAATGTTCAACAGGAGTAACAATATTTTTTAATAAAATTATTTTATAGTATTAAAATTTGAATAATGTTAAGTATGGATAATAATGTGTGTCATAAATATAATTCAATAATACGACAAATTATTAGTAATATGTAATATGTAGGTACTTATATGACAATATGACAGCACAGTCTATTGGGAGAGTGGCTAAGATGGCACAGTACTGGCTTAGCGTGTGAAACGTATCCGGCGGTTGATTGATAAAGTTGACAGTGTATATATAATTGTTACAAAATTTTCAAAAACACTTTTCGTGACGAATTATATTTTTGTTTTTTGTCAACTGTATTTTTATTTAATTGAACTCGTTTGACATTTCTAGAAATTCACACACACACACACACACACACAAGAAGGTCATTTGAAAAATCTTCGCTATCTTCTTACAGATACTGGGAAATGTTGGAAGCTGACCAAATTCCTAACATTTTTTTTCGCGTGTACTCGGTAAATTGCGTACTGCGCCACTGGACCACCTACCTACTATCGATTGAGCCAAACATTTTCCAAGAAGCCGAATCTGATGACATCACCTTCCGCCATTCTTGGAACATCCGTTCTGTTTTACTTCCGAAAACAACAGTTTAATTGGATCTCGCATATTTTTTGTATTTATTGCAGTTATAATATGATAAGTGAAAAATATTTTTTTTAATTATCTCGTTTGCCTAGCGGAACCACCTCTGAAGCGTAAAATCCTACACGACTATTATAATAATTGAAGGTATTAAATGATAAAAGTGTTATGTTACAAATACAACATTTGTAGTAAATAAAATTTTGAATTATTTTTCTTTATTTAATTATTCATCCACTAAAGAACTAACTCATGTCTGTCACATGCGCCCTTCATCTACTTCATATTTATTTATTCTTTGACATAATAAGGAGGTAGAAAGTGTTATAAAATAATGTCACAACATCTTCATGCACCAAAGTCTTCAATTCCTTTATGTCCGTCCGTCCGTCCGTCCTTGTTGTATATCAACATAAAAATATGTTGACACCTGTCCCTATCGCACTCTAATCACGTGAAAGTGTGCTGTTATTGCACCAAAAAAAAAGTTAATTATTTTTGTTGATTTTTTTATATAAATGATGGTATAGAAATAATTATTTCCCGTCAATATTGCTGGGTTTTTTTATAGTATCAACATTAAAATAATTATATAATCTAATACAAATTAAATGCATCAATTAGAAAGATATATATATATATATATACAGATAAACACAATTTATCGAAAAAGTATTTTAGCTGCCACCGGGATTTGAACCAGGATCTCTTCCTATCCGGAGATGTGCTATAACCAATTACACTACGTCACCCTCATAAATAGTCGACAAATTTTCGAACTTATATATTGCAGCTATTTCAAATTGATACATCTTACATTCCATTACTATGTTCTGAAAAAATTACAACTTTAAAATTATTATAAGTGTTAAAAAATAATTGCTCTCTGGATATTCCATTTTTTTTTCAATTGAATCAAATTGTGCTTTGCGTATCCACTCTGCGTAGGTAGCTACTTCTCACGTGTTGGATAATAATTTTATTTGATACCAGAAGGTAGGCATCTACCGACCGTATGTAAAACAAATTCGATTTTTTTCTTGTCATTATTAACGGCCTTTGACTTAGTATATTATATTAAATCCTTATGTCCGTCCGCCCACTTGTATTGACCGCTGTCCGTGTCGCACGGGAGCATAAAACAAACGCAATCTCCTGTCAATTATACACCGTATAATACATACAACCGTGCGGTTATCGCGTCTTAGAAAGTAAATTATTTTGTTAATATTTATATTGCAAAAACATAGATATTTTAATAAATTTATACAATTAAGTTTGTTTGTTTGTCATATTTTTAATCGTACTATTTCTATATTTTACGCAATCTGATATTATAATTATTGTTTAATATATACAGAATGTAACAGACCTCGTCCACAATATTTTATGGGTGGTGACTAAATTAACAACATCAGAGATATAAGCGTTTAAAAAAAATTGTAATTGTGCGATTATTTCGATTAATTGAAATATTTTATTGATTAAAGATTATATATTGAATACAAAAAAATAAAGGTCGTCGAATTTCGAGCGGCAAGACTATTTTTTGTTACATAATTTAGGGCCTGATGCAAAAATATCGATTAATAATAGATACATTTTGCATATAATATATTTATTTCTAAGTGCGTAGATATGTTAACACGGTTTTTGTAAAAATTTCAAATAATATTCGCCGTAACGGTGCAGAATTTGCACATATTGCTTGAACATTTTCGACTCATAATATAGTCCACCCATAAAATATTGTGGACTAGGTCTGTTACATCCTGTATATTATAATTTTGGAAACATAAGATTATATATATTATTATTATAATAAGTTCTTATAATGGAAAAGGATTTTTCCGAAACCGGTTAATTATAATATTAAACTCTTGTGGTCAATTAATTACAAATTTAATTGTGTACATTTATTTACACAAGTGTGTCTATTTTAGTGACGTTTTTAAATAAATTAAGGTTATAAAAATTATCAATTCTCGAATCATTTCCCGTTAGGTTATTTTTAGTAGGTACTGAAAAAATAAACTAATTACAATATATAATAAATAACCAACTAAAAATATTGTTCGTATTCTCATAAAGTTTGACCTCTAGTAGAAATTTACAAACGGAATCCAAGAAAATCAACACACCTTAAAAAGCGCGCGAAGCGATATAAAATAATAATACTGATGACGCACACGCATGTGGAACGAGTACGAAGTGCTCCGTTTCTGGTAGTCCGCGATTAATACTCAGGAACTTGCGGACGTTTTCGGAGAACCTACCCAGCGAGAAAAGCGGAACTTCGAAGAAACGTCGCGGAAGGAAGCCGGACGCATGACGCATGCGGTGTGAACCGGCGCGCGGCGGCCCCTCTGCCTTCTCGGAACTAATTCAAATCAAGTTCGATGGAACAATTTTTATTTCAAAACGAAATTCCTATTATGTAGGTACTTTTTAATTTGAATTTGGAGTGATCTAAAATGGTTCGCTTTCGATATTACTACGTTCATAAATGGAACACAAACGTAAAAATACAACTTAATTCGGCGGTATAATGTTTTGACAAAGTCAGCTTTTGTTTAAAGTTATTAATTAAATAACATTACCGCTTTCTTTATACATAGTATTTTTCTTTTTGTTTGTTTTGGTTGCTACGCGATACAGACACACCGGACGGACACGAGGCAATTATATACTGTTATATTATATGTAGTTTTCAAACATTTCCATCTTGATTCTTGATAATCAATATAGATAATCAATAGTCATTCAAGTAAGTTTACTTGCGTTACATTAATTAATAACATTAAAGAAAATTTTTATTTACAATGTTAACTTAATCATTTAGATTTATAAAACAACTCTATATAATGCGATTGAAAATTCCATTATTTTTCAAGATGAATATGAATGAAGTTATGGCTGATGCCGTTTAAAAATAAAAATATATTTTGGCGGACGTTTATAGTAGGTATTATAGGTAAGTATTGTTTATATTATGTCACATCATTATTGTTACTATTTTGTGCTATGAAAGTAGGACTATCTTGCTTGTCTTGAGCACTAGATCAAACTATAAAAATTGAACGGTAAATCGTGGATAGCTACTGCATCAGTAAATCGTTTATATTTCTACTAAAGTCATATTGAAAAGTCACTATTTATAATAATGTCGGTGTAATATAACATGTTGTTATTTTGTAACGTGTTTATTACAACTGTTGTGATAATATGATTAAATCACCGATGCGGGTGCCGGGATCTAACCCTCGACCTTCATGCGCACAGGCCCAGTTAGTTATACTAGTGTATTATATTTGTTAAGTCTCTTACAGTATTTACGGAACTTGACCACTATCGTTACGAATCAATCTTGTTTCAGGCCTCGCTAGACCGGTGGTCCGTAGTTTTCTTGATTTCGTAATCGATATCGCCAGCGTCAAGGACAAGACGTAACGGTGCACGGCCCGAGCATTGAAAAATATATTAATCTTTTTTCAATTCAACCCTTCAGTTGACAATTAAGATAACATAAATTAAAAGTCCGAAATTATGACGTATTAAGATTTATTTTCCAGCAATGTGACGTCACCATGTTTTCATGAAAACGTGCATACGCAAACCGACTCCAAATTACCCTTATTCGAAATTAAAGTACATACTATAATTAAGGATTGTAGTGATGTGTATACATAAATGAGACTTTAATCTCTCGTCTCGAAGGTGGTAAAGGTAAGTATGTATAAGTTGGTATTTCTATAATATTTTCCGTACAAAATACAATGGACAATGAATGACAGCTCGCGTCGCGCTCGACCTGTACAGTACTGTCTTTATACTACTTTCAAAACGAGTCTCCAAGACGTGCCTTATCCATGTACACGTGCCATAACGCATTGATTTTAATTACACATTAATTTTTATTTTATTTTTTTATCCTCAATACTGCAGAATATGGAAGTACGCGGTGATTATATCACTAAGTAATGTAATTATTTGTGATTGGCTGTGCGCATTTTTTCCCACATTTAAAAATGTGCGTTGTAATATATTTTTTAATTTGCTAGACGCAAACCTTTTGCGGTTTGTCGGAATGATTTATTTAGTCGCATCCTGTGCAAACCACGACTTATCATTTCTTGACCAACGTGTCCAATGTCCGCGTCCGAGATATTACTAATGCGAATATTATTTAATAAGGAAGTGCGTCTTCAGTTTCGGTTCATCCTCAGTCGCTGTAGTGGAGACCTCATTACAACTCGTCCACCCTGCCCATAGGTGTGGATTCCTGATTAAATTAATATAACGGCTGTCATTTGAAAATAACTACGCTACAGCGCCGCGTCTCGTACCGACGCATGAAAACGCAGTACCTGCGCGATGCAAAATGTTACATAAACGTCTTTGACTTCTGAGAACATTACTAGAATGTTCTAGGCTCTTCTACTCCGTGGTTTCTATTTCGGCAGTGGATTCCCGGTCTCGTACCTCTCGGTTTGCATTATTATTGTACGTTCTGGCCTCCCCCACCCACCCCGCCCCCGCCCGCCGGCGGCCTTGCGCCGTCTAAAAACTAGTGCGATTCGCGATCCGCGGCCAGTTGATAAAAATATTCCGCCCGAGACGCACGGCCAGAGAGCCATCGAGCATTATCAGCACACCGCGACTCAGTGACTCACAGCCGCCGATAACGTGTCGTGATGATTCAACATCCCGCGAGAACGAATCTCGTCCATTCATGTTAGCGGCGCCTACCTGCACTTTTCGCGACCGGCAACACCGGTGCCTTTTGAATTTCGAACCGCGCGTTCGACAGAGTTTTGAATAGTTTGCCACCGCGTCTCCAGTGACCGCGTGATATTATTTTGGACAGTTTTGTGTATTTTTTTTTTTTGTGCAACTATCACGAAGATATTCGAGGAGTTTGATGTCGCAGCTAGTTCCGTACACTCAGTTCTCGTTCGATCTGGATGATAACCTAATGTTCGCCACAATGTTTGACTGGAAGGCGGAAGACAAGAAACTGGTAAGAATATAATGAAATATGTAATCGAACATAAATTAACACGTCCGCGTTGATGGCTTCGTTTTTGTGTGTGAAAAATTGATAATTTTCATTCATTTGAATTTGAACTTTACCACGACTGATGTATGTATTTATGTTTCACCTTTGTTTAAAGCGTATGTTATTCATTGAATCATTGTCGTTTTGATATATAATTTACACTGCATTTCGACAATACAGTAATTTATTTTCGGCCATTATTCGATATTTTCAGTAGTATATTTTGAACATTGTATGAATTGCCGCATTGATATTCTACGAGAGGAAGGAAGTATATGATAAGAAAACACGGATTTCCGGAATTTATAATTTAATTTGATAATGAAGCACTTTTCTTAATTATTCACACTTATTTATGATTCAACCGTTTTGATGTCTGTGTGTGTAGTGGTAAAATGTTGATTTTTTAATATGAGAGAAGAGAACTATTATATTACAGTTGTTTTTGAAACACATAGTTTTGCTTACATTGTGCAGATCAAAACGCAAAGTGCGATGTTAGCGATTTAGCTGCACGACGTCTATGACGCGTTATATGTATAAAACATGATAAAAAATGAGTGACAGAGTTTAAACGCGGGTTTTTTTGTGAATAAATCCTATCTTGATTGGCAGTGGTCATAAAACATGTTACTTTAATGTAATATGAATATTCTTAATTTTCAAACTATGTCAAAAGTATATATTTAACAACGTTCTTGACGTTTATAACACGCCTACACTACCGATAGTATACCATAAATGAAAGTATTATAAATTATTCGCACTTTTTGAAATAATTTTAAAAATTTGTTAAACGTTTTCATATTTTATTTTATAAAAGACTAACTGTTGTACCTTCTAATCAACTTCTATAAACCTTGATAGAACCGTCTAAAAATTGTCTCCCCACCCAGCATAGTCCCACCGCCACTCTCCGCGCCCACCAACTCCCTCATCCCCTGATAGGTCTATATTTCTCACTGTGAAAAATACCCATAGTTAGTCCTTCACTGTGCCCTTAGAACCTTTCAAGACATTCTAAAATATATAAAGAAGAAATAAATCTTTTCAAAGCCTGAATTTTATGCCGCAGGTTTTATACAGCTTTACTTTTTTTAACTTTGTGGATGGGATGATGTTGATATGATAAGAATTACACCTAAATGGACGGTCTTTGAAATGGTTCATTTCAATACGGTCCTGATATATTAGCCTATTTTTTCAATCTAAACTATCCGTTTATTACTCGTGACTCTTCTTTGACAGATCGCATCTTAAAAAGTGCTGATGTGGTCTCCCTTGCAATTAGTGTGCGGTCCTGTGTTGTGAAACTGACTTCGCATAGTATTGCTCGACTTGGGATATCGTCCGAACCGCGTCACCAAACTCGCTGTCAATTTAATTATTGAAGTTCTGTGTGGAATGGGTGAAAGGACTATCGAAATATTAGATCATTTTGATTTTCTTCAATAAATAGTGGACCCGGTTGTTAGGATTGTTAGAAAAAATGTTTGTCTTTAAGTTCCCGTAAAATACAAATTTTGTAAATCAATCAGAAAAATATTTGTAAAAGAATTATAAAGCTCGTCCAAGGATGTGTGAAAACAGTAACTGAATACTTATCTACTTGTGTAAAGCTAAATTTATTTTTAAATAATTTTTCATTGCATATGTGTACTCTGAATGCGAATGACAACAAATCTATTTTCTGTTTGAGTGTATCTACCTACATGGACACCTACCGAGTTTTTACTTTTGATAGCATAATGTATTTCAAAATTACAACACCTTCGCAGTAGATCTGCTCAATTTCTTGCATGATCATCACCAAATTATATGTACGGTGACATTGAAGAATATACTGCAATCTGAAAGGGCGTCACCGCAATCTCGTCAAATTATTCGCAGTAATAATTAATCTTGTATTTATCTTTTTTTTCCAACATTGAAAATAAATACTACAATTTATCGAGCGATTCAAATACAAATAGTACAAACATCGGTGAAGGAATATCTCCCGCCTTTTGCTATTTTTTTTTTTTTTTGCATTTTCTTTGCTTTTCAATGCGTTCAAATTTCGAACAGGGAAGCGGTGGAATTCAACAGTGCGCGCGGTGCGTGCGCGGCGACAACCTGTTTCCTCAGACTTTCCTGCTTCTCGGGTAGCTACTGGAATGACTAGGTATTCCGGTTCTTATCCGAGAAATGATTATGCCTCCTGTGCCACTAACGTTTATGCGTTCGTCGTGTTCCAGAATCAAACAGAAAAAATACTATCATTATTAGAGTTATCTTTGTTTTTTCGAATAGGTTCGGTGCGTCTCGATTGACACGACCAGTACCTGTGAAAATGCACGTTCCCAGATAGCAAACATATAATATATTTACATTAAGCATTTGTTCAAACTAAGAAGTGCTTAGCATAGTTATTTCGTCATTTCATTTCAAAATTAATTATTGAAACCGACTTAAATAAGACTTCTAAATAAATATAATTTAATAATATATACACAGGGTGGCCCAAAAAAAGTGGGAACATCTCGTAACATAAGAGTTATTTCAAAACATAATATAATTAATTATAATTCTTAATGTAATTTTTTTTGCTATTTTTGTTAATCGGATATCATCAAAACACCCCGTATTCCATAATTTACTGGGTTTAAATCTGGGCTGTTCGGTGGCCACATGCTTGGCCCGATGAAATTAACATTCTCATGACGAAGAAAGTTGATTGTATTTCTGGCTGTGTGAGGTGGAGCTCCGTCCTCCTGTAATGTCCGGTTACGAAATGTTTTCACTTTTTTTGGGCCACTCTGGTGAAAACACAACTTGGTGAAAATGAACAAAAAATGGTATTTGTTCACAGTAACAAATCTGACGTATTAGAGCAAAGTTCAAAGTTCCCTGATTTGGAGATATAACAACATGGTGGGTGGCAATTAACTGACAATAGTATATTGCATCAGGCTTGGGTGAATATTTAACAAATGTATGGCAGACCTGAAAGACAAAAAATAAAATATTGAAAATGGTTTGCAATTTAAATTTTCTGACGCCAACTGAAAGTCTAAAAAACATTGCATTACACTTAAAATATCAATAGCATGATAAAGCATGAAACTCTAGAACTTAGTTTGCTTACTTACTTACTTACTTAATTAGACAATTGCAACTTTACCCCAACAGTAAAGACAATTGAACATAAGACAGATTAAAAAAAAAAAGACAAACGTACTAAGACGTGCACTGACGTGTAACGAACGCAAATAGACTGTAAAATTGGTTTATTTTTAAAATTCCAATATACAACGTAATTGAAAATATTTTTATTTGAATTAGCAATTATCATTGTGACGTCATCATTTTAACTCGGACGTTTTAATCTTTACTCTGTCCAAGAATAGAAATCAATCTTTTTTTTTTCTCAACAGTGAAATGTTGGCGTTTACATCGAAAGCGATCTCTTCGTATTATGTACCATTGTCTCCAAAATAGGATACAGTTTAACATTTTGATTCGTTCTCTATAATGTTAATTCTTGTTGTATACCTTTGTGATCTGTATATGTACGGTAAATAGGATATTGTGCGATAATAAACTATGCTCTTTTCCCGCTTTAATTCACTCCCAATGTGGCCGTTTTTGACAGCCATTGTTAGGAGAAAACTTGACGCTGATTTCGTTATCGTTTCCGTATCCTTTTCGAAAGACTTATGGGTCCTTGCCGAAGTACTCTGTAACTGTCGGCTTTTATGTCACGCGACGCTATCTCGGTCCGGACAACCGTAACATTATAAAACCATTGATAACGTATTGTTTATCAATCTCCACTTTTCTTTATTAAACACTAATATTATAAAATTATATAAAACTAAGTCTTTATATCAAATGTATTAGGAAAATACCACGAATCGTTTTTTATCTATATTATATATTATATCTTTTATTTATATTAACTCGAATAATTTACTTCCTTAAAAAAATGACAAATTATAAAAATATTTCGATATCGTTTATTTAATGTTTGGTGAAATCTTTGTTTTATCTGCGCTAGCAACATTATAATTTAACAATATTAATGGACCGAAATAAGTGAGTCCCCTTGGCATGCGATCCCTACTTCTACACATAGAAAGATTTCATTTGGGGTAGCTTGGACACGTCTTTCAAATGCCAGAGATGCAGTTAGGTGGTCACCCCATACAGAACTATAAACAGCGATAAGACTTTAAATAGCTTTAATTCTAAAATTATGACTTACTATTTTTCCTACAAATAATTCACCCTTAACATACTTAAGAATTCAAACGATTTATATCTTTTCGGTTACATTCAGTTTTGATATATTTTTTTATTGATGTAGATGTCGCACGCTGTGACATTTTTTATTCCAGTGCTGAGCACAGGCTAATTTTCATCATCCTCACCTCTTGACTCTTTAAATTGGAACCTGTCTTCCAATTCGGTATCTGCATCATTAAAGTACATCCTTCTTCACGCTATCGAGGTCTTCCCATTCTTCTTCTACCACTTTGATTTCCATTAAGAAGTTCTTCTCGTTTATGAACATGATCCGCTCATCAGTTTCATTCGGATGGAGAATTGAGATCGTGATATTTTATTAATCCGCGAATTATTACCCGAATAGATTAACATTGAATGCTTGCATATCGAATTAAGCGAATGATTTAATTCCGCAGATATTACACAGACCACCAAATATATAGAAGTGAACTAACGCAAATTCCTCGTTAAAATATTTTCATTTTAGTGTCACCCACGTGATCACTTACGCAATAAAATAGCTTCGCGACTTTTTTTAAAATATGACCAAATCGGAACAAAAATTTTAACGCTGACAATATAATATGCATTAATGTAAAAAATACATCTTGTTTACACAAAGATTTAATTTTCGAAGAGTAAATACTTTTACTGTTGCATAAATGTGTCATAATCTATCGGATCTATGTTTTCACCCGGAATGTGTGTAGAATGCCCCTCGCCCCGCTACTAATGTTCGAAACCCCTCTCCTTTGTGTACACTTTATTTCATGTATATTAATTTACTGGTCTGTGAGATATTAGCATTTAACACATTTATCTGTTCGAGTAAATAAATATATATGGCCGTTACCCATTTCAATTGTTGGCGCACGTGCAACGCGCGGGCGGGTAAAAAATCTCCCCGGTCGCGCAATGGTATCTGCCTCCGGACCGTGAACGCGCTAGTTGCATTTCCAATACGGAATCGAGCACGTGTTCCACTGCTTATAAGGCGACATCCGGAAGACAACGTTGAACAATTATTATTATCTCAAGGATATCCGATTAGGGAAGAAAAAATGCGGTCATTGTGTACCGTAACTGGAATATTGATCAGCGCGGTGTGGTATTTGGGTCTCGGGTCTCGGGTCTCGGGTCTTACTATTTTTATTCAATAACTCTTTGTCGAGCTCGTGAATTATTTTTATGATTATTTTAAACGAAAA
Source organism: Eubasilissa splendida (assembly GCA_031772225.1). Taxonomy (NCBI): domain Eukaryota; kingdom Metazoa; phylum Arthropoda; class Insecta; order Trichoptera; family Phryganeidae; genus Eubasilissa; species Eubasilissa splendida. The sequence goes on along the minus strand of CM062861.1, from coordinate 24,137,774 downwards.
CCGACAAAACGTATTATATCTTAGATTTTTTTTAAATACACTCACCAGCCATCGTTCCCGTTACTTGCTACACTTGCTAAGCGAGCACTCTACTCTCTTGGCTACACGCCTCCAGTTAGCTGCCGTGCCAAATTGTCGTATAAGAATATATTGATAGTTTTTACAACTGCTGAATTATTCATATAAAATAATGTGGCAATTAAGTATTTATAGAACAATAATACAATGATGGTACAAGGTATATAACTCGTATCGAAATGGACGTTGTTGCAGAAAAGAAACTGCGCCTTGCGCGCGTCCCCTGTTTATCCCCGCACACACGCGCGCACACACACATCTATACAAACTCAAGGACATCACTATATGTTTCTCTTTTTAACATTTCGATTTACTATTGAACAGAAAGATAATTCTGAAATTAATATTAAAATTCAGACTCTTGTGACCAATGTTCATCAATTAAAGAAAAATACTATGTTAAGTACCTAGGAATCGTAATAACTCAAATGAAATAAGAATCTTACAAACAAAATAAGGAAAACTGCCTACATATTTTTAAGACTCTGAAACATATCTTATCACTTACAAATCTGAAAATAATTTATTTCGCGTTTGTACAGTCACATTTGCAATACGGGATTTATGGATGGGGAAGAGCATATAAAACTTCAATATCACAATTAGAAATCTCTCAAAAAATTATTTAAAAAAAAGACTATACAAGTGCATCCAACTCTTCACAGATTTCAAAGTACCTAAAATAATAAACATGTACAAAAAAAAAACATAATCCAAATTTTGAAATTAAAAATCAATTAAATTTTAGAAGAGAATTCCGATCTACAAGATTTAGAGACCAAACTGATATTCCAAAACTAAAATATACCGCAACCGCACTATATTTTTCGAGGCATCAATTTTTTTAACAATCTCCCTATTACAATTAGCAATATTACAGACTACTATAAATTTGTATCTGAAGTTAAAAAATATCCTTGTAAATATAAACGTATATACTCCTATATACACGAGTCTTATTCTCATAAAGAAGATATAAATGTTAAAAGAAAAGAAAAATGTTATGAGGCTCCCTCAATATATTAAAAATAGCGCGTTTGAAATGAGTTGAAAATTTTGTAGTAAGTACTTTTTTGTTTTTATATGGTGCACTTTGTACTGAATCAACGACGAATATTAGTATGAAAAATCAATCTAACGCGTTTTTTTTATTACTTAATATTTCCTTTCATTTGAAAGAATTCCAAGTAAAATAAATCGTTATTTACGAAACTACAATAGGATTTTCAGAAAAAATATTGTATTATCGCATTTCTTGGAAAACGTATTGCGTTACGCCATAAATCGGTAATATTCTCAGCTGTGTAAATTACCAAAATTGCTTTGAAACTTATTGTAAAGTAGGTCCATGAAAAGCCATAATTTCTTACATCGAGCATTGCTTTCTAGATTGTAGATAACTATTAATGTTCGGCCAAAAAAATAAAATCCATTTTCTCAGATAGGTTATAACTTTCTGAATTTTCAGGAACTCAGCCACTTCCATTCTGTATATATTAATTCTAACCTTTGCTATATACCTGTGTAGGACATTTAACCCTGTATTTATTATCTTAATTAAAATAAATAGTACAAGACAAAAAATCATTATTATCATAACGTTCGATTGGTAAACATGTCTACATACTTAACGTATTATATATTTTATTTATGGAGAAGGTAGGATGGCCAGGAGGAAAGGGTGCCTATATTTTGCGCAGGGTCCTAAAAAGGGTAACTTCGCAAAATTTAATCCAGATCGGTCAAAGGGTGTAGGGTTGTTTAGAGAACAGATATATAAATATGAATTAAATATATTAATTAGAAAGATATACATATAAAATCAATTTTATCGAAAAATATTGTTGTTGCGCCACCGGGATTCGAACCTGGATCTCTTTCCTAACCGGGGAAGGTGCATTATCCAAAATAATAATGGTCGCATCGACCCTATTCTCAAACTAGTTCACACTGAAGACACGACACTCTCACAGCCAATCACTTTTAAACGCGTCAATATCGTTGGAATAATCGTCGCGATTGCGTCATCTGCCGACGATGACGATGCCATATTTTATCTGTGCGGCCACCTGTGTAAAACACTTGGAAACCGGACAGGTTCTCGGGAAAACTCTTCACTGCCGAAGCTCACATCTTTCATGATAATATGTAATACACGTGATAAAGATGTGATATTTCGACCTATTTGACTTCCTACATTCTTTAATAATAAAACTACTTTATATCGTTTTTCTTAGTTTAGTTAAAGGTATTAAGTAAACGTGTCATTTCAAAAACGCAAGAATCATTCTTCTTATCAGCCATTATCTGTCCAAGATTGAACGCAGGCCTCTTCTCAATTGTCTGTCAGCTGCTTCTCGTGTCCAGTGCCCCCTGGCTATCTTCACTATGTTATCCTTTCACCTAGCCCGAGATCTCAATGTGTTATCCTCTCGCCGCATATCGCCCATTCCGATTCCAGTTTGATCATCTTTAGGCCAACATCAGCCACTCAAGTCTTTCCACAGATTCTCATTTCACCGATACACCGAGCATAGACCACTACCACTACAGGTAGAACGCAGCTGTTGTTGCGCAGATGACGAGAATGCATTTTTAGTTTGCCAAAGAATGCCGATCCTAACTTGAACTGTATTTTCACTTCCTTCAGATTCATGTTTTCGAAAGTGACGATTTCATGGATCAGGCAGATGTAAGATGATTTTATCTCTTCGTGTTGAGTGTTACCTTCAGTAATGGGTAATTGTGCCGTTTCTTGATTTGCCACAACTTCTGTTTTTTTTCCATGAGAATCCTAACACCTACTTATTTGATCGACTCCACCTGAACTGCCGAATAACTATTAAATGAAATATAAAGTATCATTAAACCGTGGTACGAATATATTGTACTGTACATACAGAGATAGCTAGGCAGAGAATTACTTTTCATATTGCATACATGAACGTATGAAATTTCGTGTAGCAAAAATATCCCAAATCAAAGAGAATGCAGCTGACGGTTCGTTGACCCATTTAAAAGTGCATCAACGTGTTCTTCAACAATGTGGTGTGATCCTGGACATTGCCCCTACGTAAGTGTATCAAACGTGCTGCTTGTTATATTTTCTGCAAGCGTGGGCGGTCCGCAATAACGGATGGACAAAGAATTTTACCAAAAAAAGTTAATTGTTTTTTTTAATTTAAACGGTTGTTCGGTGTTATTTGTGAATGCAGTACCTACCTTAATATTTAAATTTAAAAAATAAGTCCTAATAATATTATACATAATATTGTCATTTTCGAACGTGCTAATTTTTAAAAAACGTCAAAGCCCATTATGCGATTAGTCTAGTATGAAATTTAGTGGGGGGGGGGCGTGAAGTTAGACGTTTACATATCAAAAACCAGTTTATTAATTTTATTTGTCTCTTTCTTTCGTTGACTGTTTACGATGTGAATAATTAGATTTAAATCACGGCAATTATAAATCGATCAGTTTTACAGCCTTGGAACCCAAATCAACCGCTACGTGCATTCAATGTTAGGCTGTAAAAACTCCGCAGCCGATTGTCTATCGTCGCACATAATCTATTTGACCAATCAGGACAGTTTGCAAACAACTTTCATCGCTGAATTGTGGCCTACTTAACAGAGTGTCAATATGACCCCGCTGATTTGTAGGTCTGAAATTGTTCCACGGACGCCTGCAAACAAACGGTCGACGATCATTCCCCATACGTCTGTGCCGTGCCCGCGCTAACTTCTCGTGTGACGTTGAATCGATCGTGCATTGTTTATCCTTCGAATATATTTATTATCAATGTTACCATTATTTTTTTTAGCCTCGTATCTGTATCTGCACGATGCGGTTCCACGTTCGTAATTGAGACGCGTCCTATATACGCTTTGATCGTGGTAGTGTTGCGAATTTTGCAGATGCAGAATCGACACTTATTTTTGCAGATGTTTTCAGGAATGTCGAACGTGAACTCGGCTATTTCGCAATACATGCACAGACGAGCGACATGATTATTATTTTGTATTATAATCATTTTATATTTAGATTATCCTAGAATGTTCAGGATAAGATAAGATGCTACCATCTTTACCTGTTTCCCCTTAATCGTTCCGCTAGCATTCGTGACAAGAAATGCCCGAGCCATCTCAATTTAGATTTTTCTATATATGAAAGTAAGGTGTATAAAAGACAGGGGTAGCGGTTTTAGGAACACACTAGGGGAAGTGCACGATCAGTATCCAAGGAAAGCAGTAAGCGACTGAAGACAAGTTCAAATTCTTTAGCAATAGAGATATTAACGAAAAAACTTCATACCTACACTTCTTTTGCGATTTTCACATCAGTTCGTGTAGATCATTTTTTAGGCTATTGTTTCTGTGTTTTTTTTTTGCAGATTTTTCTTATCTACATAGGACATTACTGACTATAAAGAAATGAATAGAAATGTACGAAATAGATATGTTTGAAAGAACGCCAACGCGCGAAACTGTATCCTTTTAATCTGATCCTTAATTAACTAATTGTTCGTTATTGTAACCGCACGGCGACCAGATCAATCCTTCAAACGTGACATACGCCGTTCCCTTCTTTGATCTTTTAACCCTCAATCCCGAAGCATAATTTCCATCACCACTCCCAGCGCCTGCGGATCTTACGTAAGATTGTAATTGAAGTCAATTGGTGAGCATTAATTATTATTGTGGTTTGCGGGTGCGAGGTCAATCGGCCGGATGCACCACTTGACTCCGCTGAAGATGCTGGATGCACTTGCGCCAAGACGCGCCAGTTCGTGGGCGGACCGATCTCCGTGTGCCTTTCGTTTCGGCACTGCTGCATAATGGAATTTAATTAGACAGTCATCGGTGGATGACGGTGACTTGCGATATTGTACCGTTGCACGCTTTTTAAATAATTATCTGATATATATTTGCTTTGAAAGTATTCTTATAAGATTCTAAAAGATAAGACACAATGACTTGGCTCATTCTGCGTTTGTTCCTACTTACAAAAGTGCGTAAGCAAATATTTTTGTGTTTGTCAGTCACTTATCCTAATTGACAATCTCTTAGTTTTTTTTTTTTTCCATTCTTCATTACTGTAATTTGGTCGGAAGTTCCATGACAATATTACAAGTAGTAGTAAACTGGCGTTTTTTACTATCACGGTCAGGCACACGCCATTATCGCGATGACGCACATTGTTTTCGCTGGAAGAGCCAATAGAAAGTCGCCTCGCTCCGCTTGGCGGCGGAGCGGGGGGGACTGCGACTGGTATTTCTCAGGAATTCGCCGTGACGTCACGCGATGACGTCATCGCCGGTGACGTCACCGCCGCAGTTCGCGGTCCCGCGGCTAGAGCGCGCCAGCCGTCCCGCGGAGAATTTTCCACGCTTTACATTATTTAAATCTCGGAACGGCGCGAACTCGGATAAGCGATACATTTTGTTGCGCGGTAAATTCAAGATTGGAATGCGATCCTGTTTTGTAGGCGAGGGTTCGATCGGCCGCCGCTCCGTGTTGCCATTGTTCATAAACATATTTACCAGATATACAACTTGATGAGGAATGTTAACAATGAAACGTGTTTTATGTCCATTGATGGTACCCGGTGGTTGTGTCGCATTAATAATAGGCTCCGAGGATAGGACAAAGTGACTGACTATACATTAAGCTAATGGAAGTACACGGGCCACACGCAGCGACCACTTCAATGGTTGCTTTTAAACTATCTGGAGTACTGAAGTACTCGTACTAAAAGGCCCATTTCTTCTCTTCTAACAAATATATTACTTATCTACCGTGGTCACAATTTTTAACTTTACTCGAAATAATAAGAAATATGCCTGATTAAAAAATTTTAAATACCATAAATCTGATTGTGACGCCAAGGAAAGGGGTATACTATATCGTTATTGTACATATTTTCTATAAGAAGAACTTTCGTTTGTGTGTATGCCTGTGTTGCCGATATTGCTCTCATCCTGAGTGAGGTAGATGTGATGCTTGTGCATAAATATATGTATTTTATAAATATGAATTAAAATATCACTGTTGAAGATTTCGCCATCACATATGCGCGACGCGCAGCCAATCATTAACAAGATATAAATGTTATAACCGCACATGCGCGCGACATCATCCATACACAATTTAAAGATGTACAAATGTGAAATATCGATTGCCATCATTGACCGCCGAAGCTGCCACTGTGGCCTCCCCCGGGGCCTACTAACAAGTAATCGGCGAGAGTTGAAAACTTGTTGCTAGTGATGAGAAAAAATTGCTACTCTTGTCTAACTGGTGTGATTGTGATTGATATTGGATAATTTCAGTGATTAAAAACTGTGACTGTGATCGCAGTTTCATTACCAATACGCGCGTGCGCCGCACGATATCACAATACACGAAATAAATAAATAAAAAAACATAATTTACATTAACATATTTAATTATATTATTAAAATTTCATTTTCGTAAAAAACATATTCTAGCATTTATGATAAATATATATCTAATTTAATATCATCATCACACAAAGACAATGAAAACCTTTAAAAAAAAAATGAGTTAATTTTTCAGGTCAAATTCTCAGCATTTCGGATCGAACGCGTAAAACGTTTTGGCGAAATTTACTAGATGGCGCTTATTACGTATTATACTGTCATTCCTTCATGAATATTTTCGTTTCATATGCACATGCGCCGAATTACGGTTCACAATTAAATATAAATAAAATTAATTAATTAATCACGATATTTCCAGATATTCAATCACTAATAGTGAGTGTGACTCAAATTCATCAGTGATTGACTCACGGTTCGTGATTTTAAAAGCTCATCGCTAGTTGATAGTATTGTAATAATATTCCATTTTATATCGATTTGGAATTACGGCGACTCGATTGTGCGTGTGTTTTACCACCCGACCGGGTCGCCATATAAATATTTCTGCATTAGTAATTAAATATTAATATTAAATATACATATTCTCCATTATGTTTGTTGTTCTGTGGTCAACTCGCAAGAAAAGGCGTGTGACGTATTTTTTTCCAATCAGTGTCTTAAGTGAACGGAATTAATTTCGATCGTAATTATTTTTAAAGATTTATTAAATACAGCACATTTCGCGTGTCAGCCGAATGCATTTTTCAAGTTTTTACGATTTTCTTCATGAATTGCCTTCACTCGAGATGATGCGGCGGCTCCGCAGTCACGCCGCAGGAGGCCCGTTACTCCAAACGTTCACAACATCTTCGTGTTATCGCATTTCGTACCTCGTCCACTTCAACACCACTTTCGAGTAGTAAGTATGTAGGTACATTTCTGGCAGTGTTTTAAATTTTCCCAAATGGACACACCAGTGTCAGTGTCGGTGGACGTGATCACGTGTTTCAGTCCATTAACGGTGTTAAGTGTTGTCGGCTATTCATCGACATAAAAGTGTATAGTGGTTAAAACTGATATTTGAGTAACTCCATTGGTTAGCACTTAAACAACACGCTTGTGTTTGTGGGTGGTTGAATTTTGTCTATCTCTTTTTGATACAGAAAAAAAAATTAACATTTACATATTCCGGTTCCCTGATAGAGATGAATTTAAATTGTGCCGGTTGATGTACAAGACGACACATAATAACATGGCGCCTCTGTATCGTGTCCCAAACAATTTGAATGGTAGACGTCAAACTCCGAGGTCAACGTCTACTTCAGCCGCCGGAAGACCCAAAAGCGTGGAACTCTTTACCCCTCCGTCATAAGAAACAGGGCATCAGACTTTATTTAAGAAGAGACTATAAACGCGCTTTTTCAAAAAATCATTTACATAAGTTAAAATAACAATGTTTAATTTTAAATACAAAGATAATGTAGGACTATTTACAGTTTATGTGTAAAGCGCCCTTCAGGTGAAACTTTTTACGAAAATGGCGCTATAAAAATTATCCAATATTATTATTAAGTTATCTTCATTCATCATTATCAGACGTTTTCTATCCACTGCTGGATAAAGGCTTCCCCAAGTGTCTCCCACTTCTGTGACATTGCCGTTGTGATCTAGTCTGCTGAATGCTCTCCTACCTCTTGTACCCCCCGTCTTGACATTATCCGCTCATCTACGTCTCGATCTTCCGCTCGGTCTCGATCCTCCGGCTCGTGTAAGAGGGCTGTGTATGTGTGTGATACGGGACTCCCCTATTTTGGCTATATCTTCCCCCAGTTCTCTATTCTCCGGTAAGGTTATTACGTATCGAGTCGTAAATCTTGCGCAAGACTTTATTTTCAAAGACCTGCAACCTGATTTTTGAACCAAAGGAACCAAGCTTCATGCCCATATATATATACTCGTACAGCAATCAATTGTCACATCTAAACGTTGTAATTATTCATCCCTAATCAATTTCGGGCAGACTCCCAGCCTCTCCCCTAACCGCACATATCGTGAATATATTGAGATTTATGTTGGCCATAATCTACACCCAATGAATATTAATGTCGGGACCAAAATGAACAACGTTTCATTATTAAAGGTTCATTGACTCTCTGCGAAGAATTTAGCTACGTGTTTTTGGTATATTATTGATTAATTGATTGTACGACAAAAAAAAAATAGAACAACGGATCCGACGTCCGGCACTGAAAGGGACACAACAATCGTTGATTTTATGTAATTTTAATTCAATTAGCGCCGGTCGCTAGGAAAAAATAAATAGCTTCAAGAAGTGGATACATGAGTTTGACCATTTCAAAACGTACACATTTTAATGGAATCTGGAGTGAGATTTCTTCAGATGGCAACGGGGTAATAATCTCAATAAAATTTATAAAAAATAAACAAACGTGTTTCCTTTTTCTTTGCAACGTCATGCAGACTATATCTTTATCGTAAAGATTTTTTTAAATAATGATGTCACATCTCTCCGATTCGTATTATACATATTGTAATACCATTTACGCAGTTGGATCGAGCGACTGCACCGACACTGCCGGCATTTTTTAAATTTACACTACACTAAAAATTTCACGACTTAAAACCTTATATTTTCATTATTAGGAGAACACATTCTTATTGTGAAGTTGTAATTATTCAGAACATAGATAGGTCTGTGATATTTTAAATATTAATTAGAAAGATATATGTACATATAAAATCAATTTTATCGAAAAATATTGTTGTATATTATAGGATGTGTTCTCCTAATAATATACAAGTTGTATCTGTGTCCAAAATTTTATAAAAATGAATTGGTAATTCTGGATTACTCAAAGGTATTTGAGATTCCGTAAAAACAAAGTAGATGGCTCTTTCAAATAATGGAACGATTAAAATGTATTAATTTAAAAAGGTAACATATAGGTTCGAAAATTTGTCGTCACAAATAGTGTCGCAGTAGCATAGTTAGATAATGCACCTTTCCCGGTTTGGAGAGAGATCCGGGTTCGAATTCCGGTGGCGCAACAATATTTTTCGATAAAATTAGTTTTATATGCATATCTTTCTAATTAAAACATTTAATTAATATTCCATATATTTTCAATAATCCCCACCTGGTACCCCTCCTCAATACTGCCGCAATATTTTTTAAAGTGGGGCTGGACATGTGCACGAAATGTCTTTATCGTATATCTTCGCTAATATTCAGAACTTGGATGCAATTACCTATATTTTAATCCCATTTTCTCAGACCCTTGCAAAGATTCCTTTGTTATCCATAATAAGTCCGTCACTATGCCCTTAGAATCTTTCGTCTCGCCAGGCAGTGCGTGCATGTATGTACAGTAATTATAAATAAAATATATTTAAAGGTGTCACACAAAGCTGACTGTTACCAACATTGGCCGCTAGAGGTGCGGACGTTTCATTTTCCCATTTCCCGCCTCTCCGTCGTGCACGTGCTGGGACTGCTGGGCACTTATAGTGTATTATTGGATGGCTCTGAGTACAAATGAGTGAAGATAGATTGTGTCCATAATATAGGCAGTACCTGCCGGCAGCGGACAGTCCGGCTTTGTCACGCCGAATTCTAATTACTTGGGAAAACTACTCCGCCGCTTGCCGTTATATAAATATGGCCGAGGTCACTCCCACCGGCTTGTTTGGCGGGAAATGAAGCTGTAGAAGAACCTACTGCAGGGTCAGCTTTATTATTAATAATATATATATATATATATATATAGAATACACCAGAAATGTCATTCTGTGGTCACGCGTAGGAAACTTGGAAAGGAAATTACATACGTTACAATGGATTGAGGTGTCAAGAATGTGATTGTGTAAACGGCTTTATACAATATTTCATAGGCTGTGTTTTTCGTCCAATGAAAGTTATTCATCGCGGTATCTTTGTGGGTTTTCGTGCGGACGATGATGTAGCATGATTGGTTGGTCGATTGTATACCAGAAACTAAACCTAATCCTAAATAAAGACTGGAACGACAGCTAGAGCTCAGAACGAGGAGCCCGAAGAGGGTACAAACTGACGACCATATGATGAGAAAGGGGAAGAAGCAGAGTTCACCATAAACTGCAGCAACATTTGCCATCAGTCAGGTGAAGCCTACGTCCATACCACTCCTAAATGTAGGTACAGATGACAAAACCCGCCCGTTCCGAACGTGTTGCTGCCTGACTCCGAGTGGCACCGCTCTTGTGCGTAGACTCGGATATTAGTGATGGTGAAATCGTTATTTAAACCGTTATTTTAACCGTGATTGTGTTCGATTGTAACGATGATTGATAATTGATTAACCTAATTCTTCAAGCAATGACTGGTACACTAAAAAGTAAACATCAAACAGTTAAATCTTAGTTACCAATCATCGACACAATCAGTCACTTAACGGTTTACCATCACTAACAGACATGTCCCAGAGGTCCATTGTCAACGTTTCCGGACTTCTCGGCACTAATTTCTCCGATGCAGTTGGTTAGATAAGGGGTGTTAGTGAAGATTATTTTCAGGGCTGTCCATAACAAACAAACAAAGGGGGCGGATAATTTAAAATAAAAATACACCCATAATGAAACGTACATAGCTATATAGGACATTCATTTGCGTTCTGGTGTTACAAGTGTCTAGTTGATGCCTACATCGACATAATATTTTAATAACAAAAAAAAATTAAACATACGGAATGTAACACTTTTTGTAACGGCCTATGTGGAAACGTATTGGAATGTTAAGTAATACCATAAGGGTCATATTATTAACCACCAAATTAAATATCTGTGCCGTGCGAAGAAAGTTCGCCGTGCAGGTAAAACTTTTCAATTATGTACTTAATAGTATAACAGGGGTGAATTTATGGAACCGTGCAAATCAAAACACTGTTTCAGCTCAAAACATATTGGCAGATTCGATTGTGTTCGGCTGTCGTCGTCGAGTATTCATGACTTCGTATACGTTCGGTCCAGGTCTGTTACTATTAATGAACTGTGTTGCGTTATAGTTGTCGTCCCCTGAATAGTAATGAAAACGAGAAGAGATTAAGTTTTAATGAAATCTAATGTATTGTGTTCATTGTGTAGAAATACATGGGCGGCATGTTGCCTGGGGGCGGGCCTGCAATATTATTAGCAACACGTCTTCCGCCACTAGCAACAATGGAACGCGGATCGGCCTTTGTCACCATCTTTGTTTATAAAACGTCGCGTGTTTGTGAAATTGTGTGACAATTTGTTAAACATTATAAAATTATATCGAACAGCTGACTGACACTGACACGTGCATGCTGCCTGTCACACTGCAGGCGCGTGGGTGTCGGCTATGTTTATGTAAACATAAAAACAAGAACGTGAAAACAAAACAAAATTAAATTGTTATTCGTCTTGTCGCATCTTGACAAATCAATTTGAAGCGGAATAATTTATTAACTATTAATACGTTTAATGGCTGGCATCCTGTGGAAATCTGTTGCGCGCATGCGTTCGTAGAAACAAATCGAACATTGTGTGATTTTTTTTGCTATTATATTTTGGGTGCAGTGACACGAATATTATACGGAAGAAAGTTCAAGTCGATTGAATTTTTTTTTTTTACAAAAATGAAAATAATGCCAGAGAGTCGGCCATTAAACATATTCTATACAGGGACACGTAATAATTATCTATACATTTTTATGCCAAAGAAGATATCGGATGTATTCGTTAAAATTACGTAGCTTTGGTAATTAGCAATGAAAAAAAATGCGACGTTTATTCCAGCTGTATTGGTGTCTTCATACGAGACCCCCCTCCCCCCGCAACAACACTGTATATCGTTTTTTTTTTTTATAAATGTTGATCGATATTCGGAGCGTCGGCCATCTTGAATAATATTCAGTATTGTTGCAGGAAAGCTTACCTAGTAATGGTCTTTAATATATACATTATTCGATGCCCGAAAGGATATACAGCGTTGTGGCAATCACAACTCGGATCTGCCCAAAACAGATATGCAGTATTGCTGCAGGGATAGTCTGCTAATGACTTCTGTTTTCCTCCGCACTGCTGATCGTTTGGCTAAGCTGAATTAATTAGAAGAGGTCGAGAAAATGGATAAATAGTCTTAGGCCACATCATTTTATTTATTTATATATAATATTATATATTTAGAGCGTACGTATCTGTTTTTTTTTTTGATAACGCCGTAGATCAATCACACTGTTATCTCATGTAGTACCTTTGATCGTCCAAGTGTCTGCAGCCGGTACTCTCTACAATGACGTAGTAAAAATAATAATAATAGGCTCCTTTATTCCTGGTGTCTTCGCGTCCTTGCCGCAAGCGAATAATCGGTAATCGCCGCCTCCCTGGAAGCCGTAACAACTCCACTTATCATCAAGTAGTTCTTGGAAAGGGAGCCAATTCTCTCAAAGCCTTTGTGCGCATGCGCATCTAGTTTACCACTCATTTGCCGTGCAGATCACGAGTTTTTGAATGCCCTATTTCCGATACGTCTAATATTAAATTCATTTTACTGTGAAAAACTATCTAAATATGGTATATGGTGGGAACATAGGCGAGTTCCGTTTAGTAGTAATAATACGAGCCGCATTCTTGCTATTTTCAAACTAAACTAAACCCTTGTGCTACGAAAATAGGACTAAACTGCCAGTTTACTGTTTCCGAGGTCAATTTGTAGAACTCCATAATCACATTAGTGTAAATAAAACACTTGTTTTTTTATTCTACTCGTTTAGAAACAGGGAATGCCGAGAAAACTTAAAAAAAATGATGTAAATCCTCAGAATTCCAATTTAATTTTTTTTTTTTTTAAATAGAGATGCGTCCACGGAATACATGTCACATCAATATTCTTACTACTTTCAAACTAAGCTAAACGCTTACTAACTTGCTGGTTTCCCGGGGGCCACGAGGCGCGAACCCCCGACCACTATATCACTAGGCCGGCGTCTTAACAATTAGATCAACAAGCTACTGTTGTAATAATGTTGTCCCTTTTCATCTCGTGCAAGTAAAATTGTATAGCTGTCCTCCACTATACTATACAAGTTGTTGAGTTAAATTGTTCGATTGATAATGCCCATACGTCTTACAGTTTCTGTGGAAAAAAAAAGAAGTAATAATTTAAATAATTACCTACCTAAACTACAGTACCGCAATATGATGTACTTGCAGTGTTTCAATTTTCAAATATCTGATAATATATATTGGCTTTTTTTTAATGTACCATAAAATAAGAACAAAATAGAAACACTTCATTGGGTCTCTTCTTCCATATTAATTAAACACCACAAACATTTTTTTAATAACCAACGTCTCTTGAAACGTTAAGAAAAATAGTTTGACATTTTCTTTAACAAAACAATTAGATAGATTAGTAGATAGTTTTATTTTTTAAAAAGTATCTGTAATCGTAAATCTAATGAAATAACAATATTCGTATCGCAATATATTACCACTGCATTTTCGCTTTTCTATTTTTTAACAATACAAAATGTACCTTCAAAATATAAAAGGTATCACACATATGACATGATATTACAGTTCACTGCAATGAAATGTGTCAATTTCCTTATGTCAGGCATTAATATGTTTTATCTAATATTCTACATAACATTTCTTTGTGATTTTATCTTTTATATATTTGTATCGATTATGCGTCGCATTTTAATTATGTTGATAATGAATGATGTAGGTTCATAATATAATATAATTTAATTTGTTAATATATACGTATGCAATGTCAATGCTTCCATGTTACAAAGATCGTAATATACAGGTAGGTAGCTCACATTAACTATGTTGAAGTGTGCGTACGTACACATGTCATACTAATCCGTAATAATACACACACACACACACACACACATGCATGAGAGAGTCGGAGCGCGCCGTACCAGCCGTCGCCTTATTAGTAATAGTAGATGTTATTATTATTTTATTTTATGTAAACATAACATTCTTATAAACAATAATATTGAGAATTTAAACTGATTCAATTCCTTTGTGTCAGCAAATGAACTTTCAAAGACAAATTTATTTAGTATATGTATATTATTGCCCCTATAGCGTGTGATAGACTTGACACAATTATTTATGTACACCCAAGGGGTGGAACAATTTGGTTCCCCGCATTAGGGATGGCCAATTGCGTCAATAACTGAATGAATTCACCCTTATGGTGCCCGTGGATGATCTTAGGATATTGAAAGCACTCTACGGGTTTAATCAAGTCCCGCACATTGCGGCGAGATTATGCGAGAAGTGTCTAGAAAGTTCTAGATTGAGGACTCTGTGTGTGGTGTGTGAACAGTTCCCGTAATTTGTCTGTCCGAATTGGTGTCATTAAACCTACGCTCAGGGTTCATTCATTTCGAAGATTTACAGCAATTAAAACACAGAAAAGTAAGCTGCAATAGATACATAGCGTGTATACGTGCTAACGTATGATGTCGTCTCTCTGAAAAATTGGCATTTTATCGATATTTTAAAAATATAGTCTTTTAAAGCTGTAACAATATAATTCGTAAATGTAAGAATGAAGAATATAGGATTTTCGCTTAGAAATAGATTTTCTCCGAAAAATTAATATTTTCTTAATATATGTAATATTTTGGAAAACAAATGGTCAGCATTAGAAAAATATGTTGATCAAATAATTAAGTGTCGGTATTGAATTGTAGTTTTGGTCAGTAAAATTTAGATTTTTAGTCGGAATAAAGAAATGGATTGAGTCTCCTAAGTAACATTAAAAAATGCCCAAAAACACTTTTAAATACTGACGTCTATTTAAAATACTGGTAAATGCCAACTGAACGGTGTAAATCTGACCATTTATATGACGTACTGATATTTTATTATAAAAACTTAAAGAAATGTTTAAAAATGCTGACTCAACAACACTAGTTAATTAATTGTATAACTAGTTTGATCTTGCTAATGCGAGATCGTGTTCATTTTATTGTGTTTATGTTTAAATCTATTTTTTTTATAACAAAACTCACAATGGGTACATTTTTCTAATTTTATTTATTAGCATTCCTGAAGTTGTGTAACTCGATTTTGATATAAAAAATGATGGATGACAACACGGCAACAATATACAACGAATATGTTGCCTTATCGTCAACTTCGGTATTATTTTTCCAATAACAAATCAGTGTTGCGTCCAATAACAATTCAAGGTTGGCATCCTGGGGCTGTGGACCCGCGCTATCTCTCGAACATTCCACAAATCCAACAATTGACGGAACGAAGAATTTGAGCATTAAAAAGATGGCGCATCGACCTGACCGATGCCCTCTCATTTGGTTGCATTCTGTCGGGCGGTACGTGCGGGCGAGGGTTTGGTCTCATTTCACCCGAAGATCCTAATTTATTACTTTTCCCATGTGAACCCGTCGTGTGGGGTCAAGCGCCCGCTTGACAGGGTCAAACAATATTTCATTAAAAGTTGGACGCTGTCAAAAAAGACTTGTTTGTTTTTTAATTGCCGATTAATTGATAGGGTCATTCGAATGATGTGTCTCGGAAATTAGCCGAACTCATCCGTGATCCTATATTATTATATACGAGGGCTGTCTGAAAAATTTCCGACCTAACAAAGAAACGAGACATTTTTTCTTCAAATTTATTTTTCTACATTTGTCTCCTTGTAAGTCTATACACTTCTACTAGCGATGTTCCCATCACTTTAACCCGTCCAAATAGTACTTGGAGTCTTTCTCTGCAAAATAGTTATTTCCGAAGGTGATGACGTCCTCATTTGACGAAAATCTCTGTCCTCCGAGCGCAACTTTCAGTTTAGAGAACAAAAAAAAGTCGCTTGGGGCTAGATCTGGTGATTAAGGAGGGTGGTCAAGCAGTTCAAACAGTAATTCGTTTTCGCCTAGGCAACCGCTGAGGTGTGAGACGGTATATTGTCTTGATAAAACAAAAAAAAAAATTATCTGCAAATGTGGCCATTTTTCTCCGCAATTTCTTCTTTCAACCTGTCAAGTAATGATGCATAGTATGCTCCTGTAATGGTTTTTCCTTTTTCAAGATAATCACTTAAGACAACTAACTGCATGGCTATCCCAGAAAACAGTCGCCATCACTTTCTTAGCCGAAGGAACAGCCTTTGCCTTTTTTGGAGCCAATTCTTCCTTCGCAGTCCACTGGTTTTTGTTTCTCGAGTATAATGGTGTATCCAAGTTACATCTACAGTAATTAATCGGCGCTAAAACTCTGATTTATTGCGCTTCAAATGCGCCAACAAAATTTTGGTCCGGAGTGAGCAAACGCGGCACCCAACGTGCGGCCAGCTTTCTCATGCATAAATCTTGATGCATATTTCAAGATTTTTTCCATTTTCACAAAAACACTCGCATCGACTCACTCAAACGATTGTCAAACAACTGCGCGTCTAAAATGGCTGAAATTTTGGTGAGTACTTATCAAAGCATGTGCAAACATGTTCCCCAACTTTTGTTGACGAGTACTGCCATCTTCATGTTGAGGTCGGAAATTTTTCAGACAGCCCTCGTACTACACCAAAACGCTGCCAAATATTAACAATTTAAAGTGTGCAATATACAATAATATACCGTAAAAGATGTATAAACTAATCATAAAGATTCAAAAATGTTAAAAACACAGTAATAAGGCAAAATGTGAGGTGAAAGTGAAAACGTATAATAGAGGGTGGACAGAGCGGAGAAAGGATGAGGTGGTTGAGGCAGAAAGAAATCAATAGTACGTAGGTTGGCTAAATTAATCAATTTAGTTATTATGTCGAGTTGTATAGTTTTAAAAATAAAAAATCAGTGCAATAAGGATTGGTACACAATTATATTTCCGGCCATGACTGATATTTTCAGAATATTTAGTATATTTTGAGTACTTATTGTAGCAGCGGCGTGGAGTCTCAATACTTTGAAATAAGCTGTATTTAACTAGAATTTATGCAAAATAATTCGAAATAAAATATGCATTTCGTAATATTCTTATCACAATTATTGTCATTTTATTCAAATTATTATTAGATTATTTACGTTATAATATTCTGTCACAGAAATATTTAATATCATTTTTTTCTAAAATATGTAGGTACACGGCACATTTCATTGTACTGACGGCAAGCGCCTGTCATTGTGTACGCTATTAATAAATAATCGATAGAAAAATCGAAATAATCCCGCATTCATTTAAGCCTAAGTCTTGAAAGCGTAGCAATATAGTTCTTCGTTATGCTCTTGGCAGAGCAGTCGTGGTCGCCGTGATAGTGACGATACCACAACCAAAACTGTTTCCATTTGTTGTGTTATGTTTCGCGCACGTCCCACCCACCCGTCCGACGGTAGTCCATTGCTGTCTTCAAATCGCTTTTACTTCGCCGCGCGGCCGTCGGACACGCACCGGGCACCGGCCACCGGGCTCCGGGCACCAGACAGCGCGACAATTATTAATATTCGTATGCACGCGGGTGCTTGACCCACCGCTTCGGGGGTGTCTGCCCCCTCCCCCTCTCCGCGTGCCCCCGCTCCGCGCGCGCGCCCCCCTCCCGCGGGGCGGGCCCTGCGTCCTTATCAGACGTCTGCAGGGAAAACCCATGCCTGGCGCTTTCCAGCTCCACGCCGCGCGCTCCAATACAAGCCCGACCTCCGCCGGGCACTGACGCGCTCTCCGTCACTCCGAGCGAACTTTGTCCGTGTTTTGAAATCGAGCTGTCAACGCGCTTTGTTCCCCGCTCGAGAATTACTATCAGCCAAGTGCGCCTTTGTTGATCATTTTTCTCGCCGCGCCGAGATCTTTTGTTTTGCTTTTCGACCGCGCTGCGTCTGTGACGGTGGCTGCGATCGGATCATCTGCTGCCCGTGTTTTGTTTTGATCGCTCATTGTCCGTGCCGCGTGTCGTGTGATTTGAGTGCTAATAACATCGTGCGAGCCGCCCAGCCGCCCAACCGCCCGCCCGACTCCCGGACCAGGTACATTTCATTCAAAATCTACTCAATTACCGATAAAACGATTATTATTATTTTTACTAGCCCGTGGCCCGTCGTAGGATGGTTTGAATTTTACATAAATTAATATATGAGAAGACACAACGGTCAGATTACATCGGGCAAATTATTAAGTAAACAACACCTTGCAATTGTACATTTTTAATCTTCTTCTGCCGAACTGCGTCCAGTTTTGAATATAGGCCTCTTTTCTTGCTTTCCACGGATCATATATCCACACCAATTCATCACGTAAAGAAAAATCGATCAGATTCCATTCAAATCTACGTACTGAGAGAGGTTTACAGATTCACGTGGATCATTATTTGAGTAATTATTCTCGTGAATATTTTCAAGGAGTCTTGTAAGATGTAATGCTATTTTATCAATCCGTCTGTTCTCGTAGTGGATTGTACGGCGAACGTTTTTAAGTATTCTATTTTGTTTACCATCGCCTAAATGTGTATTTGTATTGTACAACATTTTTAAAGCTCGGCCTTCCAAATGATTGCTGCTGTCGGACGATATTTATTTTATATGCATTTTTTTATTTCGCAATCTTGCGTCATCATTCCCTCACGTGGTGTTACAATTCACGTATTTTTTTAAAGATTCGGTCACTTTTGACGCTGCTGCATCTCAACCAACATCTATAGTTAGCGAAGAGCACGCTATTCCGTTCTAGGGGATTTAATGAAGTTGATTATTGCAGTTATATATATGTCTTGATTCGAGTCATGGGCCATTTCTTTATTTTCATTAAATTTTTTGGTTTGTTCATTTCTCTCTTCATTTTCAATGGCATTTCCCGGCATCCCTCTTTACAATCATTATTTTGCATGTACATTATTATATTTTTTTGTTTGCGCTCCGCCGTTCGGTCGTGTATCGGCCGAGTACCGTTAATTGGCGTCACCATGACGATGCCTGACCTGGAAATTTCCGGAAAAAATCCACATTTGCCTACATATTATTATTATTAATGTGCGAAGTTTTCCCTCTCCGGACGGGCGCGCTCTTTGTAGAAAGAGCGTCCTTTGTTCGCCGATCTGCGTCGACGACCCCTCGGTGTGTCGACCTTTTTACGGATGTAAATATGATTTACGCGCACAGATACTAACGTGGTGGTGATGCCCGATGCCCAGGTATTCGGGTTCGAGAGGCATTTCGGCTCGCCGGTGAGCGGAAGGATTCCCGATTCTTCGAAATATTTTTGAATTTTTATTCTCATATTCTAAAGCTTATTTTTCATTCTTAATACTCGTACATTTGCATTTCATGTATGCATACCTACACATAAACCTTAAAAGTATAACTAATCAAAAGTATTTTTTATCATGGAATGTGTTTAATGGCTGGTATCCTGTGGAAGTCATGTAAATTCAAATCTAACATGCACGATATCGTGAAGTTTTGTGTATGTGTAAGGGATAAAATGACGCGTGTAAAAGAAACCACAAATCAAATAAATAAAAGTACTTATCGTTTTAAACAAAATTGAAAAAAGGCCAAAGAGCCAGTCATTAAACTTATACTATGCAAGGATGATATAATACATGTAATTGGGTTTTTATTATTATTTTACCATTATTTATATTTTTGTTTTCTGGGTATGTTTGACTTGATGTCTACGTATGTGTCTAATGATGATTGTAATGTTGAGTGTTGCAACACGATAGGCATGGAAAATTATAATAGATAATCAAAATATGACTGCTGTATCATATTGAAATCATTTACTACTATAACACAAAAGGGAATCTAGTTACTGGCAGAACAAGAACATTTTTCTATTTCTTTTTTTTTTCCACTGTAATGTGTGATAAATGATAATTATTATAACTTACAGTTGCCGAGTACGTGTACAGATCCTTCGATCGCCCTTGTTCAGTCGGCGTGTTTACAGCCTCTTTGGATATATTGGACCCTTGCGCATTCACTGATTAACCCACACGTCGTCCAGAAAGTGCTCTACTTATTGAATTTTAATCTCAGTGTTCAACTCTTGAGCATAATCCAGATTATGTGGAAGAAGAATGACAACGCATCGTCTGTTGAGAGAGCATTGACGTTCATAAATATAAATTATATTGATAATGGTCGTACAACACTCGCGTATATCGCTTAGAATGTGATAGATAATTTTCCTTTGTATAATTGTATCTTGTTTTTTTCGACATTGTTTCGATAACGTACTTAGCAACTCTTTTGACATCATTTCCGAATGCGACCATTTCGAGATGGTACAAGAGTCGAGTCCGTTTGAATAAAAAAATATGCTTATTACATACAAAATTGTGCATCTAAGTACTTAAATCATGCGCGCGATGCCTTGCTAAATGAATGATTTAAGAGTATAATAAAGTGCATGTTGGGAGTATCTTCAAAGCAGTAAACATCACGCCTATCACGTGGTACGGGGAAGGGTGGGCGTTATTAAAAATGATAGTTTTTAGAAGTTTACTTTAGATGGTTCCTGACGTTATAATCGGTCTACCCGAGCAGCGTACATTACCTAGTTGGTATAATACTAAACCGTAAACATGTTCATACATTTATATATCTGTCGGTGGCAGTAGTAAGTAATTATTATTACACCATTTTAAATGCTCATCTCCAAACGGGATTCCCAGAATGATAAACAATTACCAGAGCTGGCGTCAAAACTTGGATAAAACTGTGTATCCATTTCACATTGGTGATGTGCGCCTGTTACGACTGATAAAACACTTTCAACACGTTATACGTATATAATATTTTCGGTGCCTGAGACAACTGCCGAAAGCATGTATAAAACGTACTAATACATTTTGATATTTTTTTTCCGACGCTGCTCGCAATTCAGAGTAATATTTTTATTCCACGTTCAGGTGAGTTTGATTTGGTATCACCTTATCGCCGACGTGAGCCAAGTCTCGTGTCGCATCGGCAGATATTCCTGGACGTGTTCATTCATCTATTTGTCTATTTATCTACCGCTGTTTATTTACTCGCGTTTATTCTATTTACCCACTCGGCCACCTAGACATTTTGCATGTGCAGAACAACTGTTGGGCTGTTTTACTGTTGACATTTTATTTAAAAGAATATTTCAATTACTTATGTATGAAGTACTGCTAATTTCCATTTAGACAGCAATTTATTAATTCTTTCCTGAAAGAATTTTGACGGTTTTAATGGTGAAATCTTAACCTTTTTGCTTTATTTCGGAATGTTTTCAATGTATTTTGCATGTGGAAGTCTTTTGGTGTAAGGTCTGGAGAATAAGGAGGGTGTGGTAAAACCGACAACGAGTTTCAGCATTGCGTAACGTATTTGAATTCCTTGACTGCTTGGCAAAGTTACACTTTTAATTATACTCCACCCTTATCACAGTCTCTCTTTCTTTCGGCCTCTCGCCCTTCATTCCCAGTGGTCACTAATAATTTCTTCGGACTGTCTCACATCTCTTCTAGCAAAATGTTCAAGGTACATATCTGGTCCTGGTACGTCACAACTACTTTATAAGTCATTTTTATATAATTGTTTTTGATTATTAAAAATCACTTGTTTATCGCATAATATCTTAAGATTTGTATATCCCATTCGCTACTGTCGCTCTTGAGCCAGATGTGTCGATATTGCATAGCAACTGTCAATAAATTCTTGGTATTTTTAATTCATTAAATAATAATGACACCTACTTCTACCATTTTCCCAGAAGCCATTTAAAATGACTGCCATTTATTTGACTTATATAATGCCTGAAGTAATTTATCCGTAAAAGAATTTTTGAATGAATAGGTACAGGGTGTCCACCGGAAAAATTTCAAGATTAAATTGTAATTGCTCGTAAACCATCAGGGTTAGGTAAGTGGGAGGGGGGTATTGTTCGACGCGCGTGATTTTCGGATTTACTAGTCGCAATGAGTCACTGGTCGGGGATTGCACCGCGCGTTTCCCGGTTGAGCAATATTTAAAGTGCGGTGATTCATTGGTTCGTGCGCGTCGCGCTTTTTGTACTCAATTTAATATTCGACGAGTAAGTGATGGGCCGAGCACGCAACTTATCCGGTGTTGGGTTTTAAAAGTTCAGACAAGAGGGGACAATGGTTAACCAAAATCCTCCGGGACCATCAACGCCAGCAGCGACGCCAGGACATGTGACTCAAGTTCGGCGTGAAATTGTGCGCAATTCGCGTAAATCGATAAGGAAAATTGTAGCCTGTACTGGAATAAAAAAATCAACAGTGCGCGTTGTTTTGAAAAAGAAACTACAGTTTCTCAACGAAAATGACTATTCTTTACGTGAGACCTTAGCGAGAACGATGCTGGAACGTTTTGGAACAGCACGAACGCTTGGAAACATATTGTTTATTGACGAAGCACATTTTCATATCGATGGCTATGTTTTAACATAGTCGGGGTCCCAGTATATCAGGTCCTGTTTACAGAACATGAGATACGGGTACCCCGACAACACAAGGGAACGCCATCAAAAACGTTTGCATTGTCTAAAAACGACAGTGTGGTGTGCAATTTCTGCCCTGCAATGGACGGCATTTAGACGATATTATTTATAAAACGTAAAATCCGCATCATTAAACTCCATTTTATATAAATAAAATATGAGAATAACATTGTAGTTTTCTTTTATTTATTTAATATTAAACTTGAAAATTTTCCGCTGAACATCCTTTATTTAAAAGTAGCTACTTAAGTAATGTAATATATTTGTTTAAACAAATTAGACCCATGTCATAAATGTTTATTTTGGTGTCTAACTTTCTATTTGCTTACACTCTTGCTACAGCTAATCACTTTTTAAATCGGGCAATAATGTCGAAAGTGGTTAAGGTCTTCGCTTATTCCTTGCGAGTTCATATTTATTTTCTCAGAACCATTAATCCGTATTATATACCGTACTTGAGCTACCTACCAGCCGAATTTATTATCCCTACCTTTTTCAAAATAAACATTTCACCAACTTATAAAAATGTGTTTTTAAATCGTTATAATATAACTGTGTGGACCTTCGAAAATTTCTCCATTTACCACGGAACTTGGGAGTCTTTGTTCTGCGGCTGTTCATACCTGCACCAGCTACATTAAGATAAACAACTTAATGACGGGTACTAAACATTTGTCGTTTATGCTGAATATATTTAACGTGATCCGGTACGTCAACTGACGTATTAATAATAATATTAATTTACACATTTTATTTTTTATTATTATATTTTAATATTTATGAAGTTTGAAAAGTTAGTTTTTGGCACTGGAAAATCTCTGAAAAAAATACTGCCGTGAAAATAAATAATTTCTCTTGTGAACTCTCACACTAAGCTCCTTCACTTTTCTCGACATCGTGCATACTTTAAGGCTGTCACCGGAGAAGTGCCTGTTGTCTTTTCCACTCGGTCGGTCCAACGGGTGGGCACCTTCTTCTCCCTCTTCGTCCTTCAACGTGACCAACCACATCATCTTCCCTTCTCGCAAGATGCCCGTAAGATTGAAGGATTCGTCTCAGACTACAGTTGAGAGACTATCCTTGATGTTCAGTTCCTGCAGAATGGAGACATTCGTGTTTCTCGCCGTATTTTTATACGGCTGTTTTTATAACCCTTTAACGCATAAGTTGTAAATGTAAATAGTCTTGTTTTATGTCTATTATTTAAAATATTACAAAAATCAGGCAATTTTCTGATGAATTCAGATTAGTCATGAAGTCCTCGGTCACTGCGATAGTTCAAGTGCAAATACATAACGTTGTCGTTACGTTTTCTTCTGCGTATCTAATGTTTTTACAGGTGTGAAACTATTTAATACGAATCTTGCTGATCAATATGAATTTTCTAGAGTGAAATTTTTGTTTTATTTAATTCTGAAGGAAACGAACGAGAATGAAGGAAATTTAAAAATAATATTTTTTATTTTTTTCCAAACTGCAGAAACAGTTTTACGGCAAGGATTACCCTTCACATAGTAATTAAGAAGAGAGTGGTAGATCGAAGTTTAGATAGCTTGATCGTGCGGTAGTAGTCTGTCGTACCCTGGCGGCGGTGATGGGGGATGAACTGGAAGAGATCTGTCACAGATACATGAAAATAACGACGAATTTTGCAGGGCAGTCGAGGTTCGCTCTGAGTTTCAATTTCAAACAGAATGCCATTATTTGTTAACACAATATAAAAAAATATATATGAATATTGAAAACTGTTCCAGAGATAGATATTTTTAAATCGAGTTGTCCATCGTTAATTGGTGACGGAGTGACAAAAGTATTAAAGACTATGCACAATCGACCTGCCGGGAGCTGGGCACGTTTTACAACAGATTTCAAAGAGCAAGTTCATTCATGTTATAAACTTTAAACAAAAGATAAACTTAAATAGCTTTACGGGCTCGCAGGTAGAAATGACCTGCGCGTATTTGTAAAACAATGCGCGGGTATTGTAAATCAAAACTTCCCACTCTGCCGGAAATTTATTAGTTCCTATTCTTCGACTTTTCTTTTCGAAACAATCGCACACGAAATGGAAGATTGTTCTGGAACATTGTTTGTTTACAATAGCAGATAAAGGTAGACATACAATCACTAAAATATGGTCTTCTTATCTGGATTGACATTGGCGTAGTGATAACCAAGAAATGTGTTATCTCGCCCGTCTGAGCCATCTACAACGTTACAAACAGCGTGGATACGCAAATTAGAGGAGAAACGTAACGATTACGTACGTCTATTACATCATTGCATATTTTTCTCACAATTTTAAAAAATACAATGGCACAAATAGAACAGAAAAGATATTTATATAATTTGATTTGAATATTCGCAGGTAACCGTTCTAGATCACTAGTCTCACGATAGCGTCCGCTAGGGGCGTGCAAATCAAAGAAATGTAATCACCACATATCTGTAACGTACCTGTCAACTGCGCACAAGTCAAGGGAATTGTACCTAAGTTTAATTCAGTTTTAGTTTAGAAAGAATCTTCTCCTCTTTACAATTCTAGAAAGGTAAGTAATACTTGAGTATTTGTACAAAAATCATTTAAAACCAGTTGTCTCTCTCCTGTAAAGTACAAAATTCTCGGATATGTTGTGTTGTTGCTGACGGTGGCGATATCCTTTCACATCCCAGTAGGTAGGTCAAGAACTTGTTTGTGAATTCAGTACCTACACGGTACCTACCTGAAAAGTTGAATTAAAAAAATAATACATACCTAATACCTACCTACATAATGATGGTCCCGTGGTTAAGACACTCGCCAAGTGATCGTGTGATCGGAAGTTTGAGCCTCATTCCATGAGACTAGGAAGTTAGTTCTATTTTCACAGCACAAACTTTTAAAATAGTAAGGATATTGATATGACACGTACTCCGTGTACGCATCTCTATTTGAATTATAATGAATTTTTTAAATGTAAAAAATATAATAAAATGTATTCATCCCTCCGAACTGTGCTCGATTTTAAAAATAATATTAATCTCCCTTTTTAGGGGGTCACCAGATATAATTCTAACAAAACTTTTTTTTTTGACAAATAGCGGAAATTTCTGGAAAAAAAATTAAACTGAATTTATAAGGTCGTCAACATCATTTTCATCCCCTTAGCCTGGAAGAGTCGGGAGGGGGGCAAGATCTTGACAAGACCACGTAAAACCTTATTAATAATTATCTCCTCCCTCGTCCTATAGTTTGAACATTTTCGAATTATAATTTTAAAAAAGTATCATATACTGTATATATATCATGTTTCTCGCCTTGATACGTGTTACCTATTCCATTGCCATTCCAACAACTGTTAAATAAATTGGCTCATTGCAAGGAGTGAGTGGTTACCACCACCTCGATGATAACAATATTGAAAAAGACATTGAGACTTCGCCTTATTGCCATAAACCTTGTTTATTGACTCTGCGAAACAATAAAATATATAATAAATCGATATGCCGCTTATTATCGCCGGCTAACATCTGGTCTTCGGTGTGTGTGTGACGAATACATATACGATCGTAATACGAATGAACGAGAATAAATTAATATTTTTTATATCTTTTTTTTAACCAGATAAATAGGTTAATACTTAACCAACAAGAGAAAAAAAAAAAAAAACTTAGGCACGTGCAGACATTTTACGAAGGCAGTTATTACCGTGACGTTGAGAGTTACGCAGAAAAACTGAATTAGAAATTTTATTTTACAATTTACATTTAAAGTTTGTATAATAACAAATGTGTAATTTCTACTCGCACATAAGTAGTGAATCTAATCTCGAGACAAAATTGCAATCCTGGAATTTCGGGATTTGAATTGGATAATTCCGGGATCAGTTCATGGATTAGAAAATGTGAAACAATTGTATTATCATGACGAATCCGTTTATCAAAATGAATTTATCTAATTTTGGTGCCTTAAAAGTAATTCTGGGACAGGATTCTCGATATTGGATTGGATCCCCCATATAAGCATACCGGTGTAAGGCATTATTTCCGAAATGTTGCATTATTTTTAACATTATTTGAATTTAAATTACGTGATTAATGAACGTTGAATTTATAACCCTTCAATGTACGTATGTCGACATTTTTTTTTTTAATATTCTGTCGTGGAATTACTAGCATTAGCGGGGTTTTATTTATTTGTTGCGTAGAACCAATAACGTTTCTAATAATTTGCACGCGTATCGCGTGATGTGGAATGTCTGTAATCGTTTCCACGATCGGTGGATAGGTACAGTGGGTAGGGTCGGCAGGTGCCTACGCTGCGGTCGGACCACCTGATAACCACTCGCGTCCTCCTCGATTAGATAAGGCTCCATCCACATCCGCGCCGGTGGCCGCTTCCCCGAATTTTATCAGAGCCCGACGACCGGGCCGCGCCTCGCGGAAGTCGCGTACCTACCTATTCTCTCGGAAAGAAAATTCCGCGCCGATTCTCATTTCCGGTGCGCGGAAATTCGTCGAATTTTGCGCACCGGATTCGAGGCCGACGTTTGACACCGCTCTTGAAGCACGTGTTAACACGGCATGCACTTCATAATCGGCATCTTTACTCTAGAATTCTCTGTCATATGGACTTACATTTTACAAGTTTTGATTTCATTTATCCTGCTAACCGCAATTAGCTTAAAGACGAATATTAAAATTTGTAGATTTCGTTTAAAATCCAATTGTCCTAGGGACTTGACTTCCGTTACGATTAGGTGTATCCACACTAGTAGTATGATTTTTAAAAAATCAGTGTACATAGCTGTTTTGTGTAAAAAGAGAATGAAATTTGATTGTAAATCATTTAATGACGTCTTGAATAAAATATTGACTCGAATAAATGGTACACTGAACTTAAGTTATTTAATGTTTTGATATGATAAAATGGAAAAGTAAATAAAAAAATGTAATTTTGGTCTTAATATTAAGTAGTTAAACACGGTCAACACTGTTTTTTTTTTAAATGTTCTTTATTAAAACAATGAAATAGACAAAAATCTAAAATTCAGTTATAGTGGATTTCCTTGTCAGTATACTTTAGTAATATGGTACGATCATTATATTTAATTTTCTTCAAATTATGCAATTATCTTACGGATAGAGCAGCTTACACAGTGTACCCGATTACCTGCATAGTAAGGTAAATAATCTTATTATATTATATTAGAATGCATTACTTAACAATCAGCCACAAGAGGTCGCATTGTTGTCTTTTTTTTTTTTCTTGATCGCCTGTTGATCTGGAAATTACGCGGTGTCTAGCTGTGCCAATATAATATGCATAATTTTCCCAGTATCCTTACAAGTATAAAATCAAATATATACGATTCTGCTGGCCTAATTGTAAATGCAATGCCGAATTTATCTGCATAGAAATAAATACATTGCATGGCCGATTCTTCGACGAATCGTATTAATCGATTTGTTGATTGATTGGCCTTTATCGTTACATATTATCACCGAGACTCGGCCTTGAAACTCGTACGTGCATTTAAATCAAAAACACATCTGCGCGGGGAATATTTTGATATTTATCGATTTCAGCGGAAGAAATATCTGTAAATAAGCGCTTACGGTGTATGGATCGTTGGCTGCATACTGATTTCGCGTCGAGCATGTCGCCACGGTTCGATCAAAAGAAATGCTGCATAGCCGTGCATCCAATCCAGGGAAATTTCCATCTGGTGTCTTCAAAATGAGTATTCGTCTTTTTCATTTTATTACTTGATCATGCGCGCGAATTCACGCCGCATTTCTAATTATATATTCTTTTTTTGAGCTCATTATTACATTGATGGCGATCTTTTTATTACTCGCCGTACGTCGGTATGTTCCAAATGACCGGATAAGTCGTGTTATTTTGTTCACATTAAAAATATCAGATGTTGCCAGAGACGAGTGGGGCCGGCGGGACACCGATCCCAGACGGCCGATGGCTTCTATTTTGTAAAACATACTACAAAAATTCAACCTCAACTAGTCATAGTAATTAGTACTATTATCGCGTCCTGCAATGAACCATTTCATTTTCTAAAATATTATACTTGCCGAGAACGATGACTGTGTCGGGCCAGGTAAATAACAGAAAGAAACATATTGAATGAGATTGGTAAAGACATATCATCGATTTAATTGCTATACAGTGTTCCCGGCCAATCCGCCTATGGATACATCTAATTATATAAAATGGGATTAATCTTGGAAGATAAAAATCTTCGCGACTTACGACCGCGGTTCGGATCGCTTCGAATAAATCCACGGCCGTTAAACGGACCTAGTCCCCGAAAGAAAAGCAGTACACAATCTAAAAAATAGAGAAACTTCTCCTTTACAGTTGTTAAAGTCGGTCCCCTACGTCAACACATTGTGTTATTTCGAACAATATCAGTATTAACTACCACAGTTGGTACAGTACCAGGCTGCCTAGAATATGCTAATGAATGCAACGAATTTGTCAAACTTATTTTTAAGAAAACTTGTAAACTTTTAAGATACGCTTGCAGTCATTTTTCAAATGTTTATTAATTTATGGAGAAAATTAGTTTTATTTTCACTGGAATGTAGGGAAGTATTTGAATAAAAATTAGAAGATATATAAACCTTTAATAATAAGTATCTGGTCGTTAAAAATTGCCTGTTTAAAATATCTTAAACCATAGGTTGTTAAAATAACCTTTTTATAACTTGTTGGTAGTATCTTGATTTCGCTCTCTTTTAAGATATATTCGAGTTTTCCGTTGTGCATTATTAGGTACAATATCACCTGAGCATCCTCGAGTCTTTTGTCTATATCCAAGTCGCGCTTTGACCTCGAACCGTGGACTAATTAGGTTGAGGATTACAGAAGAACCTCGCGATAATCATTATTTGTCACAGTGTTCTGATAACGGTTATGTTTGTGAGTCAGCAGTCAGCAGTCGGCAGTCAGCAGCCGGAGTGCCGGAGACGGCGCGAGTGGAACATGAGCAATGAGCACATGTATACTGCGCACTCGCACAATGCAGGGCGGGACAAAGACCACGCGACGAGCGCTATGAGTAATCCTCGCCGACCGAACAGTATGGCGCGCGCGACCGGCGCCATCACATGCGCGAATTTAGTCCAATGAACCGATTAGATGCTTTATTATTTGACTAGTGGCCCGTGCCCGGCGTTCCCCGGGATTCAGATTTAGTTATACTTTATAGTAGGGCGAATTAGAAACATGATTAACAATACCCACTCGTAATTCACACCCTGTGACGACCGTAAAGTAATGTATTAAATTAATTTTATCACTTTCCAAATTCAAATAACAATTTTGCTTTAAACCGAGAAACCGTGAGGCGCTGCTGCAGCTGCGTAGGTATCTGACGGTGAAGAGGTCGTTTGTCATTCACTGTTGTGAGTGTGATTGGTATTCTATGATATCAGTGATTGAAAACTGTGACTGTTATCATCGTTTTATAATAATATAAGAAATAAATTCCCAAAAAAACAGTATTAAATTTTATTAAAATATAACAAATAACCAGCTGATTCGATTACTATTCAATTAAGTAAAGGGTACGATTTAACAGTGCATTAAAATAAATACTTTGTTCGATACGACGAATTATTTGTGCATTACAATAATAAAAAATTAACATTAAATAAATATATCTTTGACCAATAAAAAATACCTAACCTTGCTATTATTTTATTACACAAATAATTCGTTCTAAGGAACGTAGTATTTGTTTTAACGTACGTATTAATAGTTCCCTTAAATAAATATGTATTTTAGTTGAAATTTGATTGTCAAGAATCACGAGTCGCGATATTTTCAGTCACTCAATCTCTGTTAGTGATTGTGACTTAACTAAGGAATTTGTGATTGACTCACATTCATGATTTTGAGCATATCATAAATTTGGCGTTCCACAGAAAGACCTCGATACGTGGGTTACAAGCAATAACTTGAATCACTGTATCTTGATATTTGTAATGGCAACTGATCTAGTGCGTCACAGCTCTCGTTCCCATTAATTATCGTAGTGAGTCACATCCTGTCGTCCAGATGCAAGTCTCAGAGTACACATCCTCGGCCATGTTGAACAATCTGAGAATGATTCAGATTCGCCAATCAAGCCGCCGGCGTATGTTTTCCATTATTAAATTGTTTTTGCAACACGTGTGGCGACCGCATGCGATTGTTTAAAATCCGTACATAAAACATTATAATAATATTATTTTTGTGAGGTGAATAAGATGACGCATATATTTTTCCTCGTACAAATACTAGACTCATCACTCGTCGATACATTTAATTTTAGTCTTGGGTTATTTTAAATGCCCTTTATAGATAAAACGATTTTTCTGTTAATCACCATCGTTCATCATCATCCTTATCAACCATTGTCGATTCGCTGCCGGAGAAAGGCTTCCCTATGATCTCCATTCATTCATTCATTCGTACCTCAATATTTATCATGTTCCTCGAATTTAAGACGCAGGACCTACAGTTGTATTCATTTTTAAATTTTGTATGTCCATATGTATATTTTTTTTATTTAGTTGTAAAAATTATATTATAATATTCTTACACCGTATATCAATTAGCATTCGGTTAAGAGATTATAAATACAAAAGAAAATAAATGAAAAATGATCTACACCAACAGGCTACTCAATTTATTCTTGTATCTTGATCTATTACATCTTAAAATAATCCTCATTGCTCTATTTTTAACTATTTCATTTTTTTTCTTCTCAGTTTCATTTCCCAAAAATAGTACTGTTAATGAAATTATAAATTAATTACGACTATAATATTATTCCGCTAATAATTTGTGCAACGGTAAGAAAAATTTGTTTCACCGTTTGGTTCTGCCGATAGAAACTCCTCGTGTGATATGGCCCGCGCCGCCTTGGAATGTTAGGCATTTCCGAGATAAATCGGAAACACTTTGACAGCTCTGTCCGTGGGCTGGCGTAGTGGCGGGGCAGAGGAAGAGGGGCTGGCGTGGAGGGGGTACTCTGCTAAACTGCGCCCATCGAAAGCGGGAAATACCGGCAGCCCAGCGGTCACCTTACAACACGGTTTCTGTGATGGACTTGGGTTGGGAGACTCGCAAAAAAATACGATATATCGAATCAAAAAATGCTTTTGTATTTTTATGATTTTTAAAATAAATTAACATTGATAGGTTATTTCTAGTTATCCATCTAACTATATGAACGCGAATATCTGTCTGTCTAAACCTAATAATCTAATTTTACTAATTCCGAAGTTACTCTTCAGATCCTTGCGTGTATAGTTTGTGCTATTTTTATCAATTAATTGAAATGAATTTATTTTATATTAATTAGTATGTATGTATGTACCGGGTACCCACCCACGTAATACTGGGAAAATCCTGAAAATATGCGCAGTCACCGGCTGGCAACATTTATTTAATTCCACACGGATATTGTGATGCATGTATAAAAACTTGTCCATCGAATCGAACTAACTTTTCTATTGATACAATATGAATTTGACTGTTAACATCTGATATAAAACTAATTATACGCAAATTTCTTTATTTATTTTCCCTTTACCATCACGTTCATCACATGTTCAGACGCACTTTATACAGGTCGTGTTGCCTGTCGCAATATGATGGGGGAACAGCTAAACATGAAAATGGTGTGTCGGTAAATATATAAACTGGGGGTGGCTTCCTCATCGACGTAAGTGAAACATTTTCTGATGTTTTTATAATTAAAAGATTTTTGTTTTTTAAGCGTTACTCTTGTTCAATTTTATTAATGAAATATATCGTCGTCTGATTTTTCATAATCGGTTCACTTAAACTCTAGATAAACAGCACTTGTCATGCGCTCCGTTCGCTACCGCCCGGAACAGGCGAGGTCACCGCTGGCGCAAGAATGGATCCGTCCGTGGAAATAACAATGTTGATCAAAAGTGTCCATTTGTATGCGAATTTGAGGACTTCGTAAGTACGCAGTAATAATTATATTTGTTACTTAAATCTTAATGACTATCGCTCAGGTAACAACACTGACTCTACTTCGTTTCTAGTAAGTGTGACGCCAATAGTCTTCCAAATTTATTTTTTTACTCTCAAATCCTCATAAAATCAACTACAGGTGTGATGCCGCCTTTACGTGCTAGCCAACTCCCGCCTCATGGAGCACCTCTTTTATCCGCACAAGTGTCGATAATATCGACTTTCGATATCTATCGCGATTTTCTTTATCTTATCGTCAACTCTATAAATAGTTGGCACGTACTGCGAATACCAAAGGCGAAATTATTTTTCAAACTATGTTTTCTTATATTCGATTAAATTTTCTTAATTTTTACGTTTCGACTTATATAACGGTTGACGTATATCTGACCTGTTCAAGCTTGACTTAATAAATATTATATTACACCGCCAGGATCAGGTGAAGTCACGTGTGTACACATGTAGAGCGGCGAAGAGACAAATTGCTGCCCTCGGTGTGACTGTGATTGGTATTGAATGTATCGGTGATTGAAAACTGTGACTAATCACCGTTTTGTGATAATATCATTTGTAAAATTACAGAGGGATCTTAATTGTGTATTAAGTCAGTGTGCGGTAAAAGATCAGTTATTATTGTAGTGACTTATGGTGACAATATAATTTTAATTGCCAGAAACTTATCGCCAAACTCGTCCATTCATCGCTGCTTCTGGGAATTTCGCGTTCTCTTGTCACTTGCAAAAAACACGAAAGTATGTGTGTAGAAATATGGCGCCCGATGGCGCGGGGGCCGAACCGCCGAACCCCGCCAGCCCGAGCCGGCGCCGCACTTCGTGGAAGTCCTCCCGCCGCGGCGCCTCCCGGCCCGGACGCCGCCGGAAATGCCGCCATGCCGGGGTACCTTTCCAATTTGAATTATGATAATTGTTCATTTTAAACGAAGGACACGAAATTCGCGATGCCGTTGGCGATTGCAGATTCTCGCGAAAGCGATGCTGTCGGCTTGTACACTGTGTTCCTTCACACGTTGCTTGTTAATGGTGCTGTGCGCATCTTGTCGAATGATTTGTAACAAAAATATATACTACCGTAATCGTGTCATGAGCGATCACCCGGATCATGGAATGGTAAAACATCCAAATGAAATTCGGCCTCTACACGATCACAATAATAATATTGATGGTTTATTTGTTGTTGGTCAAAGACAGACCGAGATTGTTAAGAATTTGTCGTTCTTCGGCCATGCTCGGAAGAAGGATAG
Organism: Eubasilissa splendida; assembly: GCA_031772225.1. Taxonomy (NCBI): domain Eukaryota; kingdom Metazoa; phylum Arthropoda; class Insecta; order Trichoptera; family Phryganeidae; genus Eubasilissa; species Eubasilissa splendida. The sequence continues at coordinate 24,103,568 of CM062861.1, read as the reverse complement.
CGACATGGAAATATTTGCGGCAACTGGAAACATTGATGGCCGAAGATTCAAATGGACTGAACGAGTAAAATTGCCCCAGACCACTACCCTTTCCGAATGCTCTCCGTCCTGCTGAATAATAAAATTGTAAAAGAAGTAAACCGTGAGACGATTCTATTGACACTCGTGTCGTGCAGGGCTAAGGAAATAATCCTGATATAAATCTTCTTGAGGCCCTTGTGAAGTTAAAATAAAATATGATATAACAAAAAAGATACATATTCTGTGTTGACATGAATATATGACCTAATGATTGAGGTCGATTTTATTAAGACAGAGACGATATTCTAATTACCTAATAATATACGATGTCGTCAACCCAAAAACCTAAGCGCTAATGCCAATTAGAAGTTGCACGAGTTTCGATGTAGATGTGTGTCTGTGTGTTTTGTTAATTCCTTAGCAACAAATAAGCGAGACTAGATAACTCGATGTTCCAATCAGATAATCATTATTGCCGCCCGATTTTGAAGGTTCGGTCCCGAAGGAGTGCTGCGCTGCTATCTTATCGAATTCGATCAAATTTAGACTTTGCAAACAAACAAATCGTTCCTTCTCGCGTATAGTTTGCACTTTTGCAACGAAGATAAATATTACTACATATTAGTATAGAAAGCAATACGTTATGTCCGATTCAATAATGCCTCGGTATTGTCTGGCCAATCGAACAAAGCGAACGGCTTCTCGCTTCAATTGTCCATCGGCCATTTTCATTTGGATTATAAATTATTTTGCACTCAATGCTGATGCAATACAGTAATCGCGTAATATTCTAGTAACGTGTAGATTACTTGGCGAACGAGTAAATGATGTATAATATGTATTTGCAAATATGTTTAGGTAAAATCGTGTCTGTGTGTTATAATTATATCGCCGCTCTGTCGAGCGAGGGAACAAAGCAGAGCGAAACAGAAGAACAAAGGCAGTGTCCGCCTCTTTAAGGAAACTGCTCGATGGAGTCTCGTGACCGCCGATAGTAATAATAACGATTATTTTTCCATAAGAAGGCAACGAAACACTACGCCGTTCGCCTTGTGCATTTCCCGCGCCGGCGGCCGTCGCCGGTCACGTGGCCGGTCAGGTGGTCGGGAGCGAGTTTCCCACCGAGCGGTGTACGCGGAAATGCCGCGTCAACGCGGAAAAACGCACATTTTCAAGCTCCGGGTGTCGACTAATTGATGTTTATGTTGTTGTTGTTGTCAAGTATGTGATGTACAATTATTACCATTTCTGTTATTTTGCATACATTTATTAGATTCTTCCTAGCAGGGCCATCCGTAACCAATGAGCCAGTAAGGCAAAGCCTTAGGTCTGCACTTTCGAGGGGCAGTAATCTAAAATAAAAGTAAAACATTACAATTACGAGAGACGTGTCGTTATGTTGTCGAGAGGCTTTTTATCTAAAACTTTAAAGACCGGTTACATCATTTCAATTGTTTCATTTGTAGAAATTTGATTGCGGATTTTTTTAGCTCGCCCAAGGGTGGCACAATATCTAGGAACAGCCCTGCTTCCTAGACACACCATACCCACGCGCCCTTGGAACAACGAGGTCCCATTTGACGAAAAATTAATATACACTAAAATGAATAAAGTTTAAAGTAAAAATGTCGCTATAATCTTCATTTAAAGTAATAAAGTGAACGGATTCCCGATTTCGGGCCCGTTATATAATGTAACTCGTAACAGTAGCTCTAAAAACTTACTTTGGTGTCTTGAAATTTGGCATGTTTATAATGCAGTTTTAAAAACAGACGTTTGAAACAACAATTCAATTTTGACCATAATGTCGGAGGATACCTTGTTATTCCGAGCCAACAACGAAAGAACGAGCGCAGATAATAATTATCAAACATTATTTTCCTGAACAATGTAACGCTTCACTTATCTCAACAGCGTTATCGCTTCTAAAATAAGGACAATTAAATATGCATAATATTATGTAGTAATTGATATGCAGCCTGTCTTGTGACCGGAAACAGTAGATACGCAACCTTGGATTTCCCGCGCGATGGCCGCTTTTCCCGCCTCTACCGTCACTGTATTATTATATCATTTAATATAAATAAATATTGGCTGCCCCGGTCCGGCGATGAACGTTCCGTTATCTGTGTGCTAAACTTCATGCAGATAAACGTTTGATTATATCGCCATTCTCCCGCGTAGGTATCCAATTTCACGCAACACGACTTTTCACCTCGCCTCTTTTCTTCCTTCTTTGACCGTGGCTATCTCTATTTGGCCTCTAGTGATGTCCCATATCATTTATCGGCTTTTTGAGAACCTTTTGCCTTTTTTAGAAGCAATGATATCTAATATTTTGGTATATTTAAATTAGCTTGTTCTCAACGCACCAAAATAAACAGCAATTCTCAATGTTATAATATGTATTATGTGTCTTAATTCTTTGTTAAGTATTTGGCGAGAACTTTTCAATTTTTAGGATCTTGCGTGAATCGGTGCGAATTCATAGGAAGGGGTCACTGGTCCTACCGTTATCCCTTTTATCGGGGGTCGACTACTCTTAATCACTCTTACCCACTTTGTTTTATCTCCTTCTTCTCCTTTCGGTCTCGAATCTGGTGGTTTCTGAAGCATGTGATCTTTCTCCCTTCGCGTCACGCATCCATGCTGTGTCAAGGAATAAAAGAATCACGGATATGAATATTTTAAACTTTGTCCTATCTTGAAACTCCACCAGATATCTCCGAATCCTTGTAGAGATATGCTAAAATATAATCCTCACTGATTTTCGTTATAAAGAATGCCTATATCCATTATTTTTTGCACCTTGCGTCTAGCGTTTTGCTCTCAACATCTTCTGTCCTCGCTCATTTTGTATGTAAATTTTCTCCAGGTGTCGACCTTGTCACGTTTCTTTCACGGTCGCAAATCAACGCGTGCGTTTTATTATTATAAGCTTAGTATTGTTTTACATTATAACACGTTAAACCCTTAAATTAATAACTAGAAGAATTTCCATAGAATAAAACTAATTCTAAATTAAATTACCCTTAAAATGTCATGGTCCGCGGGTGGAGTACATTTTCATTATGAATGCAGTAGATCAACACATATCGTGTTGCCGGCTGGGGCGTCTGACTTTCCCTCTGAGAATCGCCGGCCGGTCAATTTATTCGACTTCTGTTTTCGCTTTGCGTATTATTGTTTCTGCTAGTAATATTTTACGGTAATAGAAGACAACCAGTGGGATTATTTTTATTTACTTATGCATAATCAACTCGATAATAAGTTCATCCTCGTGGGTCGACCAACGCCGACGACCGCATAGCGTCTCGCTTTGTGGCCGGGTCACCGCTTCCCCCGTCCGCCTCGCCGTTTGAAGGGATAATTTTATCCCGTGACGTGGGCCGGGACTCCCGATGATCCCTTCTCAGACCTGTCTCCGCGGGCTGGACCGGCGCCAGGCGGACGGGGAACTTTGCGGCGTCATTTTTGCGACAGTGTCCATTTTCGCCGCCCTACAGCCTGAACGTCGAGTCGGAGCCCTGGGCGCGCTCGGGGGCTTGAACGTCCCTCTTAATTCCACCAGCTCGCAGTCCATGTTTACATACATTTTTGGATAACTGTCAAAATTTGTATGCGCGCTATGTTCGCAAGTAGAATGTAGAATGAACAAATTAGATCTGTTTATAGTGTAGTCGATAGAATTTTTTTTTTAAATTCTTAAATGGTTCTGACATATGCAACGTACAGATGAGTGAAGAGAGGATGATAAAGATAGTATATAAGACACGTGTTGAAATGTGACGTTGTATCCTCTTTGCCCATCCCTGCGAGAAAACAGCGTTAATAAGTCATTTAGACTGGCATTGGTTCAAAAGCAGTTTAGCCGTACTTATAGATTCGTGATACTTGTTTTAGGTTACAAATTAATTTTCTTTTCAAACGAAATATATTTTAACAATGAAGATAATTGCATAAAAATTATTAATTTTTTTTCTGAAAAATATTGCCGATTTTTTCATGTCAGATCATACGTCAATTAGTAAAACCTTAAAAATAATACCGTTATACATTAATGGAGAGATAATGCCGAAATTTTAAGTGTAAAATAGAATGAATTGTTTAATTTTCCTATTGGTGATGAGTGATGAGTCAATGCACTTTCAGTAAAAATGTCGTCGTTATTTATAGAACGCGCGAATTATGACGCGCGTGTGGCGTTGTTTCACACACACGTAAATATTATTTGCCCAACTATAGGACCATTTTTGTTATAGCTGTACGCTGCATCTAACTATGCACTAGTGAAGTATTACAGACTTACATTACTTTCAATAATTTGAACTATTGACAGTACTAAAATGATCGGTGCACTGCGCATATTCTGGCGTAATAAATATTCGGAAAACATGTGTTATTTGCTGCAACTTGTTTTTCATCAATTTTATTTATGTCAGTATTGACCAGTCATCCTTTTTTTATGGTTGGCAATCACGTCATGGACACAGCCTTTTTTTTATTCTTGACCGCGCTGTAAAGTTGGAACGTTTTTTTTTCATCTTTGCTTTTTAAATTATTCTATTGATTTAACATTTCTTCGTGTATTAAAAAATGCTGTGCCATAAAACAATATACAGCAGCCTTGTTCCGGGTTCCGCGTTGGCGAGCAGATCGTGAGCAGTCCAAACGTACAGATACGCTACCAAAGTTATACAATTTATCTCAAAACGGCACCGACAACGCTTTTAATGAAATTCGTTTGCTATATTCAGAACGATGTAGGTAGGTACTTATATCATTCATCGCGTAATATTTTTTTTTCTGTCGATGGCACACCGATGATTTTTCCGTTGGTAGCTCTTTATCCTTCTAAATACCGACTCCGTTTTCCCGCCGGATAATGCCGTTGACGTTTCCTAACGCCGCTGTCGTCCGCAATGATCAGTTCCAGCATCGTCCCCCGTCCGGTGCTCGCCGCTCGATAATGCGCGTGTTTATTATCGCGCACCACCTGATCTCACCTGGTCCCCCCCGTGAGCGGCAGAAATGGCGCGCCGCCAAAAATTCCCGATGCGAAATAACAATCCGCCCGCCCGGCGCAATTAGAATGTGACCGCTTCCCAGACGGCGGCGTACGCCTCCGCCGCGAACGCTCACGCTCTAAGCGCCGCCCGCGCCTCCCGCCGGACTAAATGCGGACCCGCCGGCTCAATCCGCGGCCCACAGCCGCAGCGAACGAACGAACCAACGATCCTACAATATTCAAATTTTTGAAAATCGAACTAACTCCTAATCGAAACGGAAGAAAGGCGAAAGAAAAACAATCACGAGACAGGTAGAGCGATCGCGATAAAAACGAAAACGCGGCCGCGATACCGAGTTAGACAACGCACATACCGTCATTGCCAAATCGGGAAAAGTTTAGATTGCGAAGTTTCCGCCGCCTTTGCCGCGCTTATCGCCGAGAATTTTCCGAAATGTCGACGGGGAACATGGACGCGTGTGAGATAGCCAGTATATTGGCCAAAGAGCTGTGGTTCCAGCAGGTATAGCTTGAGGAATGTGTGCCACCTAACAATAACACGAATGCGCAGTGTCAGTGCCACTAACAAGACGGGCGGCGCGCGCCCCCCCTCCCCTCCGCATGTGCCAATGTTTTCCTTTTATGTTCTAACCAGATCCCGGCGAGCGATGGTTGTGAAACAATTTGACGGTGGGTTCTTCTCCAGACATTGGTTGCACCTAGCTTGACCCAAATATGTTTTTGTGTAAATTAAAAGAAAATACTAATTTAATCTGCTTATTTATCAGAGTTTTGCTGTTTTCTCTGCACCTATAAAATGATAATATTGACAGTGTAGAATGAGTATAGATACAAATATATGGTGAGCCCATGGTACCCTGATACCAGGCAGCACTTCGGGGAGTGGTACAGCAAAGATAAGAACGATGGGCAGTATTATACTTATTATTAGAATGTATGACAATTTTGAATATTTACAGTACACGCTTGTGCGTACGTTTCATGTAAAAAATACTGCTGTTTTTTAAATCATACCCAAAATCATAAATAAATTAAAACTATATACAATACTTATATTTGTTATTAATTATTTTGAACCCAACATATTGCCATAGACTTGTGTACGATTTAGGATATCAATAAATATATTAAGTCATCCAAATGCACACTAGGTAGGTACCTATGTAAAATATATTTATATATTACACCATTTTACCTATTTATTTATGTTTGCGAGAGATTTGAATGTTTATTTGGTCTTATGTATGAATTGGGATGGATCCAAATATAATATAAACATTATGTCATTGTACAAATAAAATGGCGCCAATAAGTATCAAGTTAGTCTAACTAACTTATTATCATGCCGTTTCCCTGCAGTAGTAGGCGAGTCCAAGGGTAGAACTCTTCTAATCCTGACTACACTTGCCTCATTCTTCCAATGGTTTGCTTGGTCTGTGTCTCCTATTTCTATTGCTACCGACATAAACCTTATATACTATCTTTCCTCTCATACTACAGCTTAAATTTTAATGATAATTGAGGACATGCTGTGTGACACTTCTGCCATCTAGACTTATTATTGTCTCTGTTTCAGTTGGCCCAGTTGGACGGCTTGAATTCGGGGGTTCCCACCCGCACCACGGCCACCCTCACTCCCACCACGCTGCGCAGCATCGAGCAGACCTTCATCGAGTTGCAGTGCCAGGCCGAGCAGCACAGCAGCCAAGCAGGGTTCGTGCCTCCGCCCATAGCGCCCAGCACGCTAGGTTAGTCGCTATCTCATATTAATAATATAACATGTAACAGAACAGACTTTATATCAGTCCAGCGATCAAATCACTTGATATTTGTTGTTTTTGAACATAGAGTTTCCAATTCCATATTTGCTAATTTTCACGCCCATCAGGCTACAAAATATTTTTTTAATAGTAACTATTTATATGAGGTGGTTCATGGCAAACAGAGTTCCGGGTACAAATTGACTCCTTGCTCCTTCATTTTTCGTAGAAACCGATGCGGTGTTAAGGGGATATGTTACTTGAATATTGCTCAATTAGAGAATGGATTTTATCAGTTGATGTGCTTATATCATCATGGGGATTCTTTAGTTTGGAACTTCTCTATTCTTTCAACTCCTTACAGTTATGGATTATCCTTACCTTTGGACATTATATTGTGTGTTTCTTAACATTATTGTCTAATAATAACAATTTATATTTACTTCCAGGCATTCAACACTCGGTCGGCTTCACTGGCGGAACATTGCGCGTCTCCCCGGGGCCGACCAGCAGCAGCTGTAGTGTGGACAGCGGTGCATCTCCATCACCGTCGCCCGCTCCGCCATCCTCATCATCATCATCGGGGGCGCCCCCGCGACGCAGGGGCATGGGGGGCCGCCGCCCCAATCACAGCCAGCCTAACCTCAGCCCTGAGGAGGAGGAGCGTCGCAATGTGCGCAGAGAGCGCAACAAGATGGCGGCCGCTCGCTGCCGCAAGCGCCGTCTCGACCACACCAACGAGCTAATTGAAGAGACGGAAGGCCTAGAAAGGAAGAAACAAAATTTGCAAGCGGAGATACGTCAGCTGCAGCACGACAGGGAAGAATTAGAATTCATTCTGGAGACGCACAGAGCTTGTTGTCGCCTGCAGACCAACCGCAGAGCCAAGAGCCCGCCGGACGTGAAGCCATCGTACCACGCGCTGCTCGCATCTGAGGGAAAAAGGCCGGAGGGAGGCTTTTCCCAAGATGGGGATGAGAAAGTGAGGGTGAAGGTGGAAATGGTTGAACCGCCCATCAACTTGGACGCAGATGTCTTCACTTCACCGCAAATCAATAAGAGGTGAGTGTCTGTTAAGTATATAACTGCATTTGTTTAATAGTACAGGTTTACCCTGTTAGTGTTTTTAAATGATGTAGTGAATAATGAATATAAAAGATCAATATTTTTGCAGTTTTTTGTTATTGGATTAATGACACTAAGTCATATATGGTTTTTAGCACTATCGTGCTAATTATGTCACTACCAGATGTCATAAAAACTCTAATACAACCTGGCCAAGCTACATAACACTAACAAAATAGTAGTTTGATTCCAACACATTACAGTGCGATTAAAGTAATCTTGAAAAAGTTATTAAATTATTTATAATATATAATATGATCGTAGTCACCAGCCCGGCAGACAATGCAGTGCCTGATTTGGGCTGGCAAAACATTTTATTATCAATATCATTTTAACAAAAATGTATTCAAAAACAATTATAAAAATGTATTCTAAATCACTTAGCTTATTACTAAACGGAGTATCTTTTCTTATTTTGTCCGCTTTATTCCAAAGTAAATTGTCTCGTCTTATCATGTGCATAGTATATATATATAGTATGCATAAAATAATTGCAATCGTACTAACAGCGTGTATTTTATTTTCAGAGTAATGCTGTCATCTGCGAACCCCCAGGTGGTTTCCCAGCCAGCCCAAGCGGTGCCCCGGCCCAACAGGCCCAACTTCCTCAACGTCCCGCTCACCCTCACGCCTGCGCAGGCCCACGGCCTCAAGAACAACCCCAACATGAACGAGGTCGCCGGAGTGGCTATTACCACTCCTTCCAACGGCATCCCCTTTAACTTCGAGAGTCTCATGGAGGGAGGCACGGGGCTCACCCCCGTGCAGCCCTGCGCCACCCAGCAGCAGAAGATCCAACCGGAGATCGGATCTCCGGACACAATGGTTAACAACAAACTTGTCAGCCTTTAAATCAATAAGAATCGTGGTGTAGAAATGAAGCCTAAAATTAATATTCTATATATGACAAGAAAGAATATGTGCGATGATACCCTTTTATGTAAATAACTATTTGTTAGAAATCTAATCCCAAAAGAATAGTCCGCTAGGACATTTAGAAACTCAAATGTGAGTGTATTTCATCCTTTCTCTGATAATATTGTGTATCTACATTTTATAATGTAAAAAATATGTCTATATCAAAATGTATGTGGAGTTCATAAGATGATAGATATTTCAATTTTCCCCCGACTTTCAAACATCTCAATAAATTCTTAAACATTATTAAAAGTAAATTAAACACCATTTGATCCTTCACCGGTGTTAGGCGTGGTGGTTATAACTGTGCAATGTCCATTTTTTGAGGGTGCCGAATCGTTACTATGGTGAGTTAACACGATTCTGCTGGCAAACTTGACTGTCTTTGAAGAAATCGGAATTTTATTATTAAAACCAGTCAAATAAATGTGTTCTGTATACATTTTAATTATTAAAATTGGCTACATAATAAAATTCTAATTGATTTATTAAATTAAACTAATACAGTAGAGCGTCACAGAAATAAACGTCTTATGTATTTTAATATTTTAAAGAGAGGGTCAAAAATATTAAAAGTGTGTTAATAAGAAATTGTTTTGTATTTATATACAATTTTATTTAAATGGATTTAAAATATTATATCATTTTCCTTATTCTTTCATAATACTTGACCATAAAATCCTGAGCTGTTCTTTGAAAGATTGGTAGGGCATTAGGGGGATTGTAAAAATACCTCTTGTTTTTAATAAATGGCTATTATCCTCAATATACATTGGTTTCTATAGTATATTAATAGATATTTCTACCTACATATGAAAAATATAACAATTCAACAAAAATACAGCACATATTCATCAGTGACAATTATATACAGCATTCTTTCTTGGAAGAGCCATCAAAGCGAGAGATTTTAGGCAAATGGTGTTGGTGGTGATTTTCTATGAGATATCAAAATTGTAAGAGTATTAGGAAGGCTCGGGCTGTCTGAACATGAGAGCTTTCTCCATCGATGTATGAAGTCCATTTGTAATCATTCTGTGAATGAGATAAAAAAAGGTTTCGAGGGTTAGTCATGTCAGTACAGTGTAAAGAAATACAATTGTAGATCTCATAATAAAAATATTGAGTAGACATTCTATGAATGGAGAATATGGTAACGACACTTCCGCTTCTTTTATGTTATAACCATACATGAAATAAAGCAGATTTTTTAAAAGGTTTTTGTTATTCCAACAATTTATTTTAAATATTTAATTATGTGGACTGCACGCCCATAACTGCTCTTAAAAGTGCATGGAATGAAGTTGTAACAGAATAATTATTGAAAATAATGCAGTATTCTAAATAAATTGTTTTAACTATTCAATTTATTATTTGATTAGTATGGAAATAAATACATGAATAACATTAAAAGAAATATTACATAGGTATAAAAAACATTTAGTTAAAATTATTAGCCTTTATAAATAAATATTAATTTATATGCGGTATTTTTAGTAAATATGAGTATTTTTGGAATTGTTTTTAATGTAAAGAGGAATAATAATTTGGAATATTCCTGCTCATAAATAAATAAGTATTTCCTTCTGTCATAAGGATGAAAATATGATCATAAATAATTATTAATACATATTTATTTAAGTAAAGGCGATGGCTGCGATTCGAAAGTTTAATTATAAAATGCTCAAATAAGAAAAATGGTGAGAATGGACAATTTAGAATAAATTTGTGATGTGGCTTGTACTAAAGATGTGAAAAATTGTAGAATAATCCTTGTGATAAATTTGGCCATGTTTTCTATTCTTAAAAATATTTAGTGTCATAGAAATTTTAAGATGAGTGCTTTAGTTAAATATTTATTTCCAAGAAAAGAGTAGATTATTCCCTCCCTCAAAACTCCATCTTAGATAATTTTAACTTATTAATTATTTAGCTCTTAATATATTTTGTCTCAATTTTGGGAGTTTTGTAATATTTTCTCATTCATCAAGTTGAAACCAAATATTATGTTAATTTCCCTAAATAATCGGCAATACTAGAACGTAAAGACTTAACGGATGACTACGGTGCTTGTGTTTGTGTGCTGACAGTGTCTTATTCTTACTATTTTGGTGAATTTAGTCTTAAGGAGAGGAGATACAGGCTTTTCGCATATATTTATACATAGCAATAATTACATATTACAATTTAGTACATTCTTCTGAGATTTTATGTTGCCTTGCACCGTGTGGTGACATCTCAACACACTATTTTTATATGATAAAGTGTGTGCGTGCGTGCATTAATTAATATATTTGAGCTTGTGAATTTTTTATCAAATACATATATATTTATGGAATAAAATCTCTTTTATTATTTTCAATTCCTATTACACCAATTTTGGGTAGTATGGTAGGAAGTATGTTTGATAGAAACAGAAAGACAGAAAGATATCAAAAAGAGCAAACTGCTGGTAGTGGTACACAATGGTGTCCTGGTACCGACACCGATTTATGGAAGTGAGGCCTAGAGCTGGCAAAAGATAAACGAAAGTAGACTGAATGCAGTGGAAATGAGATTACTTAGGCTTATATGTGGCAGATCTATTTATGACAGTAAATAATGAAGAAATAAGGAAATAATGTAAAGCTGATATTAATATAGTGAGTAAAATTAAGAAAGGATCACTTAGATGGTTTGGTCATAAGCAACGGATGAATGAGGAGAGAAGTTTAAGAAAGATATGTGACGCATGTGTTGATGGCACTGGAAGTAGAGAACGTCCACGGAAGACTTGGCACGACTAGGTAAACCAGATACTGGAGGATGGTCCTGTTAGAAGCCCCAATAATCGGCGAGCTTGTATGAGAAGATGTATGAATATGGATGAGGTGAGAATTGTGTCAGAACAGAAGAGTGTGGCACTATCCTCTCTGCCTACCTCCGCGGTGAAACGGTGTGATGGTAAGTCAGTTAGTTCAGAAATTAACAAAATACTTCATTTCCAAAAAAACCACCTCATCCTAAAAAACTCAGCTTGTGTGAATTTGATATCAGTCTTATGACGTTTAAGTATAAAAACAAATTGTACAGGTGCTGCTGAAGCGGAACTACGCACTTGATCCTCCACACAGATGCTGACTGGCTTCCAGCGTCCAACTAAATTGCATTGTAAATAAATAACTTCAGGGTGCATTTATTTTAATTTAATATGGCAGCACAGTTTATAAAGTGTCCGCGTCTGATATTAATATTTTTTTTAAAGTATCGGTAAACTGCTTAGAGGATTTTTATTAGATTTGTTTACCCTTCCAATTCATACACATATTAATGATAAATACTTAAAATGTTTGTAAACAGAAAGTAATTTGCAAAAGGATTGAAGCAACTGTGCCGACGCACTTGTAGATTAGACGGTCTTGTCGCCTGCATATACAGTACTCAAGAGTATTATAGACTAAGAAATTGGAAAAATAAATTAACAAAATACTTAACACGTTCCTGGACTCTAACCATCAATATTTGAATAATTACACTTATCGCCATCAGTTAATTAGAGATGCATTGTGATAAAATGACTATAACCATCATGAAATTCATGTGAATATACAGGTATCTCAACAAGAGTGCAAGATTAGACTTGCACGCCATTTTCATTTTAGTATAGGCGGTGCTGGAAATTTCACGGGTGTCATGTAGATACATTGCAATTTCTAGTCATGGAACTCTTACGTATGTGAACAAGCAAAACTGTCAAATTTGAGGTGTAAAGAATCCTCAGGTAATTCTTGAGAAGCCGACGCATCCTCCATCCGTGAGCCATTATTGTTTGGTGCAGATTTTAAGCAGACAAAGTGATTGGACCGTACTTTTTTAAAAATACCAATAGAATGGTACACTATCGCAACATAATAACAAAGTTTTTGTGGTCTCAATTGTTACAGCAAGACGACACAACCTGTTACACTTCGCATGAAACAATTGAGTAATGCTTAAGACACTCACCCAGTAATCCAGTAGTCATGGGTATGAGCCTCATTCCAGGAGACCAGCAAGTTAGTCCAATTTTTATTGGCTTAGTAAAAAAAAAAAACATTTCCTCGCTATGGCATCTCACGCAATGTTGACCAGAATTGGCCACGCGATGTGACACTATTTGACATCTTTCTTTGGAGTTATGTGAAGTCTTGCATCTACGCCAATAAACCAACAACAAAACCCAAGCTCAAGGAGGAGATTCAATGCATCATTGACAAAATTGAGCCGCAATTATGCGAGAATGTTGGAAAATTTCATCAAAAAAGCTTGAGTGTGCCCGCAAAGTTATGAGGGGACATTTGTCAGGTATTGTATTCCACACTCAATTGCAATGTATATATTTTATACTAAAATAAAAATATAAAAAATTGAATATAAATGTGTATCTTTATGATTACCTTACCAAAATAACAAGTAGAGTATATAACAATCGTTTGTAAGCAGGATATATTACAACAATCGTTTGTACGCAGGATATATTACAACAATCATTTGTACGCAGGATATATTACAACAATCGTTTGTATGCAAAGAGTATTAACAATTCTCGCATTAATATGAATTTTTTTATTGAATAGTAGCGTCAAATGTGTATCATACTTTTTGTGTGGACGTGCATATGTCAAGACTTGTCAATTGGGACTGCACAAATTCTTATGATACACAAATAAGTCTTGGATCTCTCATCTCTGAGATTTGACGCTAAAGGTCGATATATACCAGCTGGTCATTAAACTCTGCATACATAACAAACTCAACTCACTATCTGTTACGCAACTTTTGAGACAAATCTAATCCGTGTACATAAACCATTAATCTGTACTATAGTTATTTCATGTTTAGCTCCCTAAAACCCTCAAAGATTTACATCTTAGCTAACGGGAGAAAATACCCATGTCATTAAGTAATAACATTAAGGTATCCAACACCAATATATTGCAATCCACTAGTAGCTAAATTGCTATTGAAAACCAGTACCATTGTATACAATAGATACAATACAGGTACGCCTTATTTAATGACCGAGTTTCGTTCCTACAACTAGGTAGTTAAGTAAATTGGTTGATAAGGGAGGAGCTTAATCGTTTTTGTTTATTCTGAATAGGGATAAACTAAATGAATTACACAACATAAAAATACAATCAGCAAAAATTATAAAAATGATTTACCAAAAAAAAAATTATTAATAATAAAAGACATGTTTAATCATCGAATCCTTTAAAGTCATCATCAAAGTTATCAGGAGCTGTAGATGAGTCGGGTAAGGGAGATGACGGCAAGGAAACGGAAGTACTTTTAGTGGTAAAAGTTCTGGGTATAGCATTCGAGAAGATTCCCCGTCATTACTGGCTGGAACTCAGCTGATTACCGAGTCAACTGGAATTATTACGTGAATTTGACAATTACACTTTATTTTATTCTGAAACGTAGTTGGTTTATGAAGCGATAGCTACAGAAAAGTCTGAGCAATTGTTAAACAGGTAAGTCGTTAATCGAGGAGTACCTGTATTACATTTACTAACCAAATCTCTCTGAAATATATTACTGTTGATGGTCATCCCTGCAATTTTGTCTTCCGGGAGTTTTATTTTAATTCGTTAACTTAATCTTAATTTTCTTATTTAATCTTGAAGGACTACATGTACTTACTACATAGAAACTAATTTATCTTGAGGCATGAAAAAATAAAGAACTATAACAATTTAGAGTTTATATTTATTTATGATTTTTTATATCAGATTTTACAAATGTAAAATTACCAGTTTAAAATGTATACATTTAGTTCTGGACCGTTCTGCATTGTGATATATATGTAGCGATCATAATTAAAATCTCAATCAGCATCGACGCTAGCGACAGCGCTGCCGACTGTTGCTACAAGTCGGGCTCAAGATTTTCACCGCCAAGAGTCTCTCCAGTTTCAGCGTTTCACAACGGCGGTCTTGCCGGCTCGCGCTCGCCGAGCAAGACCGTCAATTCATTTCATTTCATAAGACACGTGCACCTTCTTCACTCGTTCATTCACTGTATTCATTTCTATCTGTCTTCATTGTTTTTATCATACCGACAATAAACACCTCAACACACATTTATTTCATTTAACCACTGTCCTAACCCCCAAATATATATATAATATATTATATTACAAGATGGTTTTTTTTTTAATTTAACGAATCTGTATTTACTGACCTCTGTTGATGACATGATTAACAATAATCAGGAAAACAAAACCTGCATTTCTTTCATCGAACTAATATTTTTTGGTTGATTTTGCACTTTACTGATAATTTGGTATCAATAAATTATTAATAATATTTATATGTTCATGCACAAAATTATTATGTGCGATATTATCTTTGATATGTGTAATTAAGATCACAAGTTTATTTACAACGTATGATTTTTAAATAATGTTATATTTCATTTAATGAGTTACGATGTTTATAACAAATTTACGTAACATGTTAAATTCATCTTGTTTGCAGTTTTGTGTTGTATATACAATATATGTCAATAGTAAATATTATGTAATATATATGTAATTTAATAATATAATTATTATAAGCAAAACAGTACCTTGAAAAATTTAAAAACATGAAATTATTTTATGGCCATAAAAGTCGCCCAAACTGTGATTCAAAATCATGTTATTTTAAAACTATTTTTTTAAAGATTGCCGCGATAGTTATCGTGAATCATTAAAAAAATAACAAATTTTCATACTACGCACGTGTCAAATATTGAATGATGACTTGCACTTCTTGCACATTATCGACGTACATTTCAAAGATAAGGTTTATTTCCGTGCATAGTGCGCCTGAGCGCCGTGAACGCATTTATATTATTTATTAAATATTATAGATATAAAAGATATGTCATAAACATATATAATAGTTGGCATATATAATACGGGCGTGCATAGTAGTGATGGGAATTTTCGTTCAGAAGTGAACTGTCGTTCATCTCTAATTAATTTTATTTTATCGTTTGCTACTCTGGCTGGGAGCGTATTTTTTCTAACGTACGAGCAATTTTTTAATTTTAAAGACAGTTATAAGTTGTTATTTTAACAAGTGAGAAGAGTTCTCGCCATTAATGGCCATTTCTGTGTTCAAACACTAATAAAATTTGCGTTAACAAATATGAAAAACAATATTAGAATTGTAAACAATATGCGGGTCGACAGATTGTTTATTGTCTTTGTTTTTTGTTTTGCATAAAAATCTAAAAGTTTACAGAGATTTGGTCATAAAATAGAGGATATGGTGAAAACTTAGAAAATTCAATTATTCACTTTTCTCACTTGTTTGTATAAAAGTTTAAAAAGACTGCTGTTTCAAACATGAATAAAATTGTTGAATTGTGAATTTGTCGAATTAAAATAATAACTTTCAATTTGTTTATTCTTTTTACACATTTATATGTAGAATTATGTTTAAAATATATTATTATTGTTTATTTTGTTTTGCAAATGTTTTAATTGTTAAGGTTGTTATAAGTCATTTTTATTTCCGCTCTCTGTGGAATTGTAAGCTATTATTTCAACATGTAATACGTGGAATGATAATCCGGAGACTTTTATATCAATTACATATTTTAGTTTCTCAACACATATATTCGTTAATTAACTAATAAATTGGTCATTTTTAGATGTTCTAGTATTTCTCATGTATTTGATTCATGTTTAAATGTCAGTATTTTTTTTTATATACATATTGCGTTTAATATAACATAATTGATTTTTTTTTAAATTTTGTCATTTAAAATTTGTATCAAATATATACAATTTATTAGAATAACTAAAAATACCTATTTGTTAGTTAAGATACTTTACGTAGGAGGGGTTAGAGAATGTAGAGTAGATTGGATACGGTTGTAATATTTTTACTTCAACTACTTCTTAAAACTATAATATGATAACTAGATCAAAACTAATTACGTTTCATAAGGAGTCTTTATTTGACTAAAAACAGGCAATACTTTTCTTGTAACTACAATTAAGATACACAAGGTAGGTGAAAGGTAACATGTTTTAACAGACCCCAGCCTCAGGACTTTTTTCAGTGCTTTTTTGTCATAGAACGCATCGGATTTTCCATATTTTAAAAGTAGCTTGTAGAATTGGACAAAACTTTGGAATTTACTATGAATGCCTTAAATACAATAAATTAATGAACTGGATATATCATTTTTTAAATAAAAGATTAACAAGATGTGAGTTCCGACACCTTTTATCTTACAAAAAAAATATTGATTGACAGGTTGAAGTCGAATGAATACTCATAAAAAAATTTCAAGCTTCAATATTTGTTCGGTTGAAACTTGTAGCTCTGACCAAACTGGTTGCTTGGGCTGCTTTTACCGACAATTCAGTATTGATTGTCATGAAAGAACGAAACCATCGCTGTCGATCTATCGTAAGCCGTTCCAGAGTTACAACCGACGACCCGTCACAATCGTACCAAAGAATCGTACTCAGCCTAACGCCTAACCATAGATACGAGATATACGCCTAACCTAAATTGAACAGTTCATTTTTTAACGCAGATTGGTGAACTGTTCTTTTAGACAACCCTCCATGTTAGTGAATAATGCGTGTACTCTCTTATCTATGATTTATACTTTTAACATAGATAACAGGTTATATTTATATACATTTTTCATTGCGGAGGTGTAAGACCCGTGAAATTGCAAGGTTCGGGGCCGAGAGGAATTTAAATTTTCGTGGGAACCTACAAACATTGTCCATTTGAGCTCTTTAGATCGTCTTATCCCAAGAAAGTTCCGAGTACGATGGAGTTCAAATTGAACGAGTTGGCAGATGGTAGAAGGACAGTGAACTGTGTAAATATTATTGAATACTAATTGGATTCTTTTGTATTATTTCTTGTAATATTCTCTTTTATTTATGTTTTTATTTGCATGTTTCAGGGGGCTAGCGTTTTATTAATTTCGGTTATTATTTCAGAATGCAATTTTTAGTATTGTTGACAATTACAATTGTATGTACTAAATGTATTGTCGTTTCTTGTTTCTCGGATGTAGGTTCAATATGTTTTCAACTTTTGTGTAAGATTGAACTCCTTTCGTCTTGTATTTGATCTAAATAGTAATTCGTTACCGTTTTAAAATTATATTGAATTTTCTTAGTATAAAATTTCTTTATGGTATTTTTATCTGATTATTGATTGGTTCATTATATTTATATGGTTTATGATTGAAATAATTACAACTTTATAAATATTATTTATTGTATCCTATATATAACTATAAAGCACTACATACTGCAAGAAGTTCTGATATTCTATTTCTGTGTTATTTTGCATTGGTGTACATATTTGTGCTTTGTTTTGCACTGTATTTCTGACCTCTTTAAATTATACCATCATCGGCGATATTGGCCCTGATGTTGACTCTAGACTGCAATAGTGCAGAATTATCTGAATCCTTTCTGGCAGTCAAAAGAATCAAAATCCATGCATTCATAATAAAACTCAGAACTTTGCAGTATTATTTTATAAATAATGTAACTCAGATAACATGACAATTGATTGATTTGTGCAAATTGAATATAAATGTAATTTGTCGCACAATCAAAATTTTTGGTTAAATTTAAATGCACATTATAAATAATTGAAGATGTATTTATTACGGCTGTGAAGATCATGTGAATTTTTTAAATTTTATTACATTTGACATTGATATTTTTTGAACTGTTATAGCCATTCCATATATCTGCAAGCCTTTTTGTTCAGTAAGGCGTTGATTATCCAGACTGTCCAAGTGATTGAATCAATTGACCAACACCCTTTTCAACTCATTTGTTTTGAGATTTTCTCATATTTTCTACTTTCTGAGCTGTCGTCCTCGAACATCGGACAATTAATAAACTATTTGATATTTTTTATCTGTGATTGTTGATGTAGTTTACCAACGTCACATTTAAAAAAATATCTTGAATCACTTCTGTTCAAGGCAATGATAATATCCAAATATGTATTTTAAAACTTAAAATAATTTAATATTCTCAGTTAAAGATGTTTTTTACAATCTGGATAATCGAGGTTCTACTACATATATTTAAAATTAGTAACAAATAACACCTTAGGCAAATAACACCTTGCATTTGAACCTTTTCATTTTTTATTCTTCTTCTTTGGTGATCTGTTGTTAGTGCTGAATGTAGATCTCTTCTTTTCTCATTTTTAGTCAATAAAATAATTTTATGTGATTTAGTGTTTAAAAATTGTCCTCAATAAACTGGATCATTTTCCATACTAATTTTACACAATGAACACGCCTTTATATGAATCATTATCATAAAAAAATAAGCTTAAAACTATGTGAGTGTAAAATAATAATTACCTACCTACATAATATAATATTCTCATTGGAAAAATTATTGTTTTCCAATTACAATTTTAAATAGAGTTTGACTTGTTTAAAAATTATACATACTTTTAGGACAAAAAGTCACTCTTTCATAAAATGTTTGTATTTAAAAGAAAATTGATACTTCACCTCAATGTAATTTTCATTTTTATTTTTAAATTAGAGACACGGAATACGTGTCACATCAATATTCTTACTATTTTCTATATTATAATGCTTATGCTATAAAAACAAGACTAACTTGCTGTTCTCTTGGAATATGGCTCAAATCCCTGACCACTGGATCACTAGGCGAGTGTCTTAACACTAAACCAACAAGCACGCCCTTACACATTACCTTTACAGATTTCCTTACACATGATACACAGATTGGTATATAATTTATAGTTATGGAACTCTTTTTACATTTTGTACAACATAATCCCTTAAATGTTTTTAATGTGAAAAAGAAAATAATTGATCAGGTTAAAATTTTTAAAAATTGAAAGTTACATTTATCCAAACACGGAGTGTGACTGATGATTATGCAATGTTTGTTTAACCATTTATGCGACATTACTTGCATGCACGTCGTTTTCTAATATTTAAGTAGGTAGGCATGGTTGTATACAGTCCTTGCAATGTGGTCCAGGATTACAATTACAAAGGAAGTTGAGTATCCGAGCTGAGCAATAAAAGTTCAAAATATTGTCTTATCGACAATATTTTGAACTTTGATGTGTAAATTTTTTATTTTATCACATTTCGCGAAACACTATTTGTGAAATACTAATCCAATATGTGTAATATTGTTTACCCCAGCCTTCCAATGACACGTCCACGTACATGCAGTGCCCGTACTACGGAGAGCACACCATTGAGCTGTCACGCATGCAGTTTCACCTCAAGAAGTGTCGTAAGGCCTTCCCCAATCTTCCGAAGAAGAACTGCCCCTTTGACAGGACCCACTGGGTTAACGAGCCAGAACTAAAGGTGAGAAAAGTGTGTATCAGAGAAGCTTCTGATTGAATGGCTGATGGCTCGGCTAGATAAAATATGAAATATGTTTTATGCGTGATCATTAAAAAAAAATTATATTGTTCCATTCTACAAATTTGAATGATGTATTAAATTGGGTATTTGTGCTTTATAATGTCCAAAATTAGGAATACTCCGATTATTGCTGTTTTTCATTTATTCTGATTTACACTCTGATAACAAAATTCGATTTTTGCGGTAAAAATTCATAGCGCACAAAACTGTAGAGGCATTATGTAGGTATCAGTTGTTCTCAAGTATTTTATTTGTTCACGCCACTATCTCAATTCCTTTCATTCCACACCTCAAGGTAAATATTGAAATACCCAAACACTGATGACGGTCCAAGATATGTACAAACAGTGAGGATTCAGTTGAAACAGCAACAAAAATAGTGATGTACCAAGAGAAAATTTTAAAAAATGTGAAGCAAATTAGTCAACTCAATTAGTTTGCCAGAAAATATAACATTTCATTTATATTTTCATGTGGATGAGAAAAATCACAATAACCAACAAAATTATAACTGTTACGTGCGTTATCGTGATGATTAGACCTTGATAAAGATATAAATATTATTATCAAAGTAGATATACACATTATATAATTTTACATAATAATTAATTAAGTTAATATCATACTGAGGACTATCTATCAGTGTCATTAACGACTTGTTGATAATCTGTATATTAAAAATAAATAAAATAATAAGTAACACATTACATACACAAGACAGTTTCTGTGAAAAAATATAATATTTTTAAATAATTACCTACCTACACCAACAGTGTCCCAATTTGTGAAGTATCATCCTAAGATTCATCCTGCAATTGATGTATCTTCAGAATGAGATTTCACAAACCAGTATTGCCCTTGGCATTCAGTTTTGGATTTTTTATCATACACACCCACAGACTACCAAATATATAGACATGAACTAACGGAAATTACTTATTTCAATATTTTCATTTTGATGTCACTCATGTGATTACTTTGGTACCTAAATGGCTCCATGACTTTTTAAAAATATATGACTCGATTGGAACGAAAGTTTAAACGGTGACAATATAATATGAATTGATGTAAAAATTACATCTTGTTTACACAAAGATTTAATTTTGGAAGAGTAAATACTTTTACTGTTGCATATATGTATCATAATCTATTGGATTTATGTTTTCACCAAGAATGTGTGTAGAATGCCCTTCGTCCCGCAACTAATGTTCCGAACCCCTTTCCTATATGTACACTTTATTTCATATCTATTCATTTACTGGTCTGTGTACACTCTGCATATTTTTTCAGATGTCTGTAGCATTTTTCCCTTACTTAAACTCTCACAAAATTGTAATGAATTTATGCTCTTTCAATCAGTCCATTTCACAGACTGATAATTTTTTATTTGTTTTTTTTTTCACTTGTTTATAATGATGTTTCCACATTTTCAACTTATTTTACGTTCGTAGTGTATCATGATAATAAATACACATTTGTTGTTTAATAGAATGCTTTTCATTTGTAAAAATGACTGCAACTTATAGGATTGCATCATATACACATAAAATGTATATTTCGATGTTTTGATATATAATAAACGACCTCAAGGAACGGAACACATTTGTGTTCATACTGCTAACTGCCCGTACATGTATACATCACATTTCAGTTCCACATCCAGACTTGCCCCAAGCGGTCAGGATTCGACGAATATAAATACAAGATCGGCAATCAGAACACCACTCCTTCCATAGAGCCACCGCCAGCCCCCTCGGTTCCCGAGCCCGAAGAAAACTGGGACTCTGTAAGTATCTTTATTTAATTTTTGAACTGTTATTCAGCTACAAATAAAGTGGCACACTTACCATTGTAGGCACCACTATATTTTTAAATATTTTCCGATTTAAATTCAATAATCAGGGTAATAATGCAATAGTGCAAATTTAAGAGTAACTCTAGTTACCCTGGCCTACGACACATCATAAGTTTAAGGGTTGCATTCCATCCATGTAAAAAGTTAATATCATGAAACAGTTGAAATATCTGACTAGACCAACAGCGGCGTGTAGTCAGTCAGTTCTTTGAAAGTTACTACAGAGCTTATATAGAATTTCTGTATATCATACAACTATTAGCATTTTATGAAGTTTTTAATACAATATTCTCAGATAAATATTTAATTTTGCTTTACGAGGGCTGTCTGAAAATTTCCAACTTCAGCATGAAGATGGCAGCACTCGTCAACAAAAGTTGGGGAACATGTTTGCACATGCTTTGATAAGTACTCACCAAAATTTCAGCCATTTTAGACGCACAGTTGTTGTTTGACAATCGTTTGAGTGAGTCGATGTGAGTGTTTTTGTAAAAATGGAAAAAATCGAGTATCGAGCTGTCATTAAGTATTTGTTTTTAAAAGGCAATACACCTACACAAATTAAAGGCAAGTTGGACGCTGTGTACAGGGACTCTGCAGCATCATTTACCATGGTGAAATTTTGGGCAACTGAATTTAAACGTGGCCGTACCAGCTTGGGTGATGATGAACATTTGGAACGGCCAAAAACTGCAACCACTGACGATAACATTGCTCAAGTTCACCAAATGGTGCTGGATAACCGCCGAATTAAGATTAGAGAGATAGCAGAGGTTATGAACATGTCCAAAGAACGTGTTTGTCACATATTGAATCAAGATTTAGGCATGAGAAAGCTGGCCGCATGTTGGGTGTCGCGTTTACTCACTCTTGGACCAAAAACGTGTTAGAATGAATATTTACAACGCTCTGTTGACGCAGTTTAGGCGCAATAAATCAGTTTTGGTGCCGATTAATTACTGTAGATGAAACATGGATACACCATTATACTCCAGAAACAAACCACAGCCAAAACAGTGGACTGCGAAGGGAGAATTGGCTCCAAAAAAGGCAAATGCTGTTCCTTCGTCTGGGAAAGTGATGACAACTGTTTTCTGAGATAGCCATGGAGTTAGTTGTCTTAAGCGATTATCTTGAAAAGGGAAAAACCATTACAGGAGCATACTATGCATCATTACTTGACAGGCTGAAGGCAGAAATTGCGGAAAAACGGCCAAATTTGCAGAAAAAAAAAATTTGTTTCACTAATGCGTCGTCTAACACCTCAGCGGTTGCCCAGGCGAAAATTTACGGATTATGGTTTGAACTGCTTAACCACCCTCCTTACTCACCAGATCTTACTACCTCAAGCGACTTTTTTTTTGTTTCCTAAGCTAAAAGTTGCCCTCGGAGGATAGAGATTTTCATCAAATGAGGAGGTCATCACCTTCGTAAATGACTATTTTTCAGAGAAAAACTCCAAGTACTATTTGGACAGGTTAAAGGGATGGGAGCATATAGGAGATCTATATAGGAGACTATATAGAAAAATAAAAATAAATTTGAAGAAAAAATGTCTTATTTCTTTGTTAGATCGGAAACTTTTCAGACAGCCCTTATATTTCCCGGAATATACATTTGCAGTATTTTATATACAGCTTATTTCAATGTACTGACTGCATGCACCTGTAAGGACTTATGTATTTATGTATGTATGGTACGGTCTGTATAAATCTGCAGCATTCAATTGTTTAATAAAAATGAAACCTGCAAGGGGTGGCTGGCACTCTGTAGTGACTGCGATTATGGACTAATAACGTTTTGTCATATTACATCGTTTCATTTGGTGTTTGAAATTCTTTCTTGGGGAAACTTTTAGATGGAGGCTGCTGCGTATGACCCGGAGCAAAGTATGGAGGGAAGACACCTCGTGAGGAAGATTCACGGGGCTCAGCCGGCCGAGCGGAGGAAGTTTCGCATGGAGCAGAGGCAGAAATTTGGCAGGGAAAACTAGATTCCATACCATTACATAAACGTTTTGTGTCAAATTATAGAATTAATTTTTTATTATCATTTAAATTTGAATAATAACGGCTTGCCCAAAGATAACGAACATATCTTTTGTCATATTTCCAATTAATTTTCCTGTCGTGTTTCGTGTTTTTAAAATAAAATTGAATGAAATTTTATATTTTTTAAGTTTGTGACGATATTTTTACCTGATTAGGATTCAAATCAGGTCTTACGATTGTTTGGAAGGTGAGATGACATGATTTGAAGAATGTGATATCAAAAGACTTGTGCCACAAAATAAAATGTGACGATAGATGCTTTGTTTGTCTTGTGCACGAATCCGAGGTATGTGCTCATTAAAATAAAGTTAAAAGTTATTTAGTTTGAATAATTATTATCTTTACTACAATGATTTGATCAAATTTAAAATTTCGAGTATAAGCCAAGGATGCAGAAATCCAAAACCTGCTGTGCTATATAGTTTTATCATTTGCCCGATGGAGATAATAACAGTCATTAAATATATATTTAATATTATTATTATTATTATTATTATAATACACTAATAAAATTATCTCTCCAGTTTCTCTTTTCCTATTTCTAATCTTTCAATGTTCAATGTTGAGATTAAAATACTATTAATTTGTCCTTAGCACATACATTTGCATAATTATATAAAAGATTAATTAATTCCGAGTAAATTATATTTTTAAATATAGAATGCGATATTATTGTTGGTAAGGTAAGACACTTATCACCTAGGAAAACTAATGTGCTGAACCCGATTTACATTCTAGTACATTCTGGTACATACTGGCAGTCTTTTAACACATTTAAATTAGTTAATCAAAGGCCAGAAGTAATAAATAAAAGTAGTTGGGGCGGCCACCCTTTCTGCCATTTGTTGAGCAAAATACAAACTTAAATGCTCCGGATGATATTTTGATTAAATTGGCAGCACGAACATGTCTGTATCTATTCATGTACTTTTATAAAATTTACTTAACTATGGAGTATTTGATGTAACGGGAAACCACATTTCCTGATATTATGTCTAGAGTTCATTATTGAACAATAATGGGTCCCGATACTTTGCAAAAAGTGTGATAGAAAGGTTTTTAAAGTAACGGTTAGTGAAATGTAAATGAATACTTCCCTATGTAAAAATATTAATAATATAACGACTTTAAGACTATTGGAGATTAAACCCTTATTAAATTGGTTTAATTAATATTAATTTATGAACTAGCTACGTTATGACTTAAATACTTTATTTGTACAGTGTTATTACATTAAATGATATTTTAAGTTCAAACACACACTATGCCGAGCAGTTGACAGTATTTTTAATTTAAAACTCAGATTTAATAATTATTGTAAATTTTAAGATGACGTTTGGACAAATTATGTGTAGTAATGGCTTTAAAAAAATATATATATTAAAATAAGAATTTTAAGGTATTTTGATAATTAAGTATTTGGAGTATGAAAATAGTATACCTAGTAAATGATGAGCTTACTTTGAGTTAAGTTTGTAATGTGTTCATTTTTATTTGACATAAGACTTAACAGTTTAAGAATAATGACATACTGCCTAATATCTACATTATAATTTAAAGTATGCATTTCATTTTGTTCTCTAGTCAACTTACATTTTTTTATCATCCGCATAAATGCCAAAACCTACAATGATTAATGTGTTGTATTTATTTTACACAGATTATTGCATTCAATTTATTGTGGGTCAATGAATGTATAGCATTTTTTTTTTGTCCTTAGAATGAAGATTTGCATTGTTAGCATTAGGTTGTAACTGATAAGAGTCTCAAGAATAAAACTCAAAATATAAACAAAGGACATTTAAGTTACTGGAAAGAATGTGATGGGTGTGTATGATAAAGAACCCTACAAAATGTTGTCAAGTCTTACTTTATTTTTATCAACATTCTCTTGTCTGTAGAAAGTTTCCATAATCTTAATAATAAATGTGTTAGATTAGAATATTTCCCTTTCAAATATCGTTAACATATATTCATATTTCATATCATTCGCCATCAAAATTGAAAATTATAATTTTTGTCACATTGTACCATTTTTTATTTTATGTATAACATATTTGAAACTTCTGTAGTCAGACATTGGTTGAAAAATTATAAAATTATCTATCAAAATGAGTGTAATGAAATGAATGTTTAGTGTTAGTTGTGTTGCTAGTGTTTTCCATTTTAATTCATGATTGTTATTACTTTCTTAAGTAATTATCTTTTGATATACGATATACACCATATCTCATTAAATTTAGACTTAGATATTACAAGTAGTAAATACACCTTTTGGTATAGCAATATACTTATATTTTCTGAATGTTACCAAATAAATATGAATGAATGTATGTCATTAATTTGTTTTATTTTAACCTTATGTTTTTCTAATAAAAAATGAGATTAGAGATTGAAACATTACCGAATTCTATTTATAAATAAAGTATTTTAGTTATTTCATTACAGTAGAACTGCGTTAATTCGAACCCCTTTTATTCGAAATTTTCAAACACTTCAAGACCCAAATTGTCAGTTTCATACTTGATCGACATCTTTAACACGAAAACTTCATTAACATGTAGTACAATATGATTTACAGGTCCTCGCATCATAAATTCATACATTTTTACGTCATATAATTCGAAGTTTGCGAGTGAGTTATAAAAAATTAACAAAGTGTGAGGATTTTTGACCGTGCGCACCTGTGTGAAACGCTCTTTATGTATTTCACGATACTGCTGACACAATGCGCGTCTGAGTCTACTTTGTGTGCAACCTCCTTTATATTATGTCGTGACAAAATTGGGGAATTCCGGGTACGCTTTCTTCAGTTGGCTGCTTTGATTTGCGTGGATAGTTTGCGCCATAAAATAGAGAATAATTATTTGCGCTAATTGCTTTTACTTAACGTGTTTAAGATCGTTTTTTGCCTATTCTAAATTCCCCTTTCGATTGTTTAATTTCCTGGAAACATTTTAACCCTTTCTACCCCGAATTATTAAATTTAAGTGCCTAGCGACTGTATATTTTTTGTAGTATTTTTCAAACATAAAATAAGCCAATTGTGATAGAAAATTTAAAAAAAAAATTTTGGTACTATAAATATTATTAATTATAATTTGTGGTACTTCTAAGTACAGTCAGGCCTTAGATGACATATACAAAATATATAGCATAGTACAAAATATATGGAAGAAATATTCTAAAACATTAAAATAGTTGAAATTTTTTTGGTTAAAATAACTATTAATAATCACAAGGAATACAAGTGGGTCAAATCTAACCTTGTAACAATGCACAACTGACATTTCACCCACCCCAGTGTTATAAGAAAAAAGTAACTAATGTTAATATTTTAAATAAATCGAGTAGACTATTATTTACGTAGATTTAGTAGTACCGTCAGATAATTGATACCACAGTAAGATATATGACTAGATAAAGTTGATGGTACCATCAGGGTAGAAAGGGAAGAAAGAAATAAAATAGGTAGAAGTAGAACTATTATTCACCCTAATTAGTTTCAGTAGTACGTATGTATAATAAATTACATCAGGATTTTGTATCAGTATAATAAATACTGCATTTTGAGATGACTTTGCAAAATATGTATGCTTTTCACAAAATTAGCGGGGCTTTTCATGACTTGCGATCGCGTTGTGAAATTTGTAATTAATTAAATTATTTTTTTAATTTATTAACGGGGTTCCGCATAATACGAATTAAATTTTTTTTTGGTCACTTGAATTTCAAATTAACGCAGTTCTACTGTATAACGTGTATAGGCATATCTGGCTTTAGTTGCATCACAGACCATGTGACTCAATTGGAGTGTCACGTGATTTGCACAATTGTTTGGCATCTTTATGATATCTCACTTAGTATATTTACATACAGAATTTGCGCACCTCGTGTATATTCAGACTACAGCATTTATCTATTATGTTTCCTATATGTATCTTCTATCGAAGGTTGGCAACTAAGTTGCAGTGTGCTGATTTATCTCATGCAAGATGTACGAGATCTCCAACATTTTGGATGAGCCATTTTCTGAGGTTATGCAGCCAAGATGCCTCTGCTGTCTTCCCCTGCACAATGAGTTGTAAAATATCATATTGCTCATTGCAGAGGATGTGTCCGCAACTTTATGTTTGATAGTTATTAGTTTTATTGATTTATTTATGCATCTTAGTACATCTACAAAGGTACCAAGGCCTATATTTAGATAAGGCCCGCACCTTCATCGAAGGTACCATTAAATAATTAATTTCAATTCAGAGTTGCACAAAGGTTGACGCCTTCCATGAAATTTTTTATGGATTTTCTGTAGACTTTTAATTCAGAGTCTAGCTTTACTGGCCGCGCATGCGCATTATAACAAAAGAAAGGGAGCCACACCTTTCAAATGTCAAATTTTAAAGATGATGGATAGCTATCCATCATGGTTAAAATATTTTAGATTTTTTGATTCTACTTGTTTAATTTACTTGAGACGCTACTTGTTTTATTTCCACATGTGATTATGGAGTTCTACAAACTTACCTCGGAAACAGTAAATATTTCTGATGTTTTTTTTTAAATTATGGAGATAATGATATTGACAAGACTCACAGCAATTCGGCGGTATTTGCTAGTTTTGAAAATCCAGTTGATTATTATAATTGCCACAATTATAAATTGATGTTTCGCCTGGAGGTAACAATGTCCCTGTTTATTTATCTATATGATACAATTGAGGTTGAACTGTGCCTGTCTCACTAGAAAGAGCTGTGTTGAGACAGGCATAGTTTACAATCAGGTGTACAAGGTCTATATACGCTAACAAATAAAGGTCTGTATATGCTAATAAAATAATGAACAGTTACCTTCAAATATAAGTTCAGATAAGGTATATGTGTGTATTATATAACAATTACAAGGTAGGTAGGTTTGGGCGAGAGCACCAATATTAGATCGACCCATATTGCGAATCCAATTTTTAGTTCTATTGTTTCCAAATTATGCCCTATTTGATAATGACGTCTATTTCTCCAATCTTACACGTAGCAAGAAAATATTTCTTGCCTCGCAGAAACTCTTATGTGCTCTGGCAAGTGTAAAAGGCTGTGATGATGAGGCATTGTCATTTTTTTCCTCACAAGGCAAACCTTTACACCCACATATGGAAGTTTTTTAAAATGATTAAAAAGTTAAACCAGAATGGCTGGATACCAAATTAATTTTAGCTGTGTCAAAAAACAAGGTGTGTCCATTTAATTTAACTTGATTTTCTTTTAAAATAATTTTTTTAATGAAAGAGTGCGTATGTAAATTTATTTTCTGATTTTTGTTTTGCTCATTCACATCATCATCATCATCATCACAGTACTTTGTTCACAGAGCACAATCACCAACTGCATAATTGTATACCAATATTTTCTGCCAAATCGGACTCTAGGGAAAACATTTATCTCCGTGCATAGCCCTTATTGTGCAAGCACTGTGATAAGATCTCATCTTGAAGATCTGGCGATAAAGGTCGGTTTCTATCTGTTTTTCATTCTACTCTGTGTACGACAGCTCGCTCTGCCCTTAACACCACTGTCAATTACGCGAATTTCAAGAAGAGGCTCGATCATTTTTAATCTTGAGTAGGAGGTTAAAAATGTTTTCAAATTTTCATGACAGTTCAAAATCTTCTGTGTAGAGTTTTTTGGGCTATTCTGCCGTGTCTCTGACGTTTCGGGTTCATCATCAGGGCTGATATCCATGTATCCTTTAGGATAGCATATAAGAAAAAAATAATATATATTGGTGGTATATATATTTTTATAAATCATTTACAGGCTAAAAAATGTTATAAATAATTTGACATATTTATACATTTAATGAAATTATTTTATTGTTTCATAACATATGAATACATAGTCTTGATTTACTCAGCGTCGGCGATAGGTGTGAGTTAATATATACAAAAATCACCAACTCTGAAAATAAGAGAAAACTGTCACGTTTTACGACTACTGTCCAATCTCAGATAATAAAAGTCTTAGTTTTGATTTAAATACTGAAGTGCCAAACTTCTTTATCCTTCGGCATACATTTGTCTCAAAAACCCAATTTAAGTTTCTCAAATTTTAGATCACCGCAGTTGTATCCCCGCTTGTTAATCACTCGTTATGTATCTTCATGGGATCTGTGAACCTAGATGTCAGGATATAGAAGGCGGCCGGGGCGGGCACTAGGGTGAGCAGGGCTCCGTGGAACGCCGGGTCCTTAAGCCCCGTAATAGAGATGATACCGTAGGCGTGGAGTAGCCAATGCCCGATCAGGATCACCACATTGCGCACCTCTGTCACGGAAGACACGAGCATGGATACTACCGACTGGTCTATCTTCCCCGAGAAGTGCGAGGCGGAAGACATCATGGACAGAATGATGATGATGTAGGGGAAGGAGTAGTCTGAAAATACACATTTGAAATAAAACTGCCGCATTCTATAAAATTGTTCTTATAAACGCGTAATTCCTCTTTTTCATGAAATTTTTGAGATAAATCAAGTTAACATCAAATTATTATCTTTTGCATCAAAAGCAAATAAAAACGATGTTACATGTCGCAGACATATAAATCAAACCCCCCCTGCATAAAATATGCTTTTCTGGTTTGCCCTGCCCCACATCATATACAAATCATTGTATTTTGTTTTGGTCTCTTCAAACATTATTTGAATTTTATTTCAAGTTCAGATGATGTTCTTTTGTTTTGTGGAAATAAAACAACACCATCTCCTCGTTGATATTTAAAAAAATATTAAACACTCATAACAATGTTCTTACATATTACACACCCACCCAATGTGCTTTTTTTAACAGTTGTTGACATATTTTACCCGGGAAGCCTCTAACGCCAAATAAAAAAATATTCTATGTTGAAATATTTTTTCTTTCATACCCAAGTGAAGATTGTTTCTGTACTTGTACTGTACAGATAATTTGGAATTGAATTGTTTAGTTCCAAACCCATTTTATGGTTGCATGTGAGATTTTTGTTTCAAAACAATCTCTAGGACAGGAATTATGTTTGGAGACTGTTCTCGGCTTTCACAGTACGCTATGTACACACAGTCTCAAAAATTCAAGCACCGGCATTCGCCGCCAAGATGGTTAGATATTTATTTTGTCTCGTGTTTCACTTCATGTTTGCTGTATGCCAAATGTCAGTCTGTTGGTGTTTGATGTTCTGTCGGGTCTCCCCAGCAGTAGTTAAAATAGAATAAATTTTCACAATTGATTGCTTTGTGTGTGTTAAACTAAATACATGTTTGTGATGATTGTGTATTAGCATGTGTGTGTGGGTGTCTGTCCACGGAGCGCGGTAGGTATGTGTGTGTGCAGATGGTAACATAAGCAAGCGCGCCATCAGAGTGGGACTTTTTTCTGCTCCAACGCGAAATATACAATTGATTTATTTATTATTATTATACACGCCCTATTCAGGCATTAACATAATTTGTAAAATAATAGAAAATTTCATCAGAAGTGTAATACACAAAGAAAAAAATTACATAATGTCAGCATGATTTTTCATAATCAAAATTAAAAATAAATATAAAATGTGAAGTAAAGCAATTTATCTGTCACAATTGAGTTGAGACACAAAAAATTGTAATAATGTAGTCCTATAAAGAGTTAAATTTACAGCAAACATGTCGACTACCTCTGCAAGAATGCATTCTGGGGACTGTAGAGTTAGCTAATGCATGAGCTCTGACAATACCACTGTAATAGAACAATGAATTGTGTCTCGATGACCTTAATGGTGCGTGAAAGTCAAGCAGACCAACAATCCGGGGGCAGTCTATCATACCATTGATGATCATGTATAGAAATATAAGGTCGGTTATCGTACGTCTCACTGATAATTTTAACAATTTCAGACGGCTTAATTAATGAATCTTAG
The DNA here is from genome assembly GCA_031772225.1 of Eubasilissa splendida. NCBI lineage: Eukaryota > Metazoa > Arthropoda > Insecta > Trichoptera > Phryganeidae > Eubasilissa > Eubasilissa splendida. Next base: position 24,071,443 of record CM062861.1, on the reverse strand, counting down.
AAACTCTCTCTGGATTCTTTTAACCGCCGTCGAGTGAACAGTGAAGTATAGCGACCATATGACTGAATTATATTCTACCTGAGGTCTAACTAGAGAAGTGTAGAGGACTTTATAAGTGTGCAGGTCTGAAAAGTTTTTTACAGTCCGCAAAACAAATCCCAACATTTTGAGACCTTTATTAGTTATCAAGTCAATGTGGGAAATTAATGACAATTAGTATTGTTTGTTCTAACCAGTATTGTATTTGAGTATTAATAAACTGCTGTAAATTGTCACGTGACAAAGTGTTTGATTGACAACTTACCATTATGAATATAACAAGGATTTATCAGGAGATAAATCCGATTGTGTATTCAGCAATTTTTGGGCAGCCGGTAATTCCAACTGCCGGCTGAAGTACATTACAATGTTATTATCCATCTATGATTCCATGTGATAGGAGTTGGGGTTCTTGCTGTCAATCGAATGTTCTGTACACGGGTTTGAGATTTGTCCTAAATATCCTATACAAAAACCTCAAGACCAAAATTTCAACCCATGTAGACATACCATAAAGGATATTCTTCATTCCAAGTAAATCGCTAAAAACTATTGAATATTATGAGCCTTAAAGTCTGTACAACATCACAAGAATGTACCTTAAATGACATTATAAACCCAATTTCTGTAAAAATCAATAAGACTAGAACTAAAAGTGAAAACTCGAAACTTAATTTACAAAAATGGCAATTTTGAATCTATTCCTTTTGCATGTTATGTACCATTACAGTCACGTAACAATACAGATAATTAAGATAAAAGATTGGCGATAGAAATTTCCTCCGGGTCATCTTATCAAGACATTATCATTATCATCATCTATACTGCTGTGGAGTGTGATTATCAGCAATGCCGTTATTAGTGTACTCACAAATGAGACCAGCCCCCACTGCGTGGATAAGAATCAGCACGGGCAGGAAATATAATCCGCAGTACACAGCCAGCACGGAGCACGGCGGGAGGAAGGAAGCGAACACCACACAGCGATAAAGTAGCAGTAGGGCGATGCATAGACTGTACATGATAAGCACCAGGGTGTACCTGTACAAAAACATATTTAACTCCTAATATCTAAGGTTTTCACAACTTGAGGTGTAACGACCCCTTCTACATACCTCTAGTATTTCACATATATTGAATAAGCAGTAAATAGTTTTTGTATGTGAGGGGTTCAGAAACAAAACTGCTATTATCCAATTGTCAAAAAAATGAAGGGTGACGTGTTTGAAAATGATTATCTGACAATATTGGCACTTTTGATAACTGCCCTTGAAAACATATTTGTAGCAAAAGTATATCAATCTTCACTTTGTATATAAAATCAGTTACAAAAACGTTTATCTCAATTTGGCCAATTGGATAGTGTCAGTTTTACATGGATGAAAGTAAAATAAACTATTTTTTAGAGGTTTTTTGGTGTTTTGCAATAGTAATTATGCCGGCACTTTTTTATTTTATTTTATTTTTACTTACAACGGATACACCGCTTCTTGCGTGCAATGCAGTGTGGTCTCGTAGTTGGGTGTAGGATTATGCAGCAGAGTATACCAATCGGCTAACCCCACCACCCGACACGACCGCACACTCAGGGAGCCCAGAGGATCCGACAAGAGGAGTGTTATGACGCTGGCCATAACCACCTCAAACAGGGCACATACATGCATTGCTATCAGCTGACGGTTGAAACTGTTGACACAAAATTCTTAATTAGTCTACCACTTGAGCTTTAAATCTATCTATCTTCTAATAATATGACTGCATGACATCGCTATTGGAGCTGTATTTGGATATGTAAGTGTCAAATAGCAAAGTAGGCTTTAAAAATATCAACGCAGTCTTTAAAAAATCCGCTAGATGGTAGTACACATTAGCAAAAAAATATTAATATTCATTTACAATATTTCTGCATTATAATATGCATATAATAAATGTATTTGGAATTCAAAACGGTTTTACACAAAATATCATATTCACTTGCGATTTTAAGGTAATTCTTTTGCTTGTCCATATATTATTTCATTTCTTTAAGTTCACATTAATTTATGATAGCTCTAGGTATATTTATGTATATAACATGCATCATTTTACTAATATTTTATTTTTTCTTACCGGAAATAAAGACAAAGTACACAATATGGTGCATTTTTAAAGCAATATAATAAAGGATTTCCGCATTAAAATGTAGATTTCACGGAAACCCTGACAGCGACAACCGATTGCTTTTCTGCTAGTACTATTTTATTTTTATTGATTAGATCTTTTTCATTATTAATGAGTTCAGCCACTCAGTTTATCGATGAAAAATAAGTTGGGTTTTGGGTTTTGATGTCCATGTGAATATTTAGGGTTGACTTTCTTATGTGAACATGTGCACTGTTAATTAAAATTCATACAAGTTCAAAACAATCTGAATGATGTACTAATTCTCACCGACTTAAAACCGTGCTGAGGCTTAAAATGATATGACGCTCCACTGTCATCTATCTAATAAGTAAATGAGAAGGACCATAAAACATGTTTTGAAAGCAAATAATATTTTTGTTTATAGATATCAACATCTAAAGTTCTCTTTCAAATTGATACATCTGTTATTTCATTTTTAAAAAGCTATCACCTTTTATTATGACAAATCTCAAATACTTTTGAGTAATATACGCTAGGAGACACCAAGGATTAAATTAATTCATTTTTATTAAATTTGGATAAACGAGCAAATTACAAGCAAGAGTTAAATCTACCAATCAACATTACAATTGAATACCTAATTTCTCACCAAGTGTCTCAACCGACAACTCCATTCTACTGCAAAATGTATTGAATTTAAGATCCAATATTTCAAACGATTATAACAGCCGTAAGTGACTGATGAGTTAATAATACGGTGGATATGTTTACTAACCTTTCTCGTTTATAAACAATATCAATGAAAAACCAATGGAGCACCAGCGCCAGCAGGGCCATGAAGCCGAGGTACAGCCAGTCATAAAGCAGCAGTTCTCCCTGACAAGGGATGCAGTGGCCAGTGAAGTTGGCCCGGTAGCCTCGCGGGCACGCCCCGCAGTCACTCCATGTGTCATTCTCCTGTTGCGTGCGGCCGCAGTACAGGCCGGGGCATGTTGGGGTGAGGGTCATGGCATCTCAAGTCTAAACACAATGTACAAATGGATGTTATATATGTGAATAGTGTGATTTAAAAATACATTTTTACATCGCAAAAATATTTTTTTTTTTTAATACAAATTTTACTGGAGGACTAGATGAATTTAACATATTTTATGTTAAAATGTAGGAAAAAATCATTATTGGAAACAAACATTATTGAAAACTTTTATGTTTACTTTTTCATTTTAAGGTAAATTGGGAATATGCTTTTAAAATTCAAAACATATTATATTGTTTAATACTGTTCAGAACTAACCATTAATATACTATTATAAAGTGATAATACACTGAAAATGATAAAGTTTCCTTCTAAAATGTAACAAAATATGCTTATTTTTCAAAATAAACTGAACTTTAATTAAAATAATATCTTTGTTTCTTTACACAAATTGACAAATGCATTTTATCATTCTGACATTTGATCCATAGAAAAGTTTTTTAATTACAGAATTATTTTTCCCAAGGCGTTTTTTATTTTAAGAATTTGTAGGCTGCAACCATAGATAAGGCTGCAACTTAACCAAGAAAGCCATATATACAAGCGATAATAGCCTTTACAATACTTATTTGGGCCCGCTTGTCCAATTTGCTTTCATTACAGTGTGAGTAACTATCTGACGAAACGAGAAATTAGAAAATTTAATCATCAAAGAACTAAGTACGCACAAAGTAAAGAAAACTGTCATTAATTCAATACACAGGTACCTATTATTCTTATTCTACCCATTAATAAAAAATAGTTGATTGACATTTAGATTTTAACGTAGATGTTTATTTGGTGGGTTACCCGGTAAAATTTATTACAAAAACTGCGACAATTTAAACATTTTTATGTACTCTACCTTGTGTTTTATTTTCATCTTTAGCGATACCGAGATCTTAAATAAAAAAATAGATTAAATATGAATTAAATATATTAATTAGAAGGATATACATATAAAATCAATTTTATCGAAAAGTATTGTTGTTGCGCCACCGGGATTCGAACCTGGATCTCTATGAACCTAACCTAACCGGGGAAGGTGTATTATGCGATTATACTACAGCAAAAATATTTTTAGCGACTATTTTCTATATGTATATCTTTCTAATTAATATATTTAATTCATATTTAAAATATCACAGACCTATGTTCTGAATAATTACAACTTCACAATAAGAATATGTTCTCCTAATAAAAAAATTGATATAAATATTTTGTAAGTGACTGATTTCGGTACCTCTCTCTCACCAAACCAGCGTTTTGCTATCTCAGCTATTCCCCTAGTAGACTGTATCAAATTATCATATAATATTTCGTAGATTTTTTTGTATTAGAATTGAATGCATTTATTTATATTTTTAATTTACTTTATACATTTTTATCATCAATTTTTAATACTAATTTTTATTTTGTTATTAAAATAATTACCTGTGTTGAAATTTGTAACAAGCCAGTATTAATAAATAAAGAATAAGTAATAAAGAGCTTAAGATATTTGTTAATTATTATTTTCACATCTTGCTTGTATTCTTCAGCAGTATAGTGTAAGTACTATCACCTGTTACATGGGAGACAAGGTTTAGTCCCCCACCAGGGAGTTTTTAATTTGATTTATTTAACTGAATTTCTGGGTATTTTTTTGAACCAGAATAACATTCTCTGCGTAAGTGGGATAGTATATGTTGTGTGTTTTTTTTAAATATTGAATTTTGAAAATAAAGGTTACCACCGTACCCAGTCCTATACTGTATACATCTCTCCAACATTTAGTTAGAAATAATTTATATCATCAAATATTGTTTTTACAGAGATCAAAAACTTTGTGTTTATTTAATACACGTAGCATGTAGAGATAACACTGTTGTATTATTTTCTATTTTGGTTTCTCAAATGCTCCTATGATTTATTAGACACTAGCAGAAAGCAAACGGCTGTCCCCGATTGTTGTTACTAGGCTACGCTGTGGCTGTTTCACGTTCACATGGTGACAATCATTATCCTTGGAATTTATAAAACATTACATGATTGTAGACAATTGTTTTCAAAATTTCAGCATTACTAGACCATGCAATGTGGTGAAGCAAAGCTTTTATACATTAAAAATAATAATAAAATATTGACAATTTTGAATTGTAAGATGGGAATTTTATTTAATTTAAATTAGATTAAAGTAATTTGGAAAAGTAGGTATTTTAACAGCAGAAAAAAATTAATGATCATCTTCAAAAAACTACAGATTTTCTATAAAAATATCACTACAAACTAACTGATGATATGATTCCGGTTTTATAAACATATAAACAAATGTTTAAATAATATGTATGATTCAACGCAAAAGTAAGTAATCTTTAAATAGCGTTATTGGTACATTATTTATACATTTTAAATTCCGGATTTATTGTGAAAAGAAAATGTTAATAATAATTAAAACATTAATATAATAAAATAAAAATATATTTTACTAAGGAAAACACATTCTTATTGTGAAGTTGTAATTATTCAGAACATAGGTCTGTGATATTTTTTTAAATATAAATTAAATGTATATACGTCTCCTATCGGATTACTCAAAGGCATTTGAGATTCCATAAAAATAAAGAAGATGGCTTTCAAATAATGGAACGATGATGTATGAAAAGTGTAACATATAAGTTTGAAAATTTGTCGTCAATGCGCTGTTGCTATAGCATAATCGGTTAATGCACGTTCCCCAAATTGGAAGAGATCCAGGTTCGAATCCCGGTAGCAACAATAATATTTTTCAATAAAATAGATTTTACATGTATATCTTTCTAATTAATACATTTAATTTGTATTTAAAAAAAAATTGTATTTATGTAAATATATTAGGTGAAAGCTCGGAGGTAAATAATAGAGTGTGAAGAAGAAGCTACAAATGAAATCTTTTCTGATCTTTAGAACTAACGCTGTACATTCTAGACACAACCTTGTCACCTCCATGCTGCCTCTTTTTTCTCACACGCAACTTCTGATTGTAAACAATGATAAGGCAGTAAAGATGTCTGGTAGTTTCATCAGTCACATTAAGCTGGAACCAAGCTGCCAGATATGTTTTTATGCCATCCGCTTGCAGTGCTACATTAGTTTCCTAATCTTCTTGGAAGTAGACTGATTATTGGTCTGGAAAATGAATGGCAAGATGGTAAACTGCATGACTGATTGCACATAGGGTTCTCCAACAATCTCTACATCGTCTCAAGCACAGACACATATCTCACATCGAGATATTAGCGAATTTCGTTGTGATTCACATCACTCCACCTCGTTGTGGAACTGTAGCTTTGACCGAGCTTTTATAAATGCATATGAAAATGTACTCAATGGCTTTGACTGACTGATGTGATATTACATTCTCATGACAGTTGAATTTCTAATATCTATTTCAATAAATAATATTCATCAACAGGTGGCAACTAGGCTTTATACACAAAGCTCGATAAAATTTGAAAACTAATAGAATGTCCTTTCATATCTAGTCAAGTGAAAGAGATATTTATAATTAATTTTATAGCCAGAGTGGAGATTTTAAAATTGATATTATGCTTCTAAATTATAAACATGTTTTTAAAAGTAGTTATCAATTGTAAAACAGCCACTATTGCCAGATAATCATTTTCAAACATGCCACCCGCTATTTTCATTAATTGTTGATAATTTGCTTTTGGACCCCTCATCAAATATCAACAAAATGTTGCATTAAGCAGCAAAAATTGAGATCACAGGTGGTACCCAAAGTGCACAAAATATTTGGAGAAACAAAATTAAATTTTACATAGTTATACTGCAAGACAAAAACACAGTGGTGATTTTTTTAATAGGGAGATGTTTTCTTTTACAGCCTAGATTATTATATCTCTTTAATAATATTTTATTTTAAATTTGTAATAGGAACTTTAATATGGAACAATAACTTCAGTTAATGCAATACATTTTAATTTAGTTTATTTTATTATTTTACAAATATAATATACATGAACTTAATATAAGACAAAAATGGTTAAGGTATATGTGTAAGTCTGCACCATTACGGAAATATTATTGTTTTAAATTTTTACAAAATCATGTACTTTGAAATAAATATTTGTGAAATTTATTAATTATTAATCTACATCTTTGCTTCAGGCCCTAAATCATCTGATAAAAAATGGTTTGGCTGCTCGAAATTCGATGACCTTTAAGTTTTTGTATTCAATATATAATTTGGAATCGATAAAATATTTCAATTTATCGAAATAATCAAGTAATTGTGATTTTTTTTAAATGCAATCTAATTCCTAATCTCTGACATGGTTGAGATTCTTAATTCTGCACATAATTCTTGAACATTTTTGACTCGTAATTTAGTCAAATATCCACCCATACAATATTGTGGACTAGGTCTGTCACATTCTGTATACAACAATTTAGAAAACAATATTCTCAAAATAATATTAAAATCTGACAAGTACATAGTTGATAATTATCATATAAACATAGTAAAGATTAGTATTTGTTGCAAATACATACAGAGAAAAAAAAGAGCAAAACTCAAACAAATTATAAGCATAATGTGAACAAAGCAATGAGTGCAGGGATAATAAATAAAATGACAAGACTAAAAATAAAATAAGTCTGGGGAATAAGTAAATACATGTAATCAAAAATTAACACAGCACCATTATCATTACATTACAACATAATGCCATTACCCACTTAGATATAGAAAAGAATCCAATTTATTTTATGAATGCTGAAAAAATAAAGATATATTCATTATCAGAAGGGAGACAACATTGATGCTGATTAAGAATAAAGCAATTGAATTTAGCTTTAAGAAATATCATTATTGGTTGTCATGTTTTGTTAAAATAAGGTTCAAAGACATTTAACAACAAAAATCATTGAATCCAACCCTGGTAGACAGATTCCTCTTTGTTGGCTGTTTTATCTTATTAGGAAAAATCTGCATATAAGCAAAAAATCTATTTCAAACAATCAGTTTTAGCTGTATCAGTCTCATAGCTCAGGTGCAGAATGGTGGCTGAGAAAAGATCACAAAATGAGTTGGTCTATGATCCAGTTGAGAAAAAGGTGAAAGTTTTGTGAAAGAAATTTTCTCAGTAGATTAAAATATGATAAAAATATTAAGTGTTGGCTGGGTTTGATTTCAGGAAGTCAAGAAATTTCCTCGAGCTGTTTTTGTAATCATTCTCAATGAATTTTGTGAAAGATTTTCTTACTCAGGGATGCGGGGTAAGTTATTAATAATACCTTTAATAGCTTTTTAACTAATATAATCATCACCATCATCATTTTCATCCCCTTATCCTAGGAGGGTCGGGAGCCCAAAGTCTCGACAAGGCACTTTCACTTCCCCTCTGTTGTATTTGATGACTAATCAAGATGGGTCTTTCATAAAGTCTATATGACGTGTGTGTCCAAGCGTGTATAGGATACATTTATAAGTATGTACAGCTAAAATTATATGATAAACTTGATATTGACCACAGTAAGGAAGTTGAATTCTGTTTTGAGAGCTCGTTTGAAAGTTAGTTTAGATATCCAGCATTTACTTTATCATCCCCACTGTTTTTAACTTCCGACATCGTGCAGTGCTGGTTAAAATGAATTGCAAACCAATTGAACAAAATACAGCTACACTGAAGAATACACGTTTGTTAATGAAGATTGGACGTGACTACTGTAAACATACTGAAAGCATGGGTCCTGCTCACCACTAAGTGACAGAGACACAAACAAAGCACTTCTGTTAAATTTAAAATTATATTTTTATATTTTAATAATTGGACATGGACATCATATCTTTGAAAGTTCACAAGTTGAATATCTGCATGTAGAAGGCTTACTGTACTTCGTCTGATGCTATGGTTGTTGATGTGGCATAGATCACATCTAGACTTTGGATCTAGTTTGGCTCTTTTGGGATTAGTAACCTTGTGTGCTTTCGAGAATTCAATGGTAAGAAAGCATAAATAGGTTGACCAGCTCTTGGGGTTTTAAGATTGTCACTCGGGGGTTTTATTATAATTTTTCCAGGTTATGCTACTTTTATACTAATGTCTAAAATTAATTTAACGATAAGTCAGTTACATCAATGAAAATAAAATTGATTTCATACAATCGCCGCAAATTTCATGTGCAGTGTGCGCGTATCATCTATCTCTTTTTATCTGGATGCTTTGACTGCGATTCCGAAAACTCACGAACAATCTCATGGTGTTTCGTAAACTAAAATTTGGTCATCATGAGCATAGATTGTGGGCATATATCTATTGTTTGAGTTTAAACATTGACTGTATAGTCTTGGTATGACTTTGAGGAAATCTATTATGAATTAAACAAACTTATGTATTTAAAAAGCATGTGCTCATTATCAGAATTTCCTCTGATATCGCAATACTTTACTACTTTATGTACACAACCCATGCTTGGGAAGAAAACTTATATTTAATCTTATCACTATGATTTTATTGATAGGGTAAAGACATTCAGATAGATCTGTTAATTTAAAACGTGTATTATTGTTTCAGCATTCCTCGCCCTGTACCTCAAACAAAAATTATTTTACTCGGATGATGAGGCGACGGAAGTTTACCATATTTTTACAACCATGGCGTATTTTTTTTCAATAATCGGCGCAGTGTTGGCTGACAGCTTCTTTGGAAAGTTCAGGTTATTATGAAAGGTGATCTAAATATAAACAGTGTAAAATATTTGTGATTGAAGAAATATCTATTTATTTACGCACAAATATTACTTTTGAGGAATGTTTGTGCTTAGATCAGCACAAATTAGTGAAGAACACATTTTGTATACTTTTTTTATAAACTAATGTTTAAAACTATCATAAAATCATGTGTATAAAACATTGTTTAAATACTTACCTACCATCCTACTAATGCAGCAGCATTATAATATTTCAATTTTCAAATTTCTGTCAATAAGAGCTAGTGCACACCGATGATTTTCTGTTGCAATGACGAGGGCTATGAGAATGTGCGGCAGTGTGCACACTGACAACAAAATTTTCAAACAACTGATCCGTTGATAGTCTGTTCATTGTGTCGGGCATAAACATACAACCGCATGCACACCAACGACTAAACTCTTGTACGCCGCCGACACTGACACAATCTGATCACGTGATCAGTACGAACGTGTTTTGTTATTTTTCTGCGGTACAAAGTCACTTAAATGTTGCAAGTAGATGACAGGTATTTTGATAGATTTGATGGAGAAACAGTCAGCCATTTACAATAATTAATTAATAATTTTCGTAGGATATTACCAGCCTTATTCATCAAATGTATCCTATGATCCCGAAGGCTTTCATAGAGTGTATAAAATTAGTCTTTTATTAATTCAAATTTCCTTCCGTGTCACATACAGATGGATTTCTTGGTTAGGTTAGTGGAAGAAAGTCTGATAAATTATCACTTTATTATAATATAGCCATACATTTTACTACTTTTGTGTGTTGATGCTATTTTATAAATTAATAAAACAATATTATTAAACCAATAATATATTAGATTTGAGTTTATGTGTGAATATGCTAAATTTATTAAAATAAAAATCATTTGATTTGAATTCGATTAAAGTAATTTGAAACAACAGGATAATTTATAACTAGATAAGGATTTAAAAAAAATATAAAATCAAATAAAATAGCAATCTGACTGAGGATCACGACGATATCAGTATTACACACATACAAATTAATGTTTTTTGTACGTATATGATATACCACTAATTGAAGTTTTTCATTTTGATAAAGTTGGATTAGGTTCCTGACTGTGGTTGCACTTCAATAGTAATTTCTTATGTAAATAAATATAAACCTATTCAATGTAATGTGACGAGATTTTTTGTTTCAGAACAATACTCTACTTGATGGTGGTTTATGCCATTGGAAATGTTATTCTCTCAATCACTGCCATTCCAACCAGCGGAATTCCAGGAAGGTACCAATTTTTAAACTTCCACGCTTAAATTAAACTCTAATTATAATTTGTGATAGTGAATAATGTATCATAATTAATTGTTTGCTATATTTAATTTTGTTTAACTATCATCATATTTTTAGGAGTGCCTCAAGTTGGGGTTAATAGGTAGAGTATGTTAATTTATTTCTGGAAAAGTGACATTTTTTACATAAATCTATAAACAAGCAATGTTTTATTATTGTTTTAGAGAATTCACAATGTTGGGACTGGTAATGGTAGCCCTCGGAACTGGCGGGATTAAGCCGTGTGTTTCGTCATTCGGGGGGGACCAGTTTGAATTGCCGGGACAAGAAAAGCAACTGACAACATTTTTCTCCGTTCTGTATTTTGTATTAAGCATAGGCAGTTTGATTGCTAAGAGTGTATCTCCTTTGCTAAGATCTGAAGTGCAATGCTTTGGAGATAAGGACTGCTTTTCTCTGGCCTTTGGGGCGCCGGGTATCCTGATTATAATATCGATAAGTAGGTAACTCATCTTTAAAGACGTTTTCAAATAATAAATTTATATATTAATTTCAATACATTTTAATATATATTTAAGTTAAGGAGTCAAATTAAATACAATGACATCATTTAAATGTACAATATAATGGTGCAAATGAAACTTTGTTCTCTCATCTCAGAGATTTGTCGGTAAACATTAGTATGTATCAGTCTGGTAGCGTAGCAACAAGTTGCCAGGTTCCTGGGTATGTATACTGGACCCTTCTGCCCAAGAAATATATATTTTTGTTTATATTTATTTCATATTTTGGTCATTACATACTTCCATTTAAAATAGTTAGTGGAAGATACAAATAGCTGTTATTATTACTACACAACCTAAAACGGGTTTATCTGTTTAGATGTTCAAAGATTAATACTTACTTTATTAATATTATTAGATTTTATATATTTTTTAAGATTTCTCCCTACACTGTAATTTTATGTAAATTTTTTATGTGTTCTTCAAATTTAAATTTCATTAATCAATATGTATATATGTTAATGCAGTACAGCAGTTCCTTTCATAGTTACCAGTGCAAAAAATAGATTGATCAACATCTTTAATTGTTAATCATTTCTTTGTATCACTTTTTAAGCAACTTTTAAAGAATAAAGTTGTGGTTCAAGTTGATCTGTAGTTTCTCAATAGTATTTTGTTACAGCTTTTTAGACTTCTTTTATCCAAACTCACGTGGAGCAACCGTATCCAAAAAAAGTTAAGCGCTGCCTCACTTGCATTCTGTGCTATGTATCCACTATTAGGCAGGAATAGCAAACTTGCTACAGACAACAAGCTCCTCTTATACAAGGCCATCTTACGGCCTATACTCCTATACGCAGCCCCCATCTGGGGTCATGCGGCTCCCACTAACATGAAAAAACTACAAACCTTCCAGAATAAGTGCATCCGGTTAGCGCTGGACGCACCCAAATGGATAAGGCTTTCACAACTTCATCACGAGTCGGGCATTCTCCCTGTAAAAGAGTTTATTACACAAATCTCCAAACGTTTTTACGATGGACTCGAAAAGCACCCTAATCCAACCATCAATTCATTAGCTAAATACGATCTGAGCGTATCGTCGCGATTTAAACGTCCAAAATCCGTCCTCTTAGAGGCTTAATTCACTGCGCCAGCTAGTAGTTCCCTGCAACATGATTAAAAGCAAATTTGTTACCTTTTGTTATAATTCTAAAAATAAAATTTATGAGGCCTCAAAGGCATACTACGGATGAAAGGACAAGGGGCTGTAACAAACTGTAAGCCAAGAAATCAAAGTCAAAGAAGACTTCTTTCATAATATCATCATGGGGTCCGGACCCCCGGGCAGCTGCTTAGGCACCCAGGCAGTAGCCACACCATTGTATCAGTTGCATCGTTCTATTCTGTGTACAAAATACAATACAGCGCAAACTGCTTATCTCCACTCTTCACGAACTTGACCATGTTTAGTGCGACATGTAGCTAGGCTCCGGTTGCATCTCTGACTTGACTGTCCGAGACATGTTGGAGACTGATTTTCTTTAGTACGAAGTTCCTAAAGAATAAAGGTATTCGTTTGTCTCGTCTTATTTTATGTATGACCCACCTTAGTATGACACACACAGAATTTCTCTAGTGAGACGGGCACAGTCCAAACAGATTTTACATTGTATTATATAGTTACAAATAAAATAAATATGAATTAAATATATTAATTATAAAGATATACATATAAAATCAATTTTATCGAAAAATATTGTTGTTGCGCCACCGGGATACATTTTTCGATAAAATTTATTTTATATGTATATCTTTATAATTAATATATTTAATTCATATTTAAAATATCACAGACCTATGTTCTGAATAATTACAGCTTCACAATAAGAATGTGTTCTCCTAAAAAAAAAAAACAAATAAAATATAAAGTCTTGTTAAGATATATAGAGATGACGTTAATAAATATGTTTTTTAATATCAAATAATTCTTAATGTGTAATCATGACTTCTTTATTTCAGTAATTTTTGCATGTGCCAAAAAAATGTATGTAATCAAGAAACCAACTGGAAATATTATTTCAGATGTCTGTAAATGTATTTATGTGAGTAAACTAATGAGTAATCTAGCAAATGTTAAATACGTTAATATTTATTTATTAAAGTTTCGCTACTCTGTACCAACATTTATAAATTTCAGAAATCTCTAAAATCACGCACAACTTTGAAAAGAGAGGGAAAGAAATATGACCACTGGTTGGACTATGCCCGGGGAAGCTATGATCAACAATTTATTGACAATCTAAAACGGACCTTGAGAGTGTTCCTTCTCTTTACTCCACTGCCTGTGTTCTGGTCATTATTAGATCAGATGGTAAGATATTTCAATTATTATAACTGAACTATTAAAAAGGAGAAATTAAATGATGAGCAGCCACGTTGGACATAAGATGAAGAATAATTTTGGTGGGTTGTCAGGTTTATTGAAATGTTAGATGTGTCTAAATATTACAAAATTGTTTGTAAAACGGTGAATAAAATCATATTTATAACTATAATAATTAGCTGATATATCCGGCATTACACAGATGGAAAATTTTAATTTGAAAATTTAGCCAAAAGAAGTCTTGGGGAACCATTTAAAATTTCACAAAGTTTTTAGAGACTCCTTCTACAACCATCTATTTTTAATACCCCCCTCTCTCTGAAAGTGAGCTTAATAATGGAAAACAACTCAAATTTTCTGACCAAGCTTAGTGTCCATTGCAAATTTCACGCATTAAACTCAGTGAACATTCATCAACAATGTGATATATTGCATATCACAGTGCTCGACAGATTTAAAATTTAATGAACCTGATCATATCTGCAATCACTTTTTGATATTATTTGTTTGCTATAACTTAATTGTAGTACAGGGTGTTTACGCATTTTTATACTTAGATAGGTAGGTCTGGTTATAAAGTTTGAATATGTGCATTCCATTTTTGTGAATTTAAAACAGCAAATAAAACATAGATTGCTCTTTTTACTGTTTTATCAATTGTAAATATATTGGTCAATATGTAGGCAATAAATGCGTGGGCTGCTAAGAGGCAATAAACAATAAAGGCGTGAAGAAATTAACAAAAGAGTTAAGAGAGTTTCACTGTAAGTAATGTTTGTGTTATTACTGTAGGGCTCCCGGTGGACATTGCAGGCAACAAAAATGGATGGAAGGTTCTGGTTCTTTACATTGAAGCCAGATCAAATGCAAGTGACCTGTCCCATTACGATCCTCATTCTTATACCCGTGTTTAAAAAGGTTGATTATTTTATTATTTTTCAAGAGTTAAAAAAATGATTATTTAAAATGAAATGAAATTATTTAAAATTATTATTTGAATAAATTCTAAATAATTATATGGAGATTAGTATGTTTACTCATTAAAATATGTTTTCTTTTAAAAATGTGTATATTAAAATGAAATAAAATCTTGCATCGTCCATTCTAATTTTTGGCCAATAATGACTTGCAAACATTAAAAATATTCTCTTCTGTGCATCAGTTTTGTTTCCAGAACAGTATTGTGTTATCATATACAATATATTTTTGAATTTCAAGCGTACTTCCATTGATGAGAATTAAAACTTATTACTTAACAGTTTAAATATATAATTTAGATATGCATAACTCAGCAAATAATGTTATTTATTACCTTTGAGAAAACAATTTTTTTAAATCTATATGTGACATGTATTTTTCTTTTGGGTACTTTTGTTTAAACCTTTTTCTCATATTTTTTAAAGAAAATTTAAAATGAAACTATTTTTTTCTCGGTGTTTTCTTGTGTAGTTTTATTTTGTTTTGTAATTCAGATATTTGCCACTTTTTAAATCGTTGTTATTAATGTATCTATTCACAAAAGCTTGTCGCTAGATCTTTTTTAAAATATTGTCACTCGCTCGTTTTGACGCACACAACATATTTTATGGCTACATCCCTGAAAATGAATGCCGAAAAATTATTTAAAAAGGCCAAAGAGACAGAAAATTTTATATTTATTTTGTTTCTAAAATATGTCACTATGATGATTTTTATATCTGATCTAACGTGGATTTATATAATTACAGATAGTTTATCCCTTCCTAGCCAAGTATGGAATTCTCACCAAACTTCTTCACCGACTGCTGGCTGGTTGCGTGTTGGCAGGAGTGGCTTATATCTGTACAGGATTTCTAGAATTAAAACTGGAAGTAAGTATGTACTACAATAAAACTTGAAAATGGTCAAATGAGACCATTTTGTTGAAAAATATTAGTAGAATGTTATTAGTAATCTATAAAAAATCATTATATTCTCTTCTATTGCTTTGCAAATTAGTGGCAAGATAAACTGTAACTGTGACGATTGATAACTGTAATTATATCACCAATCATAATCACGGTTTATCTCATTACTATTACAAGTCATAAGAATAATCTTAATGTTATTGTAAGAATTCTTTCTTTCTTTTGTAATGGAGCACTTTATACCAAATTTTTATGTATTGATCATTTTTTATTCAGAATTTTATGTTATACCTACATTGATTCATTCAGAACATCAGTGCAATAGTCAGTTATATAAGCAATTGCAATAATGTTTATAAGATTGACCATGTTATCATACAAAATATGTATAACGTTAATTACTATCTAAATCATTATTATTTTATAGAAAACGTACCCAGTTCTGCCATCTGAAGAAATGGGGCAGCTTAGAATCTTCAACGGGCATAATTGTGAGATGCAGTTTAAAAATATATTAACAGGAGACAATTTAATTGTAAATCCCTTGGACGTATATGAAAATAAGTTTATACAAGTTGAAAGAAATCTTAACATTTTGTACAAAACTACAATTATATGTCCCGAGTATAACCGTACTTGGGTCGAGAAAATCCATATTGAGGAGAAAAAAGCAATCTCATACTTCTATCAAGATATAAACGGGGCAAACAATTCTTCAGCCTTGAGATACGAAGACCACGTCGATAAATCTAGATCTGGATTGCCGCTTGTGAGGTAATTTTTTATTTATTTTATTTCCGTGGAAATTTCATCCATGGAAACAATCTTACCACATTACATATGATTTTCCTACAAATTTCTTCCTCGTTGGTATCTACAAACAACTTTTTAATACATTAAGAGTTCATCCGTAAACCTCCTGTAAAATGTTTCGAAACATGCTATTTTTATAAAACAAAATCTCTTATATTATAATGCTTTAACAATGTACCATGTAGTGTATTTTGTCTTTATTTCTACATGCTGTACACCTAGTGCTATCTTAAATAATATGATTTCAAGAACACAGTAGTTTTTGACAAATATTAGACATCAGTGATATCTATTGCACAATGCGGAAAGATTGTAAATGAATATTGAATATTAATTATTATTTTTTGCTAATCTATACTGCCATCTAGTGGATTTCTAAAGAAAATGAATGACACTAACATAGGATGTAATGGATCCAATAGATGCGATGGATACCAAGCGCAAAATTATAATAGATTATAACAGTACCAGTTTCATAAATAATGATTGGAGAGCATACTATTATTATTTGTCAATTTACAAATGAATTAAAGCAATTTAAATAAAATGTGGGAATTTCAAACAAAATAAAAATAAGAATTTACAGTACCTAATTAAATTTCAGATTTCTGAGCAACATTAAAAATGAAACAGATTTGGAAATATGGCTAAAGAATACTCACAGAGGAAATATAGAATTTTGGACCAACTCCACGTACACAAAACCAATTGAAGTTTTTGCTGGCAATTACCAGTTATTCGTTAACACAAATCTTGTATCATTAAATATAAATTTGGATATTGGGGGAGTTTATACTATAATTATCAATGAAGAAAGTGAATTAGTAAGTTATCTGTTTTACTTAATAATTTTATTAAATATAATTTTAATGTATGAGATGGAAGATATACGCTGTCTACTTCGGGTTGTTTATTTTGAAATTGTATTATTGTGCATTCATGGAAAATTATCAAATAAATCACAGCTTGCAGATAAACCTGAAAAAAATAATTGACTGAATGTCCCAGGATATTATGCTCAAATTTATTTAATTTAATCTAAATATATATATGAGATTAAAAATCTACAGATCACATCACAGATTTTATCATTTCAGAATGCCCAATTGATAACAGTAACAGAGCCGAATTCTGTAAGCATGGCCTGGATCCTCCCACAAGTAGTCATAATTTCTGCAGGAGAGGTAAGATAAAAAATAACAGTCATCTGTCAATATTATGCAAACGAATTAAATTTCACATCACGTCAATGGTTTTATTCTGCTATACTGAATATATGAACATAGTGGACTCTCGATTATCTGGGGTCACATTTACCGTCTTGCAGATTAACTGGGGAAGAAAAAAAACTGAATTTTCTAAACAATATTATTTTTAATGCAAAAATAATTGTTCACATGACTACATAAAATGTACAAGAAAATAAACTGGCAAGATTGCAAAAACGTCCTACAATTTGGACGTGAATTGTGGACATGAATTTTTGTTTAGGTATTTAACTTTACATTGCATAATAACGAATCGTTTAGATTTATGCAATTTTTTAACCAATTAATAAATGACATTGAACTTCAGTGGCAAACGCATTGGGATAAAAGAAAAGTTTTAAAAGGTTGACACTATGCCTCCATTCAGTTCTGTTCCAACTCGAGCCTGGTTCCACAGGCTTAAATTAAACAAGAGAGATGAGAGAGCTAGGTCGTTCCCACTTTGCCAAAATACACTTCCTTGATTCCATATATTTTTTAACTGCCTAGAAAATGTTAGTACTCCATCCCTCTTTAAAGACCTAAGTGAGCTTATAATTCCATTTCCAACAAACATACAATTATTACTCGCAGACTGCCGCTATTCAACTCTAAAATAACTAATAAATTTCCTAAAAATTAATTCTATTCTGGCAGTGAAACGCTCGACGAGTTGGTCTGGATGGAGAAAACTTCATCGCTGGATTCCTCTGTCTGGGTCTGCTCTGTCGAGCTTGACTAGTGGTTGGTAATAATACCCTATTCATTGGGTGACACGCCATTCATTTAATAAAAAAATACAAATGATATCAGTGGCGTAAATACACTGATACAGCCAATGCAGTGCATTGGGCCCACGTTAAACGGATACCCAAAAGGTTTGAGTTTTACAAAACTTTTAGGGTTAATAATTTTGTGAGTATAGGTACTTTTAATACAGCAATATTAAGACTAATAATTTTTAAAATCCACCACAGCAAGGAATGGAATTATAAAACTCAAAAAACATGTCTCACATATACTACGAAAACATTATTGATGTATGGTAGCTCTCTATTACACAAACAGACTATCAAAAATTGCTGTAAAGCAAAGCATTGCTTTTTTCTATTACGATATGTGCAAATGAACACCTAAAAACACATTTTCCCTAGCATTTATTGAGACCGTTATTAAGTTAGACTAATTTTGTTCTTATTTATTGAATGGACCACGTAATACTTAAGTACATATATCTATATATACTATTTTCCATTTTGCATTGGAGCCCAATTTTTTTAAAATAATTACAATATGACTTTTTATTTTCATTGTGAACCATTTTAAGTGATATATTATGTTGATTTTATTAATTTACAATGTATGTATGTATATGGATAATTTAAAAATTGTATTATGCTTATTTTAGGTGCTGTTTGCAGTCTCAGGGCTGGAGTTTGCATTCAAAGAGGCCCCAGAAAGTATGAAGGCCGTGCTACAAGCTTATTGGCTGCTGATTGAAGCCTTTGGAAACATACTCATTATTATTATCACTAGGCTGGGATCTGGGCACAGACAAGTTAGTACAGATTATTGTATACTAATTATTGTATAGAATGAATTACATTATCTCTGAAATCATCTCTTGTTATGATGCTGCATAATATGTATTAATAATAACGGATGCAACAGCTCCTGACTACGACAGTAATTAAAAGAAAAGATTTACGAGACTGGACACATTTTCTGAATACGTACTGGTGGAAACCCTAAACCGAGCGTATCTTTCATGCACGCCAATAGACGTCCCAGGTGCCTGCAACAACTATATTTGTAGGTTTTATTCAACGGAAGTACGGAACAACCGCGGAATTAGGAGGAAGAGGTAATTGAGGAAGAGAAGATTGATGAAGGGCTGGCAGTCAACTGCATTAAATGGTGGAGTGTCGTAAAGGCTATATACTCCAGCTATGGAGCGAAATGACAGAAGTAGTATTAAATTATGTATCTAAAGCACCCTTGAGGTAAAATTTATACGAAAATGGTATTCATTTTTTAATGTAATCACAGTTACAAATATATATTTATATCATAATGACTTTGGATGTATAATTTGAAAGTTTTAATTTGGATCAATAATAATAATTATTTCAAGCACAATTTGTGTTACTAATTACTTTATTAATATATTTTAATTATCTTTACCTCTAAGTTTTGGACCCTTCCAATGTCCAGGTTTGATCAATTCTGTTCCCAAAATACTTGCTTGGGCATAAAAACAAATTCTGTAATTTAGGTGTAATTATTTTTGAAAGTGAATGAATGCGTGAATAAAACTCACTTGGTTAAATAGAAAGTAACTGTATAATTTTTTTTAAAATCAATTGTTGGGAATATTTTATACATTTTTTAAACACGTGATATTTTTCTAATAATGGTATACAATTTTTTTTTTGTTAATTTAGTTTTTTTATTATATCACTGTGTTACTAAACACACTTTATATTATTAAAATAATAATAATAATAAACTTTTAGAATGTACATATTAACACAACATAATAAAAAATTGAAAAAATGACCAAACAATACCAAAATAATAAATATTTATAATTTTGTTTCAGGTGATACAATTTTTCTTCTTTGCTGGTCTGATGCTTGTGGCTTCCATTGTGTTCTACTTTTTGACACTTCGTCATGAGAGACATAAAGAAATAACGGATGACTGTGAGAAAATCAAAACACCAAATGAAAAGACTGTACTTTCTAACAAATACACAGAAATTATGCAAATAGATGATACTATGAATCATTAGGATCATTTTAAAACTCTTCACATATTCTAAAGAAGGCTTTAACAGAAAATAATCATTTTAAAACATCAAAGCTAGAATGTTTTAAATGATAATACAAAAGTATGTAAATGCCGGGACTTAATATGATGTAAATAAAGTCAGCTGTGTAATAGTTTGAAATAAAGAATTATAAGAAACTATGTTAAAACATACACATTAATTTTGTATAGCGTTTTCTTGCCGTGTTGCCGTGTATATGTATAGCACTAATTGCAGGGCCCATTGTAAAGGTGTTGCAACAATTTGTTTCAAATTGAGGTCTATTTATAATAAAAGACAGTGTATTACAATAAGACTTTTTAATCATTATGTGTAATTTGTTGCTTATGACCAAAACTTACTTACTTATCACAAGATGTCTATTTTTCAAAATTCTACATATATAGTAGGTAAAAGCCTAAATCCCTTGTAGATCAGCCATAATCGTGTCAGCTAAAATGTTTTTTATTTATTTAAAGAAGAATGAAACAATCAACTTGTGGTAACCTTAATTTTTTTTTATATATGACCACAGACTTATTTTGTAAATATCATCCATGAAGATCCCTCATTAATGAGGATCGTGATCTTCATGAACTCTCGCCTAACTAACTTTGTGATAACCATGTTGACTACTGTGACCTTAACCAGTTTTTATACTACTGTTTCCTCATCAGGACAGATGTAATAGAAGTTGAAACCGGTTGACGTCAAAGTAATTAATATGGTGGGTATAAAATTAGTTATTTGTTTAAATGAATCTTAATCCCAAAGCCATAAACATCAAAAAAATAAAACTGAAATGAAATTCATCTTACGATGGATGTGAAAGTTGAAATCTGACAGAGAGACTGAAAGCCTGCATGGAGGAGAATGATGAAAATTAATTGGATGGAAAGAAACAAAATGACAACATTTTGGAAGAAATAGAGGATTACAGGAAAATACAGTAGATTCTTAGGATAATAGCAAACAAACACAGAAAATGTATTTTTCTCCGGCACAATATTTTAATTACAATACAGAAGGAAAAATAAGAAGAGGATAACATTAATGAGCCAATGGCTGGAGTGGAGCAAATGTAGAAGTTATTGAGAAGTAAAAGGCCTGGTACAGAATAGGGATCGATTGAAAGAGCTACAGCAACAAGAGTGTCCCTTAAGAAGAAGAAGATGCATACATCCATTGATTTAAGAAAACTTGTGTAGAAAACTAATACTGATTATGGATTTTAATTATAATAATAGCCACAACCAATCCACCTCTGTGAGCATGTATAATTAATATTTAGTTAAAATAAACATGCCATTAAACATGTTTCCATAAAAATGGTGTGTTTATTCTGTACACTTAGCAAGTAGAGATAACATTATGTGTTGTTTTATTTTGGTTAATCATACGCTACCATGATTTATTAAAGACTTGTCAAATGCGTAGAACGGGATTTTTCAAATGGCGTATTAAGTGAATTTGTGTTAGACAAATAAAAGTTATAATGTGTGTGTACATGGATGAGATGGGCACAATGAGTGGATAGGTAATCAAATGAAGGTTGGAAACTTTATCCAGATTGAAAAAAGTTAAAATGGAAATGGGTGTGTTATGTAGCCAGCGTAACGGATGAATTTAATACTCCAATGGTACCCACGAGGCAGAAGAAGAGGCGAGAAGAAGATTTTGGAGTAACCTAGTAGTAAGGCATCAGGGCAGAAACTTGTGAAAACATCATGGGGAGCTCTTCATACAGAAGTGGATTGACATGGGCTAATTATAACACATATGAGACTTGCAGAAAGGACAATACAGAATTGAGCGTGGAGCAAGCTGTCATTCATTGTTTGTTCATTCATTTTTTGTTTGTACTTATTTTGTATGTAGAATAAAATGTCCAACTGGTCCATATTAACCTTTACTGCCATATATCTTTCATCCATGTACACAAATTCTTAGAAACCGTGAGCTCGGCAAATGTCCTGTTTTTTAAAATACAACATATAACTAACATACTTCTTCAATAGTACATTTTCTTTGTTTATATAGCAAAAATTATATCATACTACCAAGCTGAAAATTTGTCTAGATGGGCATAGAGCAGCATATAGAAAGGTTGCCAGTATAGAATGACATCTACCGGTGAGTAGCATGCAGCAAGTACCAGCTGAGTATACATGCAGATGCAAACACCAAAGAGCAATAGTGTAAATTGAGAGTGCATTTGCACTTAACTTAACCTTTCTAGATTGAACGTAGTATTATTCCTTGTAGTATTGCTCTTACTTAATATTTTATTAATCATATCATTTTATCAATGTAGAACTGAGACTAAACCACTTCCATAAGTTAAACATTGTATTTATACATACAACATACAACAATCAAATTTACTTTTGATAAACCCGTGTTAAACAAGAGTTTTGTTAAACATCAACATATTATGGCTCATACACCAGCACTACTATTTTTAGCCAAGATTTGTAATTTCAAATCAAGGTGGTATATGACACCTGCATGTTATTTAAAATAGATTTCCTCGTGGAACACGGTAAACACTTTGAAACAATGGAAAATTCCACACCCTGAAAACACAATATAAAATTTGATTTATAATATTTTTATTTGAATGCTGATGACGTCACATTTAGATATCTTGTCATGTGGAAGCGTATCATAGTGATACTGAAATGTGATAAACGTGACAATCATTAGCAATTGATATTCAAAATCCCATCCATTACCATGACCCTGTATTAATACATATTCACATACTTTGTACAGAAAATAATTATTCAGTTATCATTGTGCAACCTGATTTAAAGCTATATTTGAAACTTTGTATATTTGTTTCTTTTTTGTCATCATTCTATATTTCCACAACTGGTCTCCAATAATTTCTATTTCTGGACATATTTCTTCTGTTCTCAGGCCTTCCCATCCTGCTCCAGTCCTCTTTTAGTCCAGTACGCTTCTTCCTTGCTCTGTCATTGTTGCTGTTTCCATTGGCGTATCCATTTGGTCATGATTTTGCGAGAGTCAGTGTATAATAAATTTCCTGCTATTGAATTCTATTCTATTAATTGTATATTAAAACGTAATGAATTTTGCCTAACAAATTTTTAATGGTAATCAATTAGATTCTGACACTAGATTATCTTTACGCGTAACAGAATTACATCAAATTTTGATTATTTTACATTTCTGATGAATAATTTAAGGCCAACTCAAGACATAACGTAAACTGATTAGAAATTTAAATTTGTTAAGGGATGGACGGATAAGTGATTTTTAAAACAGAGATGCATATTTTTTCAACTAAAGTAAGTGCTTGAGCTGTCAAACAAAGAACTAATTTAATAGTCTCCTGCGATGAGAATTGAATCCTTTGTAATTAGGTAAAACTGACCTCTTAGCAGCGATTTAACTATGCCAATGCAGCCAGTGTAGTGCATTTGGGCCCACATCAGACAGGGGCCCAAAAGGTTCTCGCCGTGCAAAACTTTTAAAACCCTATAAATGTACTAATAATTTTTAAAATACACCACATAAAATTTTTTAATTAAACCATTATCGCAAAGTGAAAATGTACATATAAATATTAAAACTGCTGAAAAAGTAAAATTCAGGTAATTAGTAAATGAACACTATACTACAATAATATAATAATAATAGGATGTTGTTTTTATATGAGACCAATATTTTGCATTTGGGCCCAACTATTATAGTTATGCCACTGCCTCTTGGTACATATTTAATCAATTTCTCCTATCCACCAACCTTTGTTGCGCTGAAGAAACATTTTATATTTTCAAATTCCCAAGAGAGGGCTTCTTCATATTTGAAGCAAAGACCTTAAATAGTGCTGATCACTGAAGCAGTAGTGCACAGAAGGGAAGGCGGTGGAAGAACCACAAAGGTCAACGGCGGTTCTCAATACTTTAAGGAAGAATATTATCTTGGCGTTAGGGGTGGCAACCAGCCATAAAACCCTTAGCCAAAACCAATCTCAAATATTTATATTATATCCGAATGATGGGAAGAAAAAAACTATATAAAAGAAGAAGAAAACTATACAAAAAGTCTTTAAATAGATTAAATCAGATACACTATATAAAAAAAATGTTTAAATAGGTTAAGTTAGTTACAGTTATGGAATTAACAATTCCAACTGTTGCAATCGCACCTTAGGTGCCAGAAACACAGGCAAGGAAAAAAATGACTCATTGAATTCTGCCTCTCCTGGGTCTGTCGGTTACATTAAGTTATATACATACACACACTTTTGTAACAATGAATCTTTAATCTAATTTCTCGGAGATTTGACAGCAATAGTCTGTATGCATCTTTGTGTTAAGGGTAGTGCAGAGTTGAGAGCAGAGTGAGTTGTTATTTTCAGTCTATTGTATTTTGTAGAAAGACCAACTGATGCATATAGACTTTTACTGCGAAATCTCCAAATGCGAGAGCAAATTATATTGAAACAATGCACAAGAGAGTCATTACATATATTATATGCTAAGAATGCACAAATCCATTATGTTGTATAATCTGTTCTTACTATAAATATGATAATATAGATGCACTTCGTACCATCGCCCATATCTGGGTTGTCTAAGATGCCGGATTAAAAAATCAGAACTAGATGTGCTGGGCGCGTTTTCAATACCAATACCAATAAAAATCTATATTTACAATTTACATAATGCCACAATATTATACAAGATTTTAAATTTAAAACAGGCATTTGAATACAAATTGCAGTGGCCACTACTTAGCAAAAGCAATTGGCGAAAATCCACATTGAAAAATAGATTTCTCCGCCACCATAACTGCACACAGGGAAGTAGCAAGCAATGAGCGATAGCAGACATTTCCATGTGTATCTTCCTAAGGTTTACACTGGATTCAGCACTGGTTTTCTCTAGTTTATTTGTTTGGCTGCTTTATCTTATTTATAAAATTGAGCATATAAACCAAAACTCCTTTTCAAACAATCAGTTTTATCTGAATCAGTCTCATAGCTCAGGTGTAGAATGGTAGTTGAAAAAATATCAGAAAATGAATTCGTCTATGATCCAGTTGAAAAGGTGAAACTTTTGTCAAGTATATAGAGTTGATTTAGGTAGATAGAATTGAGATGAAAGTATTAAATGTTGGTTGTGTTTGATTTCAGGAAGTCAAGAAATTTCCTCGCGCTGTGTTTGTAATCATTCTCAATGAATTTTGTGAACGATTTTCTTACTCGGGGATGCGGGGTAAGTTATTCATTAACTGTGCAAAATAATGTGACATTTCTACTATATACTCGGATAATCGCAATTAACTAGAATTTCAGGATGAGATTCGGGTGGGGATCTTAGCAGAAGCGGAATAATAAAATAAATAAATATAGATGGTCCCTTTACGTAATACAAACTTGTATTTGTATTTAGATAAGAATGCACAAATGTACCAATAATATGTAAATATTAAGTTAATAACATCTTTTGGAAATAATAAAAGAGTGATGTTAATAACAAGTATTGTTAAACACAGTAGGTCATGGAGATTAATTTTTTAAAGTCTTCAATGATGCAGGGTTTCGTTTTTACCATGCCAATTTATTCAAAGCGAGGATGAGTTTGTATCTGTTTGATACAAATATACTGCTTAGCCCTCCCCCCCCACTCAAAATGTTGTACTCCAAAATTATGTGACTACCATAGATAAGAGATATACGTGACTACTATGAAATACTCATTATCATGGTGACAACTTACATATTTTACTCAGTACCGATAAACGTCAAACATGTATTTTGACACTTATTAGAAATTCACATGTTCGAAAAGCCACAGTACTCGCATGTTTGAAAATTAAAGTATATGCATTTACGTCCCAAATTGAATTGAAAACATAATACAGACCCAATGTCTATATGTATTGATGAAATTAAATTAAATTTTAATTAAATGTAAAAAAATCTAATAAAATCTTATTCCTTCCTTCTTTTCCGGTGAACTGTACACATAACATGAGTACTAATTGTACTTACTCGATTTTTTTTCAGCATTCCTCGCCCTGTACCTCAAGCAAAAATTATTTTACTCAGATGACGAAGCGACAGAAGTTTATCATATTTTTACCACAATGGCTTATTTCTTCTCAATATTTGGCGCGATACTGGCCGACAGCTTCTTCGGAAAGTTCAGGTTATTATGAAGGTGATCTAAATATGTATAAACCATTTGCGATTGCTGAAACAATTGCTTATTTACACAGGACATGGCATTCAAAACAGTAGAAATTTGTACAGAAAATTTTGTTTGAATCAAATGTTAAGTGGGTACATGAAGAAACCGGATTTTAATTTGTCAAAAATGTTCTTAGGTTTACACAGGCGTTCAGAATCTTCTGTGTACAGTTCTCTGGGCTGATCAGATATACACGGTAGATTAGCCCAGGAAACTGTACGCAGAAGACAGAATCATTTGGTTGTCTGCATCTTCCCTTAAAATATCACCTTCTGTGTTACCAAGGACATTTCTCAAGGATATTCTTCCTAGCAGCTAAAAAAACATTTAGCAATTTTTAACATCGGCACTCTTTATATCTAATTATTTTATCAGAAGGTTGTCAGTCTATAACCAGGACTCATATTCCTTCCTTAAATGGCTAGTCATTCTACCAGGAAAAACAATTAATTCACTGCGCGCATTTCGGCAAGATTATCTGTTAAGTTAGGAGAACACATTCTTATTGTAAAGTTGTAATTATTCAGAACATAGGTCTGTGATATTTTAAATATGATTTAAATATATTAATTAAAAAGATATACATATAAAATCAATTTTATTGAAAAATATTGTTGTTGCGCCATCGGGATTCGAACCTGGATCTCTTTCCTAACCGGGGAAGGTGGATTATCCAACTATGTTACAGGGACAATATTTTTAGTGAAAAATTTTCGAACCTATATGTTGCCTTTTTGATATTAATACATTTAATCGTTTCATTCTCAGGTTCGAATCCCGGTGACAAAAAGCAACATTTGACATTATAACAGCGATTATAAGACCATGTCTGTTCCTAAATAACATAAGAAGGAACTAACTAAATGTATAACCAACATATGACGGGTATTTTTGTTGCAGAACAATACTTTACTTGATGGTGATTTACGCCATTGGAAACACCATTCTTTCAATTACTGCCATTCCAACCAGTGGGATTCCAGGAAGGTTTGTGACTAAACTCTACATATTTTATGTGAACTCTATTAAAGTTAATTTATTATAAGTATTATCATACATATAATACAAATTAATAATTGTAGGTAATCTTCTAAAATTAGCTCAAATGTAGGTACATATACAGGGTGTAACAGACCATAGGAGGAATATGTGTAAATTCTGCACCATTACAGAAAACACTATTGTTAAAAAAATTTACACAATCATGTTAATTTTAAGTCTATTTGAAAACCTCAAATTTAAAATATATATAAATACGTAAAAATATAATATTATGTCAATTTAAAAGACAATGGTCAGTGGCAACATATGGCAGCCTCGTTTGCTGTATGCAAGCCCAAACAACACCAATTGACTATAGTTGATTGCTTTCTGTCATTACTTCACCAGCAACCGTTACTTATAATTATGGATGCATTCTATAAACCAATAACCAGGTATCATACCTTTTGCCACGCAAGCAAATATATATAAGTCAATTGTGATTATACATGGGTATATAGAATTATAGTTCAAGACATTAGATTTTCAGATTGACTAAAAAGAAAATTGACTTACATTACATTTTAAAAATTAATTAATTAAACTTATTTAATTATGATTTGCCGTTGTGATGATTTCCATAATTTTTTCAGAGATACTATCGATAGAACTGGCCTAGTGATCTAGTGGTCGGGGGTTTGCGCCTCGTTCCAGGAGACCAGCAAGTTAGTCCTATTTTCATAGCACAAGCGTTTAGCTTAGTTTGAAAATAGTAAGAATATTGATGTGACATGTATTCCGTGTACGCATCTTTATTTTTTTTTAAAAAGTGAGAGATATTGGTTGAAACAAGATGGATTATTAATTAGAAAGATATAATATATATAGAAAAAAATATTGTTGTTGCGCTACCGGGAATAGAACCTGGATCTCTTCCTATCCGGGGAAATACATTAACCGATTATGCTAGACCAACACAATAAATTGACGACAAATTTTCGAACTTATATGTTGCACTTTCAAATTGATACATCTGTCATTCCATTATTTGAAAGCCATTTTCTTTATATTTACGGAATCGAGCAAAAAAAATAGATGAATTATGTTTTCCATTCAAATGAATAAATGAACACTGCCACTTTCATTCTTGTTGCAGAGAATTCACAATGTTAGGACTGATGATGGTAGCTCTCGGAACTGGCGGAATCAAGCCATGTGTTTCTTCATTCGGAGGAGACCAGTTTGTGTTGCCGGAACAAGAAAAGCAACTGACAACATTCTTCTCCATTTTTTACTTTATATTATGCACAGCAAGTTTTCTCGCTAAAACTATATCACCTTTGTTAAGATCGGAAGTGCAATGCTTTGAGGATAAAGACTGCTATTCTCTGGCTTTTGGTGCACCGGGAATCCTGATTATAATATCAATAGGTAAGTCAAGCAATAAGGTGAGCATCGTCCTTGAAATATTAAACATAGGTATAGTTATGAGACAAATTTAACACCATTGATAAATATATTTTTCATAGTGAATCCGATAAGATGTTGAAGTAATTTATTTTTATCTCAAATGATTTATAATTTGTTAATGTACCTTTTTAAGGGTAAAGTATGTTTGATATCTAATCAGTTGATTTAACCTTCTCTCCATACAAAATGCAATAAATAACTTTTAAATTAATGATTTAAGCTAATTCTGTTCCATTATTTATTAACATCTTTGTCTCAA
The DNA here is from genome assembly GCA_031772225.1 of Eubasilissa splendida. Classification (NCBI taxonomy): domain Eukaryota; kingdom Metazoa; phylum Arthropoda; class Insecta; order Trichoptera; family Phryganeidae; genus Eubasilissa; species Eubasilissa splendida. The sequence goes on along the minus strand of CM062861.1, from coordinate 24,041,685 downwards.
TATCTTCAAGATGTATCTTTTAATTTGTAAATGATTTTATGTGTTCACGGCCTGAAGATCAGTTCACATTGGTTGGTTTGATCTTCTCTCTATATAAAACGATATTTGAATACTAGGTGTGTATCTTTGCCTCACCCTTGGTGGATATCACGCAATAATAAACACTCACACTGAATAATTGTAGAAAATATCACAATATTAATAATAAACTGATGAAACTTTGCTCTTGCATCACAGTGATTTGCTGGTAAATATCGATATGCATCAATTGGTCATTCTCCTTTGCAAAAAAATACAATATATGACACTCATTCCGTTCTAACTCTATACATACACGAGTTTCGAAACAAAAGTTTTAAACCTGTGATAGATTTTTTAAATTGATAATGTGAACTGTTTAACAAACTTACTTACCATCATACCGTTTTCTAGAAGATAGAATGCCACACTCTTCTGTCTTAACAAATCACTCTAGCCACATCCGCTTTCATACATCTTCTCATGTATACATGAAGGGATGAACTATTTGATTAATATATATATTTTATGATTTCAGTTATGTTTGTGTGTGCTAAAAAAATGTACATAATCAAGAAACCGACTGGAAATATTATTTCAGAAGTCTGTAAATGTATGTTTGTAAGTAAAATCATATGTTGTTGTTGAACTTTTGATAAAGTTCTTTCAAAAACTTATGAACTATATATTTAAATTCCAGGAGTCCCTGAGATCGCGCAAAGCTTTGAAAAGAGAGGGCAAGAAATATGATCACTGGTTAGACTACGCTCGAGGAAGCTATGATCAAAAGTTTATTAACAATCTGAAGCGAACCTTACGAGTGTTCCTTCTCTTCACTCCACTACCTGTGTTCTGGGCTTTGATGGATCAGCTGGTAAAACATTCAGCTTCTAAACTTCTACATGGAATGAGAGAAAAATCTCGTTAAAAATGTACAATATTAAGAGGATCTTTTTTCAATATCTGATCATGTCAGGTCTTTCGCAGATACCCTCTATTCCAGTTGTTAACCAGTTTTAATTTAGAAAAAACAATTGTATTAGTATGTGTAACAACTCGTTTCAAAAACAAGTAAAACATTTTTTAAAAATATTTATTTTCTAAATATTAAATAAATATATGGTGCTGGAAAACTCGTAGGAAATAGAACACATAATACATACAGAGCTCAATTTTTCATATACACGTTTTTTTGCAATATATGTATAATTTATGTTTTATGTTGCCATGTATATATTTATTTTTAATATATGGCTTTTATAGTGTATAAAAAGTTATACATATTATTAATGGAATAATCGACACATGCATTCGACTAAGACAAATGTTGGTACATAATAATATAAAAATACAAAAAACAACTAACATAAATATAAACTTTCCTAATTTACAAAATTCAAACATTCTGTATATAGCACTTGTGGATATTGTGTTTTTAACTAATTTCAAATGACAACCAATAACCAATTAAAACGCAGAGCGACATCAATATACTGTTACAATGTGCATATTATGTATGATATTACTCACACTAATACAATTGTTCTTTCTAAATGGAAAGAAGTATAGCAGACAGTGTTATCTTTGAGTGGGATCTTTTTACAAATTTAGCACAATTTGACTAACCTCATGTAAGGGTCCATTCAGATAATATTATTGAAACGGTAAAAGTTTTTAGCGTACTCACTATGACAGATGTCTAGGACGCGACATTCATTGAAGAGCTGATTTAAAGAATAGCAGAAAGACTTCTTATAAGTAACTCTCAATAATATAATAATATGGGTATTAAAATATTAATTTTCAAAGTATAAAATTTTTCACAATATTCAGCATGAAGCATGAAAATTATATTTTGGATTAATTTTTGTGTTGGATTTTGCAGGGCTCTAGATGGACTCTGCAGGCTACAAAAATGGACGGAAGATTCTGGTTCTTTACATTGAAACCAGATCAAATGCAGGTGACCTGCCCCATTACGATCCTCATTCTTATACCCGTATTTAAAAAGGTATGCCATCAGAATTATTTGGAGAAACTATCTTTGCAAATTATCTAGCAGCATAACATTTACTTGATGCCTAAACATTTAATAGTTTACTAGGTGGTATACCTAGCATTGCACGAGTAGAAATATTTTACTTCTAGAAACTTCTAAATTAAACATATCATTTTAAAATCACAAATAAGTGTAATAATATCTTCCAAATTCAATGGTTTATAACTCAATTCATTTTTAATATTTTGTTAATTTGTTTAGAACAGATTTGTCTTCAGCTTCAAGATTATAAGAAAATATATTCTATAGAATTCTTATATTCTCCATAGAGAATTCTAATAATAATGTATTTTCAGTGTGCCAAAAAATAAATGTCAGTCTTTCTAATAACGCCTGTATTTTCTAAAGTTAAATAAATAATATTAAGTTTATTAGTTTTACATTAGTGTAAAGGTTCTAAGTTATTATATATAAAAGAAATCTAATCTAGTGTATGACTTCAATAAAAACCCACATTATAGTAAAAAATCACGAAAGGATAGATTAGTATTAAAAGTCTCCTCGTAACAAAAAAAAATTACTTATTAGCAAAAAAAAAATTTTAATAAAAATCTAACTTGATTTCTTGAGAAATAATTCATAAAAATAACCACAATCATAAATCTAGCATATATATTAATATTGCCCTTCTTGCACAAGGTGTGAGTGATTCACAATATTTTTTAATTAGCTTATTAAATGTTTTGATTGGTCAAGTGAGTAGAAGAGCAAGGAAAACGACCTTATTATGAATGTCAACAAGTCGAAAGTGATGGTATTTGAGAAGGAGGAAGGCAAGATACCCTAAAAAATGCGTGTAGGTAATGAATGTTTGGAACAAGTAGATGAATTTGTGTATTGGGGAACTATGTTTGAATAGAGTGAATGGCGCTTTGAATGAAATTATATCTAACGGGAACTTGTCAACTGAGACAAGACTAGCAGTACATAATAGAGTCCTAGTACCGACACTGGTATGAGGCCTGGAGCTAGCAGAAGAGGAACAAAAATAGACTGAATACAGTAGAAATAAGATAACTTAGGCGTATTGAGATGTGACAACCATCCCCGCAGGCGCCTCACACAGTGTCATGCAAGACCACAGAGATAGTGAGTAATTAGCCTTGACGAAACAATCAATGGGAGTAATTTCTGGTCCCTTAGCGAATAACAGGTGGAGAAGGGACATTTTGGACAGGCGGCGAGTGAGGTCAGGCGCGCGGACTTCGACTGTTCATGGATGAAACAATGGCAGCTAACACAGATACGAAACCTGAAAACCGGTGGTAAATTTGGGAGAGGTTAGCCCCTAAATTTATCCACGTAGAAGACCTTGCGTCGGTATGACCCTGACGAGATTAAAGCGAGATATTGGATCCGTAGCAAGGTGGGATAACAGCAACACACAGCCGGTAATCTGTGGGTATGGCGCAGATTCATGGAAATGCATGAGGGAGAGTTTGCACTGGATGTGGGACGGATGCTACCAAGTTCGTTGCCACTACCCGAGCAAAGTCGATTGTCTTAAACAAATAACGGTGATCTAGGTGTGTGATGCCGAGTTACGAGATTTCACGTCAAAATAGTCGGCTGCTTCGAGCGGGATGTGTCCCTAGAATGATTTCTTGCGATTTGTGCAATATTAATGTGTAAATATAGTGCTAATATTGTGTTAATCGTGTTTGCCTGCTCATACCACTCCCATCCTTCTGAGTCACCTACATTGAGTGACGATGCGTTGACGTTCGATCCGCCAGAGCCGGAACGCACCGTAACAGTATCAGTAAGCAGATCTATTTATGACAGAGTAAAGAATGAAGAAATAAGGAAAGAATGCAAAGCTGATCTCAGTATAGCAGGTAAAATTAAATGACGCTAGTGTTGATGGCACCAGAAGTAGAGAAAGTTGACGGAAGACTCGGCACGACCAGGTAAACCAGATACTGGAAGACGGTCCTGTTAGAAGCCTCAATAATTGGCAAGCTTGTATGAGAAGATGTATGAATATGGATAAGGTGAGAATTGTGTGTCAGGACAGACGAGTGTGGCGCTCTATCCTCTTTGCCTACCCCTGCGGAGAAATGGCGTGATGGCAAGTTAGTTAGTTAGTTTAGGTAATTATTATTTTTCCATTTGAATGTTTTAATTAACTAATTGATTCCAATGAATTTTATAAATTAAAATACATTTCTAATGTACAATACGCATTTGTATAATTGCAGATAATTTATCCTTTCCTAGCCAAGTATGGAATCCTCACCAAATCTCTTCACAGATTGGTGGCTGGTTGCCTGTTTGCTGGGATAGCCTACATCTGTACAGGATTTCTAGAACTACAGCTGGAAGTAAGTCAGCAATCGCTACTATATTCGTATTTTTATACAAAGATATATTTAGAATATTAAAAGAACTACAATTGGAAAAAAACACAAGTTGCATGAAGCACACATCGAAACAAACAATCATTGTTTTGTACCGGAATCGATGAACCATTTCCCAACTGTCGCAAACCCCTGTTGTTGCATGTACCACTATTTTTTTGTGCCATTTAGCAGGTCGGAATATTAATTTAACATGGCCAACAAAAAATAAAAACACTATTGTGTTACACAACATTTCAGATAAAAATATAATAGTAGCTTCAAGCCTAGGATCCGTGGGAATAAAATCAATATCGACTCAAGTCAAGACTGAACAGGCATTTATGGCATTGCAGTAAAATAGATACATTTTTTTCATGCAATTATTTTAATGTTGGCATCACTGAGCTTCGCCCGTGCTGAGTTAAACATTTTACATTTCAAGATTGAACAATATTGCATTATCTTTGAAATAATTGTTCAACAGCGTTGGCAATGTTTTTGTATAAGTACCTGCAGTAGTCTTTAATTTATTTCTGTGTCTGAATATATATCAAGTTGGTGGGGTAACCGTACTATGGACACATGCTCAATCAGTTATTTACCCAAGTTTTTATCAAATGCTTGAAATGACTGCATGAAATGAAATGAATGGTTTTAGAGTGATTTTTGTTGTGCAGTCCCACCCTACCTACTATCCCATATTCAATTATGGATTGAGCTAGGACCTACAATAGTATGTTATTACATAAGCAATGTTTCTCAAAGTTGCTTGATATATATGTATGCAACCGGTGTCTCTTCTGGATTAAGTCACGTTCTTTATATATGATTTTCCTAGGGAAACCTAGGCTGGCGTTTCGGCACAGAAACACGAATCTAAAAAGAACCTAACCCAGAAGAGACACCAGTTGCATACACTAGTACTTGCGGAAACCTTAAATTAAGCATATATACAGTGGTATCTCGGTATACGTCCTTAATCCATTCCAGATCCTTGGACTTATACCAAACCAAGTGACTAATCCGTACCCATGAAAAAAAAATCCTATTGTTATTGACATATTATATATTGACAGGGTTGTATAAATAGCACACTGTTTTTCTGTTATCCATATCAAAAGCAATTTCTCAACATACTCTAATATCTCTGATCTTTGTTTGGTAATCGATTTCATTACCTTTGCAACGTTAGCAGATTTAATAACGCCTTTGTTTTTCACAATCGTAGACACCGTCGTTCTCGGCATGCAGCAGCCAAGTCCCGGATACACATGCCACCTTCATACTTTTCAACAATCTCTTTTTTTCACCTCCATGGTGATCCTAACCATTTTTTATACATTCTTGGTTCTTCTCATTAACTTTCTTAGAACTTATGGTTAATAAATTTACAAAAAATTCATGCGAAAAACATAAAACGAGTTATAGCGCAGCCGAACGAGAACGAGGAAGTAAGTGCACACCATTTAATGCACGCGAGTCGTATTCCAAACATGAATTTTCACATCCAAATAGGACATATATCAAATTGGAATTATTTCAAAGCGGACATATACCGAAGTACTACTGTATGTATGTATGTATATATTTTTAAGGAAAACATATATGTATTCTACTTTTAGACAACCTATCCTATCCTGCCATCTGAAGGAATGGGACAGCTCAGAATCTTCAACGGGCACAACTGCAAGATGCATTTTAAGAACAAATTTACAGGAGAAAATTTCACCGCGGATCCCTTAGATATTTATGAAAATAATTTTATACAAGTTGAAAGAAATTCAAATATTTCATATGAAAGAACACTTTTATGTCCAGAATATAACCGTACATGGGTTGAGAATATTCTAATTGAGGAGAAAAAGGCAATCTCGTACTTCTACCAAGATATAAACTCTGCAGGATCCACAGTCTTGAGATATGATGACCGCATTGATAAATCTAGATCTGGATTGCCGTACGTAAGGTAAATCAATTTTTTAACACATTAACTTCACAGGAAAACCAAATTGAGATCCCCCAAGCAACAATTGGTTTTATAAATGTTGATAGATAGACAAGAGTGTCGGCCATCATGGATGATATATGGCGTTATTACAGGGAACCTCGCTTAGAAATCGTGCTTAATAATATTTGTATTTATTTTATATGGTTGTTTAATATATGAATTGATGCCCAAGAAGATATATAATGTTGTGGCTTTCATAACTCAGATCTGCCCAAAACTGATATATGTAGTGTTGTTTCAGGGATGGTCTCAATTGTTTATGAAATTTGGTTTATGATATTCCTCAAATATCCCATAAAAAAATATTCTGCAATTTTGATCAAAAGAGCTATTGAATAGGACACATTCTTAGACAAAATGCATACTTTAGAAATGTAAATGGGGGAAAAAGATACAATTTAGTAATATGAAAGAAAAATGTTTTACATTGAAAATGTATTTGATCTCTTTAGCCAATTAACTAGTGTCAATATGATGCGTTGAATGTATGCAGTACCGATCACATTGGCAAGTCTTGTCTTGTTTGCATTCACTGTTTGAGAGTGGTTCATTACAAAATAAGACTGAAGTGTCAGATACCATAATGATTCGGCACTCTAATACAAGGTGGTCTGTTTCATCTTGCTACAAAATAATAGTATAATTCATTGAAAAGTAATCAAACTGTTTCTTGTGCATAATTTTTCAAAAGACATGACTTTCAGAAACCAAATACGTATACGATAATAAATAAAATTAGTGAAACAAATTACTCATCTGTATGAGAGCTGGAACCACTCCAGGGTAATGTTCCCTCTATGTTATAAAAAATATTTTGTTCAATTTTAAGGACCTATTATTTGAGCGCCGGGGGAGATAATAAGAAAAACCACAATCATTGTAGGGCTTAGGTTGGCCACGTTACTAACAAATATTTATTAAGACACATAAATAAGTCCATAAAATATGATATTTTACAACTCATTATGCAGAGGCAAATAGAAAGCAACAGAGGCGTAAGTAGACATCCCTGGCCGTGTAACCTCAGAAAGTGGTTCAATGTGCAAAATGTTGGTGATCTTATACAGGATATATCAACATATTGCAACATGGTCGCCAACCTTTGATAGAAGGCTGCACATGAAGGAGAAGTCTTATTAAAAATTGTATGCATGCTATGATGCTAAACCATGTACGTGCACTGAATAGCCAACATGATTATGTTAACAGATAGTTCACAAAGAAGAAGTGACTTTCGGCTTGCGCTCAGAGAGAATGCCACACTTAAAAGTGCTAAATACATTTATGAAATGTTTTCACATTATGTAGTGTGTTATATTAATAAAAGTTATTTGATTTCAGAATTCTGGCTAGCATACGAAATAAAACTAAATTGGAGATATGGCTGAAAAACCCTCAAAGAGAAAATATAGAATTTTGGACTGACTCCACGTACACGGAACCAACTGAAGTTTTTGCTGGCAGCTACCAGTTATTTGTTAACTCAAATCTTGTACCACTAAATATAAATTTGAATATTGGAGGAGTTTATACTCTGATTATCAATGAAGAAAATGGAATTGTAAGTATATCTATTTTATGTGCCGTAAAATCACACAACCTTGTTTCAGTTTGATTATTAATGAAGAAAGTGGAATTGTACGTATATCTATTTTATGTGCCGTAAAATCACACAACCTTGTTTCAGTTTGATTATTAATGAAGAAAGTGGAATCGCACGTATATCTATTTTATGTGCCGTGAAATCACACAACCTTGTTTCAGGAATACAATATTGATCCAAATTTTATTTAAATCACTTTAATTAATTTGTGAATTAACAAATAACGCTAGTATGCTCTTCAGTCATATATAAATGTATACTTTTTCCTATAATCTAAAGACAAAAATTGAAAATATCATCCATGAGATTTTATGTGAATTTTGGGAAAGACTTAGTATGTACTGAACTAGCTCACACATAATATAGCTAATCTTTTATGTTTTTTGGTAATTGTATTTGGAATAGTATATTCAAACTAAAAATGTAAGTATTTTTTAATGAGGAATGAGGTGAGAATCCATCCAACCTAGTTTTCCTTGAAAAATAACTAAATCAATTTTTATACTTTTAAAATTAGCAATATTAACTTTGTGGTTAAAATTCAATTAAATTATTAAAATTAAGTGGTTAATAAAACAAAGATAATAAATAAAAATATAAATCAATTTTTGTTACAATGTTGGGCAACTTTGTTCCAACACTTTTGAGAAACTATTGTAAAAAGAACAGATATATTTTTTTATTCTATTAACTGATTATCATTCTGTGTAATTAGGCATCTCAAAGCCAGTAACTCGCCTTTCTCAATTAAATAGAAATTCATTAATGTCTTGATAAGTAGGGAGGTGTGAGTTTTACTGTCACATGTAGATTACTAATCTAAACATTACATTTTAGACAAGACTTGAACATATTCAAATGAATCTATGAGAATAATTAACCTAGGATTTCATTACAGATTGTATGATTTCAGAATGCCCGATTAATAACAGTAACGAAACCAAACTCCGTAAGCATGGCCTGGATCCTGCCGCAGATAATCATTATTTCTGCAGGAGAGGTAAGATAAATGTAACTCATCAATAATTATATGAAATGAATAGTTTTAAAACCTTTATTTATTTAAAAAATCAACAAAAATAATTTTATAATGTTGATTTTCAATCAAAACCTGAGCAATATAGATATTCAATATTATTTATAGTTTTTCCTATCCTGTAATATTAATAACATATTTTTGATGCATGCGGATGATATTATGATTTCAGATAATGTTTGCAATCACAGGGCTAGAATATGCATTTAAACAGGCTCCGGAAAGCATGAAGGCAGTTCTACAGGCTTACTGGCTGTTGATTGAAGCTTTCGGAAATATACTGATAATTATTGTCACGAGGCTGGGATCCGGGTACAGACAAGTGGGTTACGGTGACATATACTAATTATCATATACTAAGATCACAGTATGTAACTATATTGTAAAACATAGTTTGAATCCTGCGCAAGTGATATGAAGTTATGTGAAAATAAATGCACAAAAGTGATAATCACTCGAGGGTTTTAAAAATCATTTGCCAGACATATATCATTGCCCATGTCTCATACATATGTACCACACCTCCTCTGTATGCAAATGTAGATAAAATATTTTTCTGGTTTGAAAAAATATTCATAAATTCAGCTAAACATACAAAATAAAAATCTCCTTGGCGGAGAAACAAACGATTGAATATTTTTTCAAATTAGAAAAACAAAACAACTTGTTTTGTACAGGGATGATATGGCGTGTGTATCTTGAGACAAATAGTGCATTTTTACTTGTTTTGCAAACATATGTAAATTATGTTTAATATATAATTCTATTATGTGTTGCTCAATTTATAGAAACATGAATATCAATCTTTAAATGTACAGTGAAACTTTTAAAAGTTATAAAAGATTTACCAAAAACTATAATGCGTATTATTAAATTAAATATTATATAAAAAATGTTATGGAAAACCAAACAATTATTAATAAATAATTACAATTTGTTTCAGGTAACTCAGTTTTTCTTCTTTGCTGGTCTGATGTTTGTTGCCACTGTCTTGTTCTACTTCCTGACACTCCGTCACGAGAGGCACAAAGAAGCATCAGATGGTTGTGACGACACCGATACACCAAATGAAAACACCGTGCTTTCTGACAAATACACAGAAATCATGCAAATTGATGACACTTTAGATCATTAGGTGATCTTACTTTAGATCAACATACTCTGCAGTGGTAGGTCAGATTTGATTCAGGTGTTTGTAAAAATATGAATTACGCTTCAAATATTCATTTAATGTTGTTTTCCTTCTAGCTAATCTTATATTAAATATTTTCAAATAATTTGAGATACAAATAAATGTTATCGGATGAGAATTCAAATGAGTTATTGATAAAAATGTGAAAAAACGCTCAAAAACTGACCTAAGACGGTCGGATCGAATCTCAGCGCTTACGCCGAAACATATATTGTCAACATTTTGAGCAGGTAGACAAAGGATACCAGGTATGGACGTATACCATGTATTTGTTTTGACTTATTTTCGTCTGGCAGCCCCTAGACAATGCCAGTAATATAATTATTTGAGGGGCGTTGCGCCTACCTGTAAGTTTTATGATACTACCTGCTCGGGTTCCGACGAGAAAATCACATGCTCAGTGGATGTTTATATTGATGCATGAGAATATGCACATTATTTGTAATATTTTTTAATTTTTTAGCAGAAACATTACGGCACATCATGTCATTTCATTAAATCATATTTAAAATGAAATATCTATAACAAATCTCCCACAAAACGGTTGAAAAACCGAAAACTTGAGGTGGGTCTAAAGTGACCCATCACCGCCGGACGTGTTTTGTTTTGACTCACCAGGTTGTAAGTGTTAATATTAATGTTATTGTAAACATTTGTCTTACTTACTTGAGAAGATCTTTTAGTGCCAGTTCTTTTGATACACAGTAAGCATCAAAGTATATGTATTATTTTTGCATTACCATAACAAAAATACAGAATTGCAGGCACTTAATGACTCCCGAGAGAAATTGAAAGGGGAAAGAGATCTCATATGGTTTAGATCAGCGCTGTCCAACTTCTCTTAGCACGCGGACCAATTTTCTTTTGCAAACATTTCACGGACCATAATAATAGGTAATTGATAAGTCAGTTCATGTCACCTCAAAAGTTATTTTATTTATAAAAAAAAATAAAGTCAAAAATAAAACAATTAAAAATAATAAAAATATCAAAATCAAGGTATTTAATGGGAGCATTATGGCTGTAGTTGTTGGGCAACAATTTATTGTATGTCCATATGAATATTTGCCGTAAGTAAATGATACTATTGCTTTGATGGTTAATACCGAGTTCCTTCAGGTAGTGCTTGAGTTTTGGTCAAAAAAACATTACATAGTTGGAAAACTAAAAAAACTAAACAAAAAAAAAAGTTAATATTTAGAATTATTCGTGGGCTGCAAAAATATTTTCGCAGGCAGCTACTTGGACTGCACTGGTTTAGATTATTGTCTATGCAATTTTAGACTATTTTTAGTTTATAGAATTAACACAGGTTAGCCAAAAAAAAGTAAAAAATTATAAAGTACGTACTGATTAGTATTTTTAAAAAAACTGACTTTATTCTTTAATTATTTTATAAACATTTTTCTGAGCACTAAGATTTTTATGTAGAATTTCCATATTCCGACTGTCTCAATTTAAAACCATAAGCTTATCCAGCATACATATAGCATGACCATACTTACATAGAAAGACAATATTTATTATAGCGCTTGTACACAAATGAGATTTATCGCATAAGTACATAAAGGACAGTACAGAATTGAGCGTAAAGCGAACAATGATTCATTGCCACATGTATTTTGTACATATAGTAGAATGACGCAACTGATACATAGCGACCTTTACAGACAAATCTCTGAGATGAGAAATCAGCTTAATATCAAAATTGTAATAATACAAAGAGCTATTTTTTTTAGCAGAAGTCACTGCTAAAACTATTACGGAGCACTGTGGAAAGAATGAAGTGAATGCAATTGAAAAACGTTTATTGTACTTTTATATATAGTGGAAATTGTACGCAAGTTGAAGCTCATGAATTGGTAACTAGGATAGGCATAAAATGGCACACACACACGGTGTGCTCGAGTCATACGTGTTCATAGCTTCTCTAAGAAACAGTTGTGTAGCGCAAAAGTACCTACATATTATTTTCAGTCATGTCTGTTCAATCAATTCATAACATATTTCAATTCAACAGTTTAAACTCAAAAGTTGTACATAATATGTGACTGTCAACAATTTACTGGGTGACGAAACACCGGGATACTGCAACCATTGGTCAACAAGAAATATGAAGAATTTTGTGATTATTACTCTTGTTGGCCCAGAGTCGGATGAATACGCAAATAAATAAATAAAAATATTGAAAAATGATGTTTTATTAATTCTTATCAAAATGTCGGTACTAGTAACATTGAATAATTATGTACAAAACGTGAACAGGCGACATGATCAAAATGGTGGTCCAGTCAGATGAACAAAAGTACGATATTATATATATATATACTATTTAAAATGTTACATTTATAAATTAAACTCAAAAAGTACTCAAAGTGTATTGTATTATAAAACAACCGTACAAGTCCAACAATAAACACACGCTTGTACAATACCGGGATCTTTAACACTGTATTTAATTCTTAGAAGGCACTACTCCATTCAGAATCGCGGGGCAGTTCCTCCAGCTCTTGGTTCCTGCTTTCACCGGGGTTCCCTTCTTCTTGATGGTGGTGTGAATAGTCACTTCCTCATCAGAAGCGTATTCTACTTCCAATCTCTTGGTGTGTTTTCGCTTGAGCAATTTCTTCACAGGAGGGGTGTCAGTGAAAGAATTATCTATCACATCCACGCTTGATTGACTCGAATCTAAATAGTTTTTAGCGCCGTTTCTTCTAGGTCTTTGAATAACATCATTGCTGAACGATTTGTCGAGTTCTGTTTTAATTTTTGGGGGTATTTTGGGTTTTTCGAGGGAGGTTTGTGTCGCGATTGTGCTTGTCAACTTCTTATTTGGGGTTGATTTCACGCCAATTTCAACTTTAAGCGATCTTTTGGTTACGACTTTCTTAGCAGAAGTTTCTTTAGTAGGTGAAACGGAGGTTCTCTTTCCTTTTGTAAGTTTTTTCTTTGTAATTTTACTTTTTTTTGGTGCAATTAAATTTTCTGAATCGGAATTATTTTCATCTTCATCTACTTCGGGGACGGCAATCTTCCTCTTGGGTGACTTTGGTTTTGATGGTGTGAAGTCCAGATTACAGTTGTTGGCGTAACCTAATGTTTTTAGGCCCGTTTCAAACCATTGTCTGCACTTGTTGTAATCCGGAACGTCATTGTATTCCAAATTACTAACGTATTGAAGATATGAGACTAGCATGTCTGAAAATTACAAAAATCTTTTTTAAACATCATAGTACCACGAAACAAGATTAATAAAATATTTCAATACAGTGGATGTGCAGAATGTCATCAACAATATAGTGGGAAGTTATTATTAATTGACGATACTGACACAGATACTTTGCTTTGTAGTGCAACACAATTTTTTTCATAACTCAACTTTGTTTCAAGAGGTGCAGTCCCTCTCACCATCAGGTGATAACTTAACTAAATACAGAATTGTAGTCTATTCAGGTAAGGGGCAAAGCATGCAAAGAGGTTTCGGTCATTAACGAGAATATGAACAGTTTACTGTTACTTTAGGTTTACTTTAGGTTGTTTACTTTAGGTGAAGTGTTAGGGAATGTTATGTTGTTAATTAATGTTTTCTCTGAATACATACATACAGTATTTAGTTTAGTTATCACCTGATGATGAGAGGGACTACACCTCTCGAAACTACAGTAACAATAATAACTCAACATGTGTGTAGTACAATGTTTAGTTGTGAAAATTAAAATAGTGATGAATTGTTTAATCTTTCCAAATAAAACCCTTTTTGAATCTATTAAAAAAAGTAGCTATTATGAAAGAAAAAAAAATAAAGCATGAAAAAAGTTTAATATTAAATGTATAAACCCAATTTCACTCAAAAGGTGAAAAAAAAACAAAACAAAAACACTGGAACTTACGCGGTGGGGCAGACTTAGTAAAGGTCTTCTTCATGAAACCAGGAATGTCTTTCATGTACTTCTCCTTCTGCTGCTGCACATGTGGGGGGCTGCCGAGGTCTCCCTCCCAGGGCAGCTGCCCGGCCAGCCACTGCACCAGGTTATAGCCCAGGATCTCTAGGTCCCCTCGACGCGTTGGTACTGCAGAATAATTAAGTGCTTGAGTACCAATAACTTGTCACAAAATAATTTTGTGACAAGTTATTAGTAGGGGGATAGGGTTTGTGACCCGTTGAACACTACCAATATAAGACATATTTTTCTTTCATATATAACACAATCAAACTCTGCCAATGAATGAAACCTTGAATTGATACATTAATGATTTATTTTAATTTCTACATAATTAGACATTTCAATTTAACTGAATATTATTTTTGTTTGTATCAGTGAAGTGTGTTTAAGTGGTTTTCGTGCTTAACAGTGAAAGCATTCTTTAGACCTATTCTCAAAATTTCAATATTGAAATGAAGGTGATTGTTACACCTACCCTCAAAAATAGACAGTACGTAAATTAACGTCCGTGTTATATTTGAATGAGAGAGAGGGAGAGAGAGTGAGGGAGATAAACGTACCATAATCTGTCAAAACAAAAATGACAACAAGATTGGCCGTGATTCTTCTCTACGACGCTGCGGATGAGGAAATCAATAGGTAATTTATGAACAAACCTTTTTCTGTGAACTTTGAATACTGTATTAGTACTTATTTTAACTAAAAACTTATATTTTTAGTCGAAACTCGAGAATGGAAAGACGTCGTTTGCGTGATTTGTGCAACCCGATGGAAATTCCAAATGGATAATTTTTACTATACCGCCTTGATAACGACACCGTTATATATTTATTTGAAGTATTAACTCCCTTTTTAAGAGTTTCAAGGTATTCAGGATCTATAACACCACAAAAAAAGGTAAATGTTTTGAAGTAATACTCACTATTTTTTAGGTTATTTTTTGTATTTTTTTTATTGTACTTTACAAAATTTTGATAATTAAAGTGTATTATTGCACAAGAATGACACTAAATATCGATTTTTAATTGCCATGTTTATACTGAAAGTAAATTGATAATTTGAATTCTAGGTGATAACAGCTTTAAATTTTTACTCGCACGGGTCTTATCAACCCAAGGCAACCATTGCCTTGGCTTGTCACAATCTTCTGTTAGCAGGTGCTTGAATGAAGTGACTGAGGTAATTTGTGAACACTTGCTAACAGAATGGGTTGTTTTCCCGACAAATGATGAGGACATTTCCACAGCGCAATTGCAGTAAGCACACTATTTCCATATGGCCGGATATGATTCCTTCTTTATTCTCTTTAAGACATGAATCTTTTCCCATGTAAAGTTGCTGTCAAAAAGTCATATAAAAGATTAATAAACTTATTTGATTAATTATTTAGTATTTTTAAATGTGTTAACGCTAATTTTTTTAGATTTTTTGAAAAATTCAACTTCCTCAGTATAGTTGGATGTATTGATGGAACTCATAATCAAACCCTCCTACAGAAATAATAGACAAGCCTATTTTAATAGAAAAGGGTATTACAGTATTAACGCACAAATTGTAAATATATATGGAATATTGGGGAATTATATTATATCACAAAGTTATTAAATTTACTTTTTAATAATTATTTTGTTCCAGATATGTGGAGCAGATGTTAAGATTTTGTCAGTTAATGCATTGTATCCCGGGTGCACTCACGATGCAGCAATATGGCATACATCACAGATTAGAAGATTTTTGGAAAATTGAAATGCTAGAGGTTGCTGGTTACTGGGTAATTTTTTTTTATAATTTCATAGTGAAAATATACAAATCGTATTACATTATTTGGGCATAACGATGACGTATTGCTGAATTTTCAGGTGATTCTGGATATCCATCAGAATCCTGGCTTCTCACACCTTACGAAAATTCAGGACTTAATACACCAGAATCCAGATACAATAAAGCCCCCATTAAAACAAGAAATGCTGTGGAAAGGTGCATAGGACTTTTAAAATCAAGATTTCGTTGCATTCTGAAGCACAGAGTTCTAAACTATAGTCCGACTGTTGCAGGGCAAATATTTTATTCATGTGCTGTACTGCATAATATATGTATCTCCAGAAATGTCCCACTACATGATGTTGCTGGTGATGGGTGCATATTTAACAGTATGTTATGATTTACTTTAATTAGTTTAACGATAAACACAACACTATAATTCTTTTTAAAATATTTTTATTTATTTACAGATGTCATTGGACCAATTAATGATCATGCAACAAGCATTCCAATTCGACGGCGGCAAGTCAGGAATGAAGTCATACAAGAATATTTTAGTTGAATTTTTTTTTCCTTACATTTATAAATTTGACTTTTATACATTCAGTAACTTTACCCAACCTCTAAAGTATTATTACATTTTTATCTTGTAAACAAACCATTTGTGAATATATAACCATGTCAGTTTTCTTTCCTGATTCTTTCTGACAGATGTAATAGAATCAGGGGATATTCCTTACCTATACATATTATTAAATTCATTATGTGCAACTCATATTTTTATTTAATTTCCCTTATTTTTAGAATATTGTAAATAAAGGGATAACAGATATCCTTCTCATACTTTTTATTTGGAAAGAGGTTTTATATATATTGTATACGTATACACAATTAAAACACAGGTTTAATGTTATGTTTTTATATAATCTTACAAATATTATTTCACATTTAACTGTAGTAATAATAAACAAATTTGTCTGCATACATTAATAAAACATTATAGATCTATCAAAACAGTAACTATTTGATTAATAACATAAAATAAATATTAAAGTGGAAAGTAGTAAAATCTTTTTCACGTTATCTGTAGAAATAAAAAACAATCAGTCATTACTATAGGAATATAAAACTTATCAGTCAAGATGTGTACATAAAATAAATAAAAGCGTTAACTAAGTCAGGCGAACCAGGTCACCTTCGCCCACCTTGGCAATAATTAACCATTTCTTAATGTAAACTATACTTGATACAAAGTTGACTATTATTGCGTTTAGAAGTGCAGCGCGGCTTTCCATTTTCTCAGCATGATATGATGCTTGCATCTGCATAGCTCTTTCTGCCATGCAGCTTCTTGTCGTGTAAGCCCGTGGTTGTGGGCGTGAGCGCAGAGATGGCCTCGGTTATTGAACTGAGCTACGTGAGGATCCTGTCAGAATATTGGGTGTTGCAGAACTATATGGCGATGACGTTGCAGAAATATCTGGCGATGGTGAAATGGATGCCCTGCTTTCTCCTTGTATATTCTCTGGTAGGCTAATGTCCGGAGAAATTCCAATCTCTTTTAGCTTTGGATTTCCAGTGATTCCTAGCATCCTTTCGATGTATTTCGCGATACCTGCTAATACAACTTTGTGTGGAACTTCCTTTATGTATGTATTATGCCGTGATCCTGAAATTGGAGAATTCCATGTACACTTTCTTCAGTTGGCTGCATTGATTTGTGCAGAGAGTTTACGCCATATAATATTGTTTGCGCTAATTGCTTTCGCTTGGAAGCATTTAAGACTATTTTTCACCTATTTTAATTTCCCTTTCGATTCTTTTTAATAATAACTGTGTTTGTGTTGTCAAAATGTTTTTTTTAAGGATTGACTTTTCTTATTATTTCACATATTTATGAACGATTGTATCACAAATGTGCTGTGTTAATAATCTTCATTTTCCTTGAATGACATTATTGTTAACTTATTTTATTATTTCATGTGAAATTTTTGAAACATTTGATGCGGTGGTAAAGTTTTGTATTACAGATGTCTCAATAAATGAGACAAGGAGAAATAGATAATTTTTTAAAGCCGAAACTTGAATGACAATTAAAAATATTAAAATCTATTCTTTTTATTTTTAGTTTAGTGTAGTTTATTTGTAGTGGACAGCGGTTCAAATTTACTGCTGTTCCCAGTTGACATCGATACCTGCGACATCTACATCATCCTAGCCGGCAGCACAGTGCTGCCTCCACAGTCTGGCCCGATCGCTCACCGACGACACATCTTCTACTGACTCTTCTACTCTTCACAGTTCTCACTTCTCTATATTACATTTTTACACGCATACCTTCTGTACTTACTGTTCTATCCTTTGTCACAATAAAAGACTCTACACCAACCTCGTGTTTCCAATTCATTTAACCACCAACCTCAACATATTATTAGTCATAGTGTACTTTAAGGTAGGATCTTTACTTATAACGAGAAATAGATCTAATATTCAGACTAATTAGTTTCAGTAATTACATATAATAAATAGTGTTTTTGAGATGATTTTGTGAAATATATATGCTTTTCACGAAATTAGCGGCTCTTTTCATGACTTTTACGCGATCGCTTCGCAAAATTTGTAATTTTTTTTGTTGTTTCTTCAATTTATTATTAATAGATAAATCTGCGTAATACAAATTCAATTTTTTTTGGTCCCTTGAACTTCGAATTAACGCGGTTCTACTGTAATACATATTGCACATGTGATTTTTTTTATGAGAAATGAAAATCTTTAACTGTCCGTATGTTGTAGACATTATCTTAACTCACCACCATTATGCGCATCGATGCTGGTATATTCTATGGTACCATTGTGCGCCCTCTTGGGATCAAATTTGTATTCTTTTATCGTGTAATGCGATGCAAGTCCAAAGTCAACGAGGTACGCTTGATTTTCTGTACCCTTCGTTGTACCAAACAGGATGTTTCCACCCTTTATATCTGCGTGGACGTAAGTTCTACTGTGTATGTATTGTAGGACATCTAACTGAAAAAATACAAAAAAAAACATGTAAAACATGCTAGCGTATAATATGTTAACTATATCAACTAAATATTAAAGTGTTTATTATGTATTATTATATGGAATACAATTATACATTATTATGTATATTGAATTCAAAAAATATATAATTAAGCAATGTTCCACATTTAAAATTATTATGACAGTTAATTTTCTGTTTTGTTTGAAATGATCAATTCTAACATACGACTGTGTTGCGTTTGTTTCAAAATTACATATATTTTGGCCACGTTTCTCCAAAAAACAGAGGAGCAACAGATTTCACATCTAACAGTGGCCACTCGAGCCAGTTATCTAAACCCAATAAAAGGTACATAATTAAGACGTGTAATTTTTTTCAACATTTGCAGTCTGGTTATATCAGATAAAAATTAGACTTTGGGCCGGGCCCGGATATTACCAATTACGTTGTATTTTCTCTGCACAAATAATAGACAAACCATCTGAATGGCGATTCTAAAGACCGTGTGAGTAGGGAACTGCCGACCACTCTCTAGGAAGCGACACCACAGGTCCTTGCCATAGCGCTCCATCACCACAAAGCGATACTTCTCCCCGTTGCACTCGTGTGAGCCGGACCCCATGTACAGGGGCATGCCGAGGAGGGGCAGTTTATGCGCCTTCATGTACTCCTGGACTGGAATGATGTCACATTGTCATAAAACAGTTGAATTCTTATTTCTCTGCTGCATGGAAATTGTTCACTATTTATTAGGTTGGTTCAAAAATAAGTAAAATTTTGTTTAAGAAAATACTACAATCAATTTAATAAATTATTTATTTACTACTATTTGTACTATGCTTCCATTCAAATGGCAATTTATTAATTCTTTCTTCTAAGAATTTTATAAAAAAAATATAGACATTGTGAACTTCTGCATCATTTCAGAAAGTCTCGGCATTTAACACATTTTATAATGACTTGAACAGTTAGAAATCTGTTGAGATAAGGTCTAGAGGCAAGTAAGTTTTTCTGAAGAAATAACAAACTCGTTTATTTATGAATACATTAAATAATTTAATTTTAAATAAATGTATTTTTGTAAACATATAATAAAATTTATAGTCTGTAAAAAATAAAGAGATTGTGTTTATTTTATTATTTCATATTTTTCAGTATTATAAACATGAAAAATCTTACCATCATCCTTTTTGGCGTTCCTCATATAAAAATGCATTTCCACGAACAGTGGACCATTCCCATGTGGTTCCTGAATAAAATGCATTGTATGATGTTAATGTATGAAATTTTATGAATGTAAAATTTAAGAAACTTTATAAAAACTATGATTTTGAAATTGACCGTTTTGACTTATTTGTGGCTGGCCAAAAAATGAGATTTAAATTTAATCTTAAAACCACTCTTTTGCCATTTGTGGTAACATGGCGCTCCACACACACTGAAGATGGCAGAAGTCAATAGGTACTTGTTGGTTAAATCTTCTCTTCGTATAAAACGATAATCAATGATGACATATATAGATGTTTATACTGCTCCTGACATACATATATATATTACAGTGGACTTGCACTTTATAGAACACGATTGTCTCCAATTTGAAAAAACTATTTGAGATAAGAATATTTAACATTATAGCAAAATTATTTCATTTTAATAAATGAGAAATATATAAAATGATCTGTTTTTTGATCGATAAGAGAATAGATAAGAAATACGCCTCTGCTCTCTCATCAATCTCCATTACAAAAGTCATTTTGGAATAAATAATAATTTGGTCAAGAATTTACAGGTTCAACAAATTCCAAGCATTTTGCGATGATTCATAATTCGATTCACAACTTGGTGCACTGAATCAGGTTATATTTATTTGTTTGTGGTACTAAATTCTCTGAAGGTAGTGAGCAACGTTGTATGTATTCTGATGCCATTAACTGATGCTTTACTTTGGTTCTTTGGAAATGTTTAAAATCATTAATTTAATCATTTATGATTATTAACACAATATATATTTTTTTAAATAAAAGAATAACCACAGGAAATTAGAATCTCTAACAAATAGCTCTATTATATTTCGAGCCTAGAAAATACGTTGAATTATTAAAATACATAACCAACTCACAATCTTGATGACATACGGATATTGTGATGTTTTCTTAGGAGTTGAATCATGTTCACACGCCGAATAGATCTCACCAAAACCGCCTATTCCGATAGAAGGACCAATTCGCCACTTCTTTTTACTAATATCCTGAAGGACTTCACCGTTGGGAATAGGGTCTGGAAGTTTATAACCATTGGCTCCTTTTTTTCGAGGCGCAGCTCCCTTTTTGGCAACTTTGGCCTTCGAAGACATTTTTATTAAAATAAATTAACGGAATTGTTCAACTATGATTTTATAGAATTAAAAAATAAATTCAATAACTTTTAGAATTTCGGCGTGTAAACAAACCTTCGCTGCTTTCAAAAAACGAAAAATTTATAGCCAAAGTTCTATGGTTTTGGTTTTGCCAACTAAAAAATTAATGTTACAACTTGACATTTCATGAAGCCCATAAAAGAGTGCACACACAGACATGGTGACACGTCGCATATCATCTGGCTGTTGAAAATAAAACAATCGTGCAGCAGTAAGCAAAATGTGCAATAATTACTAATGTCCTTGATATGGCCGGGTCTCATGTGTGACGATTGCATATATTATTTCGGCGGGAGATTTGAAAATAAATATAATATAAAGTCAGATATTGCGCGGCCCGCGCCGAATAACGCTAACCCCTCTTCCCCTTACCAATAAACAGGCATTTTCAGCTGGACGAAAGGTCGCTACTCCCTCCCCTGCGGGTTGGCTGAGGTAAGCCGCCGTGCGAGCCCAGGAAGCTCTTTTGTCTTTTGATCGCTCTGTGCGCCGAACCCAAAGATCTGTTTCCGGAAAGCTGCCGGTCAGCAGCTGGCCCTAGATAGCTCCAGCCGGCCGCCATTGATCCCATGGCACAATCTACTATCAAGCCCCGAAAGGAAGCTACAACGTGCCTCCTGGAGGGCATCCGGAGACTTTCCCTTGGATATGAGGCAATCGGCGGATATTCCCCGCCGCACAACTAAAGCATCGAAGACCAACGTACGTCAGATGACCGAACGCCGCTGTGGAACCCAGTTGGAAGTTGCAGAGCCCGCGCCCGTGAACTGGATCAGGGACGAGCTCCAATCCACAGCCGGTCGCGCGCACCCGCAGCGGACCGCATGTGGCTACGCAATTGGCCACATTTGCGAAAACGGACCAGATGTGAGTGCGTGAACAATATTAAAATCAATTAACATAAAAATCAGTGCGTCCACGTTTTAGATATGGCTAGACATAAGTAGTTATAAGAACTTCCATTTCCTTTTCTGATGTGTAAAGTGTAAGTGTAAATATTTATAGCTTACATGAATTAATTTACACCCCTGCCATCTCCTCGTGACCATCGCCTAATTATATTGATTGCGCAAAGACCACAGCGTCTGTGTACATCATTCTCATAAAACTTTGACTGTAAGAACAGTAATAAGACTTTTAAATGCTTTTTTATTATATTAAGTTGTTTAATGTAAGGGAACATACCCATACTACGTGACCTATTTTTTAAGTTTTTTCGACCCCTCCCTCCCCTCGGTGACCATTCGTAGTATATGCCCAGACCCCCCCCCCCCTCCCCCTTGAGTTTTCACGTAGTAATTCATAATTATGATTTTTAATCATTGCACAGGCAAAAATTGAAAAAAAAAAAATAATTTGGCTCATACTCGTCTTTATTACATAAGACTGCATGCATACTTAAATTACTAGTGAATTATGTATTATGAAAAAGAACAACATTTGTGAAAACATATTGCTATACAGTCTGTAACTAAAATCGACTACGTGACAAAGACCTGAGCCCCCCCCCCTCCTGTGACTGACCGTAGTATTTTGAAGACTCCGCTCCCCCCCTAAACGGGTCACGTAGTATGGGTACGTTCCCTAATGGGGACAGGATCCATAACATTGCGCTTCCCCATCTTTTATCTATGACTTACTCAATTGGACTCATAGATAAGAAAAGAAATTGGACTGTAGTGTAATTTGCCAGTAAAAAAATTTCTTTTCAAGTTGCGAAGCTTATCAAATTTAACACTATTACTTAAATAATAAAATCATTAACACGTGAGAGCCACGTGTCTCCGCGACCGCGGTACAACGAAAGAACCCACATTCCACAGGAGACGAGCCGTTTTTCTTTCGTCATAAGTAAGGCATTGTTCCTTGAACTCATCCTGTATAAGAGCGAAGTAATTACCCAATGGCTACCCACAGTGATATGTCACATAGAGTGACGTGAATAATTACTACTGTATTAATTTTAGCCTGTATATGATGCAATAAGCGTTGACGATGACAAAAGGCATCCGAGATAACAACCCCAGAAAAAAGGTAATTAGAGAAATAAAAGCGCACAAATGAGTCTCTTTTGTTCAAGCGGACCGAAACATGTGTGAGCGGCCACCACCGAAATAGAAAAAAAAAGAATTCCTTCTGAGAACAGCCCTGTAAATCTGGCGAAATTTCCCCGCAAGGACAAGAGGACGTCGCGCTTGTCAATCCCGGTGCTAGATTCACCGTGGGATATTAATAAATCTTACAAATCCTCCAACCTGTACACGATGATAATTAGATCTGCTACATATACGAGTTTCCGACCTAACAAAGAAACAAAACATTTTTTCTTCAAAATTATTTTTATTTTTCTACATAGTCTCTTTTTAAGTCTATACACTTCTCCTAACGATACTCCCATCCCTTTAACCCGTCCAAATAGTACTTGGAGTCTTTCTCTGCAAAATATAGCCTCCCCATTTGATAAAAATCACTATCCTCCAAGCGCAATTTTTAGCTTAGGGAACAGAAAAAAGTCGCTTAGGACTAGATCTGATGAGTAAGGAGGGTGGTCAAGTAGTTCAAACCATAATTCGTAGATTTTCGCTTGGGTATCCGCTGAGGTGTGACACGGCGCATTGTCTTGGTGAAACAAAATCCCGGTATTTTTCGATAAAATTGATTTTATATGTATATTTTTCTAATTAATACATTTAATTAGAGTTTATAATATTTTTTTAAATATACATAATTTTATTTTTGGTATAATACTTTATTAGAATACTTCCCAACAATTTTGTAATTGAGTAGCATTTGATAATGTTCACGACGAGTGCGTAACGTGTCTAGTAAATGTCTGAGATCTTTTAGGGAAATATAATTCAATTTGTGTTATTTTGATGTGCATCGCACTTTCCCAGAACGTAACTCCGACGTAAATCGAGACCCTAGTACTAAATATATATATTTTTTAAATGCATTACCTGGTTCCATTGCAGCTGCCTTTAAAGCTCAAATGATTTCTAATCTCCATAGGGGGAGTGGGACATTGAAGAAGATAAAATACATTTATATATGTTGTACATCATCACAGTCTTTTCCTATTCTACCTTGGCACGATATGTTTTTTCATTTGGTTATTATGTGTGTTTCATAGTCCCATTCGCCATCTTGTTTCATGGGCTTGTATCATGTCCTCAGTTTTTTATTGACCATCCATGCTCATCTATAACGTGCTTGTGGTCTAGTGGTTATGATACTCGCCTAGTGGTTGGGGGGTTCGAGTCTCATTCCAGGAGGCTTTCAAGTTTGTCCTATTTAATTTGAAAATAGTAAGAATATTGATGTGACAGGTACAAAAAAAAATCCAAAGGACCAAAAAATAAAAATTCGTAATAACGAATTCCCTCATATAGCGAAATAAAATAAATAGATTTCCTAATATATTAATATTCCGCGCGCGCCGTAGAAATAAATGTAGTGCGGCTTTAAAAAAGTTTGTAAGTTCCGCAACACTACACCAATTGTCAGTTTAATATGGGATATAACATAATAAGGCATTATGCAAACAAAGGAGGATTTTCTGTATAAAGAAAACTCTGAATAATCCATTTAGTTTTGTTGTTTCAATAGATAAGCAAATGGATAATAATTAAGAATTCAAATTAAAAACATTTTACTAAACAATATAAGATAACCTAAAATTCGGCGATATTTTTGGAAATTATAAAATATCATGCAAATATAAAACATTAAATTTTAACTGTGTTTAATTATTAATTGTAGAGCCGCTACCACCATTGAGAGTTTCGCACCGGTCAATCGATCTTCCTATTTATTTAAATCATAGAGAGACGAATTCGGAATTATAGTTTTTTGTCGAGGATTAAAATTTTGCGGGAATTATCACGACCTGAAGCCGTTTTAGGGTTCCACAAAATATTAAAAATGTACTTTAAAGAATAAATTGCGGAATGCTAGTACATATAAATGTCAGTAAACAATTGTCAAATAAACACATTAACGAAAATGTCGTACACAATATTATCGTTCATTGGAATCGATGTAAATGTTCAGTTGTAATGTAAAAAGTGACATAAGTTGACGATGATAATAATGAGCAGAATTGTAGTCATCTCGAGCTTTGCAGGCGATACCATACACAAAGCTGACGCGCGTGTGCCCTAAGCCTTAAAGAGTGACGCGTTAATCACGATTTCGGGCGTTTTTATTTTATCCAGCTGGTCTAGATAAGATCCGTTTTTGGAAGCGTGAACATGTGTAAGCTTCAGAGCGTGGGAAGGGTGCCATTCTAACCTATTTTGAAAATCGGCAATAAATCCAACCATGTACAACGTGGAGATTATGCTAAATGGCTTTATAAGGGCCTATTATGATCCCAAGGAGAAGTTTTACAAGGGCGCAGCGGGCCGGTCGGCACTAAAACAATTGACAAACGTGACCGTAAACGTCATTTTTCGGTGTAGCGGGGTTCGTTTTAACGAGATTTTTCTGTATATGACTGCTTGACTATTTTTCATCACAAATCTGTTTTGTCCTCTATCTGTATAATAAATATCAAAGGTGCTAGCAAATATAATACAATCAGTAGTCCAAAGTGCTTCCACATTTTCAGGATTAAGTCCCATTGTCTCAAAGCAAAACACACATCAATGGTTTCTATAATGAGGTTCTAATATTTTTTTTGTGAATGTTTCTACTGCTAGATATTTCAATAAAAAGTAATGCAGTTATTGTACAGTGCTGCAGAGGTTTTTTGGTATTATTGCAGCATTTGATTTACAGATAATGTGAATTTTGATTCTTGAACAAGCAATCTGCTTGATACTAGGCCCTGCGGGTGGCTATGCGCACATACGCTGCATTTCACAGCCAAAGGTCGACACAGCTTGGTGATAGAGATTACATGGATCATCATACTATGCACGAATATACAAGTGATACTTAAATAATGACAATCAGAATAAAAACAACAAATGAGAAAAAAACATATATTTAAAATTCCCTTTATAAATAATGTTACAAATCTTCACATCAAAGATAAATAAATCACAATTATTAACATTTTAATTTCTAAGCTTTTCAAAATAAATTGTAACAGTAATCCATTACCAATCGCGGATTAATTTATCTATTTTGTTTTTATTTGCCACTAGCCACCTGCGGCCACGTTTTGAATCTGCAATGGTTTTAAGAACCTAACTATAATGATTGGTAAGGGATTGCTGTTTTTTTTATTAAATTAATTTTTTTTATTAAACTGCAAATGTAACAAAATATATAGGAGTCCCTTACACACACTAACATTGAAATAGAATGGACTGAATTTCGCTGGAAGCATATAATTTCAAATTGTTTCTAAGAAGCGGGACATATTGCAAAAATTTATAGACAAAATATAATAAAAGCCTACTGTACCACAATGGCCTTTTCTACATTGAAATATAACGTGAGTGCAATGTTACCCAAAAATATTTAGTCATGGAAATAATGTTGATACATTTCAAGAGTCCCAAAGCTGCTCCCCATAACAAGAAAATACCTGTACCCATCTGAATCAAAACCTCGCAATTCACCAGACCTCAATAAAATAAAAATTATTATATTATCTTTATTATACATACAATGACAATGTATGTATATATAATTTTTTAAACAAACCGAACTTTGTACTATACTCACAGCCAAGTGTTATTTTTATCACAACTGTAGTTTTGAAGTTTTTTTACACCTGTTGATGAGGTAATTCACCTCTCGAAACTATAGTCAGCGGCGTAACCATGCACAATGTGGTGTATTAGGGTGTTGACACTTTTCCCAATGTTGATATGGACTAATAATTTTTTAAATTTACCACAGAAAGAAATGAAATTATAAAATGTGATAAATTATTTTTCACACGTATTATGAAAACATTATAAATGTATACAGCAATACTACGCTAATATTTTGGGTTGGGTACCAGATCATAATCGCAAAGCGAACAAGAAGAAAAGAGAATTCTAAATATTTAATGAATAAAATCGGGCAATAATCTTATATATAGTAAACATACAGGGAACCCTTCCATTTTACATTGGGGCCCCATGGCTTTTGACCATTTTGCATTGGGGCCCCATGGCTTTTGACCATTTTGCATTGGGACCTAATTTTTTTTGTTATGCCACTGACTATAGTCATGATAAAAATAATATTCATTAGTGTGCAATAGTATAAAGTTTAAAAAAAAAAAATAATTTGCACCTCAAAGTAACCACCATGTCAATTAATGATATTACCGCATACATCATTTATTGAGTATTCAACGGGAGTTGGGAATCTCTCATATATTTATATCAATCAATTTTATCTTAAACTGAAACCCATCCCGCACATTACATACAAATATTTCATGATTCAACATAATGTTAGGAAATAACTTCAAATAAATTAGCCTAGGGCCGATGACAGAAATACATTGACAAATATGAAATTTTTTGTAATACATATAGCTTAGTTATCTAAATAACCCATAACTCCAGCAGATGAACGAGTTCACCAGTAAAACATGTTGTGCATCCTGATCTTTCAACACTTTGGAGCCATTTTCTAGAACTTTAATTTTGGCCAGCTACATTATAATATGTTAACCTTAGCTTGGAAAAATATATCTAGATCCAATGTGATAAATTCATTTTATAATACAGTCAAACTCGGTTATAGTGAGATCACAGATATAATGAGGAAATACTCAGGCCTGTTTTCATACAACTCTTCACTGTTATAGTGAGCTCGCTTCACTGATATAACATACAAAAATATTGTTAACAAGTGAACAAAATACACTACAGTCTAAAAACCCTAATTCTTGAGAAGTAATAAAATCGAAAGCAGCGTCTGCCGATGAGGTTCCTTATTGTTTACGATTCCTTTCAGGTTTACGAGCAGTATTTTGAATTTTGTTAAGAAATAATGTGATTGAACGTAATAATTTACTTTAAAATGTTTTTGTTCATACAATTATAGATTCTTGATTTTTCATATGTTTTACTTGCTTTTAATTTTATTGGATATTAAATATTTTTTGTAATAACGAGTGTATATAACAAGTAACGGTTATAATAAGCAAATTTAGCTGATCCCCTCGTACTCCTTATAACCGAGTTCGACTGTATCTTCAATAATATATATTTAATAAATTAAAAAAAGATATTTCTAAACTACAGAATTTGACAGCCACATCAAAAATGATTATTTTTTAAACAGAGGATAAAAAAGGATTAACTTGTAGTTGCCATTCATACACACAGTCAGTGGTTCTCAACCTTTTTGACACACCATTAAAATTACAAAATTTTCTCATCGCACTAAAGAACACATTTTTTATTTTAAAAATGAAAATATCATTTACACCTGTGTATGCCTTAGTATGTTTGTCGCTTATTTTTTAAATCTGTTATTGTTCAATTGTCTTATCTGCTGTGGTAAGTTATATAATTTTAATACATTGCGAATGAGTCAAGATTACCTTATTTTTGTTCTGTTATTCAGTTTGGCAAAAAAAAAGATACCAAATGTCTCTATCTCCTTGGCACTAGCAAGCTTGAGTACCTACATATTTTAGAGTTTCAATCTTTGTTGTGTTATTATTGATATAATATACATATCATATGTTTTAAACTCTTAAATGTACATATCTTGCATATTTCACATGGAAAAAAAAATTAAATACCATTCTTGTAATAGAATTGATTCGTAATACAATAATATATTATATATAAACCATATAAACATAAAAATTGGATGTACCATAACAATTAATAACGTTGTAATGATAATGGTTATTATTAATTTAATTCAGAAGCAAACAAAATTGAATAGAATAATCTACTCACAGTAGACGGTTGAATTTTACTAGACGTAACCATATTTTGTGGCACACTTCCTAATCACTCACTGGTTGGGAACCACTGGACTAAGCTCTCAAGAGCAAGATCACATACTAACGTACTCGACATGTTGACTGATTTATTTTCTCTGAATGACAATTTATAACTCTGCTATAATTTATGAAGTCGGTTTAGGGTAGAGGATACATATGACAATAAATATTTTTTTTTTTTATATTCATAGAGCTATATGAAAAGACAATCTCTATCATTCTACAACACATGGTGTTTACAAAGATAGAATGCTTAAAGTTATGCATATGACTTTAAGCATATTTTTACGCGCCATTCCTATTATTTGAATTAATTAAAATAGATATACAATTTACTATTTTGAATCCTTTGAGGCTGATGTTCTAACATTGCAAAAATAAAATCACAACACATTTATAATTATTATCAACACAGTAAGGCCCGGTTGTGTGATTAGTGGTAAATTTTTAGTATAGCATAAAAAGTTACTTAACACCTTTTATGCGGGACGGGTAGTTCTACCCGCGTGCCTGACTGGTGCTCAATGGTGGGACCGTTTCAGCTCTGACTTGACTATTTTAAAGGCGGGAAAGGTAGAACTATCCGATTGTTTATATGAGTGTTGTATACCAATTTCTTGATAAAAGTCCAAACTACATCACATCAATAAAAACTCCCGTTATACATCCAATGTACCCTTTTATCTTCCTATCTATTATCTATCACGCACCGTTGTTATGAGAGCTTGTCTGTACATGAATATTTAAACTTAAATACACTAAATTCAATGATTTTATAAAAAGGGATATGTCGATACATGCTTTATGTTTTAGAGAGTAAGAAGTTTAGAGAAATCACTCAATTACTGAATAAATTAGTGGGCACGAAAAGTCTGTAGAGTAGATAAACGGTATGTTTATATAACTAATGCAAGTATATTATGTTAAAATTATATCTGTCTCTGTCTTATACTTGATTATTGGTTCATGTATGCCGGCCTTCCGCTGTAATAAATCATCTAAAGTGGATCTCAATATTTGTATTTCTCAAATTTAGTCACGTAGAATATTAGTTTTTAATTAAATACGGTGTTATAAAACAAGTGTGCTGTTGTTTGACGGAATATATTTAATTTGCTTCTTTTAAAA
Organism: Eubasilissa splendida; assembly: GCA_031772225.1. Taxonomy (NCBI): domain Eukaryota; kingdom Metazoa; phylum Arthropoda; class Insecta; order Trichoptera; family Phryganeidae; genus Eubasilissa; species Eubasilissa splendida. The sequence continues at coordinate 24,011,235 of CM062861.1, read as the reverse complement.
CTTGAAAAAATTACCAAAGTAAAGCGAAATATTTGCGGATAATTTATCTGCCCATTCTAGCGTTTATTTGTAAGTAAGTGAGTGTAAGTGATTCCAAATTTCATTAAAAAATAATTAATGGTTTAGAAGACAGTGCGTTTTTCTAAAGTTTGATTTTTTTTATCACATTTCAATGGTTTTCGCCTACTTGCACGTACTTGTGGCCCAGGAGCAGCACCCGCACAAAAAGTGTTAAGTAAAAAACAATTGCGAAAACGGATCGTTGGTAAAAAATATTTATTCATTCAATAGTAAATTAATTTTACTATCATATTTTAAATTAAAACTATAAATCGATAGTTAAAAATGGCAGATTCTTCACTGCTGTTCCAAAAGTCATTTGTCACATTGATATGTACTTTAAAAATTGCAGTGTATATACGACAATGAATCATTCATTATCCCGCTATTTAATTTATATTACCAAATATTTTTCATCAGCAAAGTGACAGATTTCGAACGCAGGGGTGAATAAAGCATAAAATTGTATGTATTTCCAAAGGTGAATATTTAAAATATATCATATTCTCAGATTTTTTTTTACAAAAGTAAAAAAAAATGACTACTGATCACACAACCGGCCCTAGGTAGTTATTTGTGTAAACCAGAGTAGCACTTACATTCCTCCCCCGTCAACCTGATAGACCTTTAGAAAAATTAAATTCATAAAAACAACATACAAAAATATTTTTTAAAAATGGACAAAATAACTATAAGAACACACACACACACTTTCGCAATCATAATAAAACGACGATTTGTTATATTGTAAAATAAGTAATACATAATATCCAATATCATAAAACATTAGGGACATTACCTGCTTATGCTTGTATTATATTAAACTTGTAGATAATTGCTTTTCCTACAATACAGTAGAAGTTAATACGTAAATAACTAAAGATTTGCAGTCTACGACAACTACATACAATTTTACAAGTATTTCAACATTGCTTTTTTATATTAAAATGTTGACTGGATACTATTTCACTAACAAGTTTGAAAATCTTTCTAGCGTTAAACATTATAATTTAGAAGTATTTTATATAATACATGCATGGCTCAAATTTAAGTTCCTGTAATTTAAAAGTAATCCTATTTGTTTCATTATTATTTATCTATTCACAACTTTTGTCGACACCTTGTATCATTTTAATAACCAAATACATCACTAAAATAATGTTTAAAAACTCAACCAATTTGTCTGGAATATACACGTTGTTAAATAAACTTATCAAATCCTCTGGCATATTCAAACAACTATAGAAATAGGCACATTACTCTATTCATCTAAAAGGCAAACAGTTTGGAGACGGCAAAAATTTATTTAACATTCAACAATTTTTGCTTCAAATGATTTTATAACGTGGATCACTTGAATTGAGCATTGCCTACGGACAGCTACCGCAGTGTGGAGTTATAAGGAGGCGGGTTGGTGGTGCGATGACACCGGAGACACCGGTGCTGTCCGGTGCTGAGCATCTTCTAGGTCTATTTTTTCATGTTCAATTTTAATCATATTTTTCAATTCCTCCTGAAAAATTAAAACAACATTTATTAACTTTCTAAAGCCACTATTCTTGCCCCTTCAGACCGTATTGTATATACATGAGAAGAAATAAAACATCCTCGCGGCACGTTTTCATCATACTTCTGCGGCGGACAAAAATAAAAATGAGCATGGCTGGACTATTTTATTCAAAGCGTTTTTAATAAATTTTCTTCGGTAATTGATTATTCTCAGAGGAACATCATTAAAATATATTTGACTAACTATTTGCTTTGCCGCAGGGGCAAGCATAGAGGATAGAAAGCCACACTCTTGTGTTCTGACACATAACTCTTGTTTCATCCACATATGTACAACTTCTCATGCATGCTTTCAATTGAAGGGTTTGGCCGAATAACGGTCTATGTAGCTACCGTTACACGTTCCTTAAGTAAGTTCCTACAGAAATCAACAGATGTCATTGATATGCCATTTTACACAGCTGGAATCGTGAGTTCTATAATTGGAACAACAGTCTATGTAGCAATTGGGTTCATTGTTTTATTGTTATATTCGCACAACGGCTCGTTACAGTTTTTGATATCACCCTATTATTTGAATAATTATAATGGAAAGTAGCGTGAATGTTAAACTTTCAAACAGTGACATTGATCGCCTTAATAAATTAACTACCATAAGAGTTTGACGGAATAACGGTCTATGTTACTTCCGGGCAAAATGGTGTTTCCTTAATTTAGCAATTACTTTTATTGTGTCTCCTCTAAAGTTTAAAAAAAAAACACAGTTTGGCCGAACCCTTCAATTGTTGAGGCTTTTAATGGGGTCATCTTTAAAAATCTGGTTCACCGGCTCACACCAGGTCTTTTGTGGACCTTTATTTTTGGTGATACACCACTTACATAGCCATCTTCTCTTCATTTATCCACTCCACATGATTAAATCATCTGACATTTTCTTAATATTACTAGATATTATTAACTGCTCATTTGTTCATTATTTGCTCTATCGTAAATTGATTTACCACATACAAGCTTGAATAATCTCATTCTCACTAATTCAGCTTATTTTTTGTCAGCCCAAGCCTTTGATTCTGTACATCAGTATCGGTACCAGGACTATATTGTGCACCGCTAATATTATCTCCACCAACAAGATTCCATTAGTAATCACTTTATTCAAAGTACCATTCACTATATTAAATTTAATAAACTCTCTAATGTTAATTTGTATCAGCTTGTTTTATTATTAATCAGTGTCATCAGTAATTAAGTGATATTCTAATAAGGAGTGTCAAATATTAAAAGTGTAATGCCAACTCACCCCCCAGCCCAGTTTATCAGCTATCATTTGGCAGCCTTTGTCGCAGTCGCCTAGCCAAGCCAGATCTCGGATATTGTCTGGCGCATCCAGTCGGAGCCCCCCGGGGGCCAGCAGACCGTGCAAGCCCGACAGTGAAGCCAATGCGGCCAGTTGGGATGCCCCTGCAGCCAGCGAGGCGAGCGCCGCTCGCGCCCGGGCCTCCAAAACCCCAGCACTCACGCCAGCGCGCTCGCGGTTGATGAGCAGGCGGGGACACCACGCCGGCACCCTGAAAGACGATATTTAAATGCCTATAGAACTGAAATGAATACTTTAACTCCAAAGTTGTTGGTAAAGGAAGTGCGTTATTTATATTCTTAATGTAGTGCATACATAAGTATATACAGTGAAATCCTCTTAATAAATACCCTTTAAAGGTTTTCCTGCCTAATAAGATCACATTCTTCAGTCCCGAAAAAATATCATACAAATTACGTTTTTTTTAATGTTTAGTACATTTTCCAAATAATAAGTTTCCCGACTAAGAAATTAAAATATTTATGACAACTCAATTTATCCACATAAAAATACCTTTGTAATACGTTTTTCGAGATTAGAAATTTTGTTTGACAATCTCAAAAATGAAAGTGGTGTTCTTTCAATGGTGCAATAAAATTAGGGTTTTGGGTTTTGCCCCCATCATAAAAATCTATTCACTCACAAAAACAAAAGGGACATATTTGAATAGACCAATAAAATTTACTGCCTTGCTTCCAGGAAACAAGGATTGCCACCACTGTCACTGCCGCCTTAATTATTTTTTATAAGAGCCACATTGGTAATACTAATATCTTGTTTTATTTTTATTCAATTTTAACTTTAACTAAGCAAACATGTTTCGTTTTCGGAGATACCATACCCCGTTTCATTGGAGCATTAGCATTTCTGGTGTATATTGAGAATACGTAACTTCTCAGATCTTTAAAAAAAAACATGTTTTCCGGTAGAAGCAAATTCGCAATGGCGAATACGGTTGCTTTTCAAATGGTACAATGCAACTAGAATCTAGAAGTTTTGAATTCAGGGCAACAACTCTACTGAAAAATGCATTTTGCAAAAATCAGAGGAGTAACTGTTTAGTTTAGTCGCGTTTCTTAAAAAATAAAATTACACATCTGTTTGGTGACCGATGGTTAGCGCTTTTCTTTCAATTACCTTGTACCATGGTATAACGAGATATATGTATATTTGAAAATTTATCAACAAAATCAAAAAAACAAAGCAGAGCGTTTGATGTACTGACAACTGAATTAATTCTGAAAAAATTATCCTGCTGATTTTTTTGTTTGCTTGAACTTTTTATACTTTTTACATCGGCTCAAAATAAATAAATAAAAGAGAAAATTATATCGTAATCATAATTATGATTAAAAATTAAAATCATAAAAGGACAAAAATGTTTGATGTCGTCTCAATAATTTCTCCGAAAATGCACTGCAAATGAGATTCAGTAAAGATTAAAGATTTTATTGAAAAAACCGTCATTATTATTTTGAAAAACATTGTAAGTTTTCGAATTTTATAATCAAGACAATTATTAATTAATTTAGTTTTATTAAAAAATATGGAAATACGATAAAACACCAGCATATGGATACTTACTATGTTTTGTACACTAAAAATTAAAGATTATCTGTTAACTGTAAAAAAATAAACAAGAGCTATACAAATTTTAAAATTCTATTTTGCAAGTTACAAAGATTTGTTTATTTGGCAGCTATGTGTAATAAATATACAGGATGTCCTGTCAATAGTGGTCCAAACGAAAACGAAACCATGCTCTATCAGAATAACCCATCATAGGTCTAATGAATGTCACATGGTTTTCGAGATATTTGAACTTTTATGAAGTTTTGAATAATTGGTACCAAAAATCGCTTTCTGTTGATTATTATTTTTGATAAGTTTTCCTATGAAATGAGTAACACTGTTTTTTAAAAACAGAAACAGTTTTGCCAGGAAAAATGTAAATTTGGACCATATAACTTTTTTCAACAAAGTTTTACACTTGTGTGCACAACCAGGCACCCGGGTGCTCACCGCAATACATTTTTTCATGTAAGTAAATTAAAAATCAAAATTTTGCTAGGAACTTCCAGATCGTTGTTATTTGACTCAATTCTAAGACAATGGTGCATGTGGACATTAAAAAAGAATTTTTTTAACAAAATTGAAAGAATATGAACTTCGTGGACGCAACCGGGTACCCGGGTATCTACCGTAAGAAAACTCAATTTTGATTGAATTATTAAACTTTATTATAAATTTATTTGATTCATACGCGCGGAATAGATAGTGTAATTTTTATAAATACAAATTAAACGTATTAATTAAAAAGATATACATTTAATTAGTATTTAAAATATCACAGACCTATGTTCTGAATAATTACAACTTCACAATAAGAATGTGCTCTCCTTAATAAGATAGTGTAATAATGAAATTTATGAAAATAATTATAAAAAAATATTTATAAATAACATTATGTACATTTCACAAAATTGAATGAATGTTCATCGCAGACAGGCTTATCCGCATTGGAAGCAGGTCTTTCATGTTTTTTAACCAGTATTTTTTTTACTTCCTGATGGACCTGGAATAGCTTCCACAGGATTTACTGACCGTCCGATCACACATTCAATAGCAATCTTGGTGTTATAATGTCCATCATTGGCTTCACAAGTTCTTCGCTCAATTGGCGCATACACAGTCTGTCTCCGCTGATTGATTTTTCTCAGAAGCATCTTATTATTTTCATAATAAACCATAGGAAGCGAGTGGCTGCTAGTTATGTAGTATATCTACTAATTATTTGATCCATGGTGTCGACACCAGTTTTATATTTATTAAAATAAGTAATAAAAAAATTTGGAACTCTTACTTAGCATCATCATTCACAACCATGTCGGAATGCATCGTTGATAACAGAATTACGACTTTATTCTTTCTTTTATCTTTTGCTATATTATGTGCCTGAATATTTCTGTGGATTTTAATAATTAGTATCATATGTTGTATATTTATTATGTTATTTCTATTATGTTTATTTACACTGTCAAAATCCCTTAATTAATTAAATTAAAAATTATTCTTCCTCGGTATGTATGAGCACAGCAATACCTTTTCATAGAATCCAAACGCAGTAGAGTAGAGTACTTCTCTTGATTTATTTGGAGCCATCACACGTGGAATGTAAGGTTTATTTTTCTTCAATGTACTAACTATAGTCAAGTTCCATGAAAACGAGTGTTTGGCAAGAGATCACGGATCGCTGTAAAAAAATTATCCATGCAAATGTTTCGTCTTGGTACGCAGCTATAAGTTCTTTTACAACTCTTTCTCTTTGATTTTTCTCTCGAAAGCTACCTGTTTTGCTAGTATAAATGATACCGTATGAAGAATAGGCGTTTTCAGTGTCGCAAATCCACCAAATTTTGATGCCATATTTGGCCGGCTTTGATGGAATGCACTACGTAAACTTCAAGAGACCGCGAAAAGGTTGAAGTTGTTCATCGATCGTTAAATTCTGTTGGATTATACATCTGAGATGAATTCGCATTGAGCATTGTCCAGAGATCACGGATCAGAGCTGCTTTATCTTTTTTTGCACGTTGCTGGCGTATATTGGCGTTATCAAATCTAATAAAACGCATAATGTTCCGAAACCTATTGATTCCCATTGTCGCCCGATACAGTGGGTAATATATCAGTTGTGTGATCGGTATTAGAATAATTTACACCAGAACAAATCAAAATAGCCATAAATTAGTAAATTTCTTGTATAATAACAGGATTTCTTTACTTCGAATCTGGATGCGCTGCATTGAATACCGCGTATACTGACAGAGCCTTTTTATTTGTATGTCAAATGATAATATTTGCCCTATCTACTGTAAATATCTTCTTGAAAGTGTCGCCTGTTGAAAGTGTTTAGGTACTTTTATGAGGACCACTTCGCTGATGCACTACATTGCAGAATGGAGTTTAATGTTGCTGAGACAGCATTATATTCCATACAATTTCTTTCGCTATGTACCTTTGTACGAGCTGTTAAAAGGTCTATTTATTTGAAAATATCTGTCTTTTACTAATTTTAGCATTATTGCAAGTTTGTACCAGAAGGAAGGCTTGCGATTTAAAAAAAGATTACTTTGAATTTTTTCACAAAATGCCCCCTTCAGCATTAAAATAGCAATAACTTTTTTTCTAAGAAAGAAATATTCTTTATTTTTTCTTGTTCCTAAATTGGCATTAAAGCTAATGGGCACTTAGGTCATGTTACTTTTTTTTCCACAAATTCCAAGCTAATGGGCACTTAGGTCATGTTACTTTTTTTTACACCACAGTGCTTTAAACTTTGTTGAAAAATGTTAAATGGTCCAGTTTCACATTTTTAAACATTTTTCCTGGCAAACGGTTTTTGTTTTTAAAAACAGTGATGTGACACTCATTTCATAGGAAAACTTATCAGAAATAATAATTAACAAACAGAAAGCGATATTTTCTCAAGTTTTGGAAATGACATTAAAAAAAGTAACAAGAGGTACAAATTATTAAAAAATTCATAAAAGTTCAAATATCTCGAAAACTGTGCGACATTCAATCATACAAGAGTACAAGAGTCAAAACAAATTCAGTGATTTGAAGCATCAACGGTGATTTCACAAAATTCGTACAGACATGCTGATTAGTCATCTTCTGCCTTTCGCTGGTGACGCTTAGCTGACATTATTAGAACAAAGTGTGATTTTTAAGCGGTCTAATTATTCAAAATGGTGACTTGTGCTGTCAAACTGTGTTCATTAAACTCTAATAAATTATTAAAAGCATTAAGTGATATTGGATTTCACGTAAGAAGTATTTTTTGAAGTTTTAATTTTACCCATACATTAATATCGGCACCTATCACAGACATGCATCAAGTCCAAAATCTTTAATTAATTAATTACTAGAAATTAACCATTGTGTATTGGGTGTAATGAAAATAAAGCAATTATTTGGATAAAAATAATTAATATACTTGAACTGCTTTTATTCTAGTTGAACTTCGTTAGTTATTCCAACAAATGGAATGGAATGATGTGTGAAAAAATTATAATAACATTCTGCAATCGAGAATTAAATTTACCTGCTTTTGAATATTCAGATGGTACAGTCAACTTTATAAAAATAATAAACAATCTTTTCGATATATTCAATTCTAAAAAATTTATCGGAATTCATTTTCAAAACCCAATCGACCCCCACAATAAAAATGAATACTTTAAATATTTAAATGAAACGAAACAATATTTAAAAAAAAACTTACAGTTCAAAAATAATAAAAGAATTATGGATACGAAGAGGAGAACAGGTTTCTTGGGAATTTGCAATGCTATAGAAAGTGCTGTCTCTTTGAAATGATCTAGTAGAACGCGAACAGATTATGAAGTTTGTTACTTTACATAAAACAAGCCACGATCATATTAAGATAACATTTGCATTAATTAGGTCGCATGGTGAATATAACAATAATCCCAACGCCACCACAGTTTACTATAATATATAAAAAATTATTAATGCATCAGGAATTACGAGATTCATTTCGCGGTAACTGCATTCCACATGAAAATATATAGATTTTGAATTGTTCTTTAGCAATAACAAAAATTAATAGTAGTACAATTGAAAATTATAGACCAGAATTTATAAAAAATGAATCAAATGAGGCAGATAGTGAAAATCTATCAGAATTCCTAGTTACAAATTTGACTGAAATTTCTAAGCAAATAATTTATTATATTGGTGGATTCATTGCGCGACAATTGGCTAAGAAGTTATATTGCACAACCTATATAGGCAGATTCTTTGCCAACGAGAAATCAGTTCACCATAGTTTTATCATACAGAAAGATATGGAGGGTTATTATATCCATCTCAAGATGTTGATATCTGTTCACGAGCAGAATCGATGCTAAAAACTTGACTACAGGGATACACTACAAAACACCATCCCAAACAATATAACAATGTTGATAATTTAATTAATAAGATTTTTAAATGTTTAAATATTTTTATGGTCAGTTTTAATTTTTATTATGATCCGTGTTTTATAGTCCGTGTTAATGAATTGTTTAACATTGTTAGTTTTTTATGGTCTGTTAATGTTTTGTAAAATATCAATATTGAAAATTGGTTTTACGGAAACATTAGCCGTACTTTTTTTCTGTAACTACCCATTACTCAGCAAATCTAATCCTGTTTAATTTAGTAACGAATCTCTACAAACTTGGTCGTATTCAGTAAATTCAGTAAATAAAAATATACAACGAGTTTTAACATTATATTATCTTTAACAATTTTGACAAATGATTAAAAACATCTCAAAGAATGACAATGCAACATTTTCAAACAAGCAAAACACGATATATATATCAACTTTAATAAATAAACAAAATTAGTGTGAAAATAAAATAAATTTATGTAATTAGTCGTTTTGTGAAAATTGACTTATGGTGTTATTGTAAATAACGATTGAGTTCGAGAATTTACGATCATTGCCGAATAACCCGAATGACCTCACATACTACAAAACCTGGCTTCAAAATTTTAGAAGAACATAGTTCAACTCTCTGAATTCAACTCTCTTTTTGCATTCACTGAACTGATGGATTATTTTGATAAGGCATGGTCTCAGCTATCGGTGGTTTTCGTTTGGACCACTATTTACAGGACACCTGTGTAATAAATATTTTAATTTGCACATAGCGTAAAATAAATAACATATTTTTTCGAAGAATTCCTTAAAAAAAAACCTACCTATCGATAAGGGAAGCAAAAGGTTGCACTTCCAAAGAAGATCCCATGATGATGAGAAGATCACAACGGTCAAAGTCATCCCTGATGCAGTCATGGAACCTATCAGGAAGTTTTTCGCCGAAAAACACAATATCTGGTTTCACAACTCCTGGACAGTCGGTGCATATTGGAATTTTTGTTTCTGGATAGCACTCAATGAAATCTAAAAAAAAAACAATATGCAAATAAATCTCGCAATGTCCTGTGTGTCAAGCATAGGAAAAATTTAAAGGAATCTGATACATTACATTGGAAATAAATAAATAAATTTCCTTTGAAATGTACAAATTAGGTGGATATGTGCCTTTTTTATAAACATATATTTTGAAAAACAAACAAGTCCATTTCTATTGTCAGAAATTTTAAAATTGAAAAATTGCAAATTAGGTAATTATTTAATTTGGGATGGGTTTTGAACACTAGTATACAAATATTTTCTGAACAAGTTTGTGATGCCTCTGTTCTGGGCATAGTGGTGAAGATGAGCTTACATTTCTTCCAGTCAATCTTGTGCTCCTTCCTGCAGTGTATGCAGTGCGAGGTGTGGAACGACCCGTGAGCCTCCACCAGATGACTGTCTGGCAAACCGGCCACCCTTTCCAGGGTGTCTATGTTCTGGGTGTAGTGACGAAGAAGCAGACCTAAAAGAACACAAATGAAAGTAATTTTTAGAAAAATTAGGACAAAAACTCGATTATTTGAAAGAAAGATTTAATCTTAGCATATTTCAGTGATATAAAAAACATTTATAGATAGGCGAGGGACTGTCAAATAATAGTGATGAGATACTGTGATTGGTGTTTGATTGTAGCAACGATTGGTAACTGGTTTCTAGTATACTAGCGGATGTTCATCGTTATATATATATACAACAAATACCCTACTAAAAAAACATTGTTGTTACGAACGTGTATAACCATTATCTGAGAATTCATATACACGGTGCACCATGTACAAACTATATATCATGTGATGCATTTAAACGGCTAAAAGGACATGCTCCCTGTATTGTAATGTACTCGCAACCGAATTCCCACATTGTACCGTTGCCATTATACCGTATATTATAGGTATGTTATAACAGCCTATTTATGTCACATCTACCACATAAGTAAATAGCATGTAAACCGTGGATCTGTCTATATAAAGACATGGTGAAAATTTTAGAAGCAGATCTCTGGAATAAATCTAACATGTAACAACCTGAATTTTTATTGACCCGAGAACATTCTGAATCTTCAAATACATAACTTTCATGCATCTCTCTACAATAATTATCAGTCAATTGAAATCATATGAAGATTGAAAAACCAGGACCTGAAAAAGATTACGATAACACGGAAATGCAGTCTTTGTTCTGTATGTAACAATTATTTACAGAATAATTAAATTTTCAGAAAACACAATTTTCAAATAGCGCACCTTTTTCTTTAAGCATCTTGATGAAATAATGGGAAGCCGTAGGCTTGAAACTTCCGGGAAGCAATTCTTTGGCGAGCATGAAGAATGGTTCAGGATTCTGCTTAAAGTATCCGATATCAAAGATGGCCTGAGGTTCGGGCAAATTGTACTTCTGGAGGTTGTGGTATAAGCCTGAACCGGGGCTACGGAAGTCCGGGATACCAGCGGCTAGAAAAAGAGTAGAAATATTAGAAAAACAATGAAAACAACTATTACACTGGAACAAACACATTATTATTATTACAGATATAATATTTCTGGATTTTAAAAATATAGATTTTATCTGTGTCAAAAAGACAACTTTGGTAAAAATGCATCCAGGCAACATCACCGACAGATATTGTACAATTAGGTGAGAGATAACATTTTTGGAAATTTACACTGTTTCTGAATAACAGCATAGATAGCCCATCGCGGGTGAAATGTAATACCTGGGAGAATAATTTTCTCATGTGATCTAACAGTTAAAAATAGACTAAATGCTTTCATCCCACAAAGTGTTCTTAATTCACTTTCACTTTGTTTCACAAATGACACCATCGATTGTTGGGGAACAGCATATTTGTTTGAATTCTTTCTTTGACTAAAAGATCTGATTTTTCTAAGCAGACACTTAATGGTTATATAACATACAATTATTTTTGTAAGTGATGTACACATTTATTTTATTGTTAAATTTGTAGTCATAATATAATACAAAAATGCTTGCTATTTAAAATATGAACAATTTGTTAATATATAATTGAAATTCTAATATCATAATAGCAATTCCCAAATATCTGATAAATTAATTATTTGTTACATATTTTAACATGATTGATTTCTGACAAACTAAGCAAATTATTAACAGCGGAGTAATGTGTTCACATTTAAAAAATGTCAAACATATCAATACAGTAAGTTCTCTACATGCGAACCTTCAAAGGTAGACAAACATACTTGTTTAAAATTTAAAACTGTATTGTAATTTCAAATTTGGCAGCAGCGATAAGGTTAGTTTATGTCTCAACTGCTTGGCAGCATGCGAGACCCACACATCCACTATCCCTCCTCTGGTAGTGTTTTTGATGACTGGAACCCCGAGTGTCTGCCTTGAACTACTGTACCTTCATTTACCATCTATTTTCAATCAACACGTTTGTTTGACTCATATTTGTACCTCTATGTCTTATTCTGCTTCTTATTTAATGACATATATATTACTATGTATGTATATAAAGTTTAATATTAAATAAATAAAAAAACAACAATGTTATTCTCATATTTTATTTATACAAAATGAAGTTTAACGATTTTACATTTTATAAACAATATCTAAATAGTCTAAATTCCGTCCATTTCTCTCAAGACACTCTTAAATTTGTGAACACGCGAGAGCAAAGCATTAGTTCAATGGCAGCAACTTCACAGAGGATATTTTCTTGTAGGGCCTGAATTGTTCGAGGATTGTCGCTGTAAACTCTTGACTTAAGGTATTCTCACAAAAAAAAGTCGCACAGTGTAAGGTTCGGTGACCGAGGTGCCCAGGGTATGTTTACTTTCTGCTGATTAATTTATTGGGAAAAATTCACCTCAGCTTCGCCATTGAAACTCTAGCTGTGTGTGGAGTGGCCCTGTCTTGCTGAAATTGTGTTCTGTTGTTGAACCCTGGAAACAGCTGCAGTTGCGGTACTAAAAACTCGTTGATCATTCGGAAATACACGTCAGCAGTGATTGTCTCTCGCTGGTTAAAAAATATAAGGGCCAATTATCCCTCGGGCAGAAATTGCATGCCACACTGTCGTTTTTGGACAATTAAAGCGTTTTTGATGGTGTTCTCTTGGGTTGTTGGAGCGCCAATATCTCATGTTCTGTTTATTAACAAAGCCGTCAATATGAAAATGTGCTTCGTCAGTAAACAATATGTTTCCAAGCGTCCGTGCTGTTCCAAAACGTTGCAGTATCGTTCTCGCTAAGGTTTCACGTAAAGAACAGTAATTTTCGTTGAGAAATTGCATGATTTGCAGTTTGTATGGGTGAAACTGTAGTTTCTTTTTCAAAATAACGTGCGCTGTTGATTTTTTTATTGATTCGTTGATTTATTGATTAGTTGATTCCAGTGAAGGCTGCAATCTTCCTTATCGATTTACGCGGGTTGCGCATAATTTCATGTCGAACATGAGCCACATATTCTGACATCGCTGCTGACATTAGTTTGGTTAATCATTGTCCTTTCTTGTCTGAACTTTTGAACACAGCATCAGATAAGTTACGTGCTCGGCCCATCATTTACTCGTCGAATATTAAAGCGGGTACAAAAAGCGCGAGGCGCATAAACCAATGAATCACTGCACTTTAAATATTGCTCAACCGCGAACGCGTGGTGCGCTCCTGACCAGTGACTCATTGCAACTGGCAAATCAGGAAAACACGTGCGTCGAACAATACCCCTCCCAGTTAAATCACCCTGATAGTTTACAAGCAATTACAATTTAATCTTGAAATTTTTCCGCTGGACTATTTCATCAATCATAATTAAATATGAAATCTAACTATGTTTTTGTATGGATTTATGTTTATAAGCTTTATATAAAGACAGCACTTAAGGGATGCTGGAAGGTCAACATTTTTTAACTTTTGTGAAATTGCTAATGCTAATAATCCCATTAAAATTCTGTTGTTTTTTCTTTATTTTTTCCAATACTAAACAATATTTAGCATTAAAGTTGTGTAGTTTTATTAGCTTTGATGAGTGGGACTGACAAGGGAGCTCTAGCTTCTAAACCGATCGCGGGTAAGAGTGGGGTCCCCCCATGTTAAAACGCACAAACAGTGCTGATTATTTCAGTAAATGCTGGATACCCGGGTTAACTTAATTCGAATTGCGAATGAGCTCTGGGAATGCAACTCGTTTGTATGCAAAGGACCGACTGTATTTAAATCAGACAAACTTTATTATCAGCACACAATAGATATTTACAGATAAGAATAATTTTTTAGCATGATCTTTCAGGGACTACCCCAGTAAAAATTGCGATGGCGGTTGAAAGAATCCAGAGAAAGTTTTGAAGATTCATTAATTTTAAATTAAATATACGCTCTGAGGATATCAATTATGATTATCTCCTTAGCCGTCTGAAATAGTTAAAATTATCAGTGAGACGTACGATGACCGACCTTATATTTCTATACAGGATCATCAATGGTATGATAGACTGCCCCCAGATTGTTGGTCTGCTTGACTTTCACGCACCATTGAGGTCATCGAGACACAATTCATTGTTCTAATACAGTGGTAATATCAGAACACACGCATTAGCTAACTCCGCAGTCCCCAGAATGCATTCGTTGGGGAATAAATATATGGAGGTAGTTGACATTTTTGCTGTAAATTTAACTCTATAGGACTACATTATTACAATTTTTTGTGTCTCAACTCAATGGTGACGGATAAATTGCTTTACTTCACATTTTATATTTATTTTTAATTTTGATTATGAAAAAACATGCTGACATTATATAATTTTTTTTCTTTGTGTATTGCACTTCTGATAAAATCTTTTGTTATTTTACCAATTATGTTAATGCCCGAATAGGGCGTGGATAACAATAATAAAATATAATGCTGATGATGACACATATGAGTTGTGAAATGAATGCATCATTAGTAGAATGCTGATTTTGACACGCATGAATTGTTGAATAAATAACTATGAATGAAACTTCAATACATTCAATGTAATAATAATGTTTATCTTTTAACATATAATGTTTTGTCAAAGGCTCCCCTATAAAACAATAGAAATAGTGCATTTGGAACATTTTACAGAGAGGGCTACGAAATATTTCATATTTAGTCCATATTTAGTATCTTTGTAGACATCAACGAGTAAGAAAAAAAACCACATTCTATACAGCGATGGTATGATACATGTAATGCTTTTTTTAAAATTGTTTATTGGGGAAAACTATTTGAAGCATACACTGGGTAGTGAATTTTTTGTAATATTGTAATTGGTGTATTAGAAACAGTTGTTAATTTAGTGTTGAAGATCTGTTTTTACTTTTGGCGAAAAATTTTCTCACAATTTAACTGTTTACAAAATTTAATGTCATGCTGTAAAATCTTCTATTCTGATTAAATACAAATAATGTTCCGAAAGATGTTACAGAGTTGGTTGGTTAATAATTGGTACATTATAAAATGATGTTGGCGAAGTAAAGCTTTTTAACACTTACATGTCGAAATTCCCGCTCCAGCTAAGGTTATAATGTTTTTGCATTTTTCGCTTTGTATATATTTCACAATACCATCGACCGACAGTTCGTCTAAAACTTTAACGACGGGCTCATCTAATGTTTCAGACGCGCCGTCTGATTCATAAAACATAAGTTTGTGCGCAAAATATCTTCTTATTGCATCCATTTGCATATCATCCGGTATACTGGACACGGGACTCAATTCTGGCTGTGAAGTATCGCTGGCGGCCGCTTCGTCTTCTGCAAGAAAAATAATAGAAACGTCACAACACAAAAAGAGTCAGATTGCACAACAAAAATGTCAAACAAACAAACCGTATTTGCCCGGGGACGACATCGATGACATTTATGACAAGCTGTTCTACAATGGAAATAAACTGAAGATAAGTACAATGAAACAGTTACCAACATTAGGATTACAAAACTCTAAAAAATTTTTTTTTTGTTTTATGTTTTTTGGTACCTAACCTAATGGCATTTTAAAGTAACGTGATGTTGGTAACCCAGGATTGCGACGTTTGAAAAGCATCGTTTATCGTTTCGGTTATTTTTGAAATCGTTTCTGACTTATCGAGTGAATAATAATTGTCAATCGTAAATACAACCGCGGTTAGAAATCAAAAGGACATGAATTTACTTCATTAACATCGATCTTACAACATAGGTATATTGCATCAGCTTGGTTTTCCCTCCATTCGCATTTCAGGTCTTCATGTATCATTGTTTATCGACTATGGGGTTTATTTAACGAAAATTTTTTTTTTTTTTCTTAATGATTAGTTTTTGTTTAGCTTTAGAATTTCGTGAAGTGATTTTTCTGCGATTATTTGATATCAACAACATTTGAAGTGATCTTTGATGTAATGTGAAGCTCTCGTTTTATTTTAAACATTTTTTTTTTTTTCCATAATACGCTTATTTTACGCTTCGTTTTAAAGTCTTCACGGTCCACATCATGTATTTTAGAATTTAGTTTGATTTGTAATTAAAATAACTCTTGGACAGTGCTAATTTCGGATCGCGAAGTAATATTTAATATTAATATATAGTTCTATGTTCGTGACTATTGTGTAGAGGGCTGATTAAGGTGAGTAACACTCGGTTGAAGCTAACGAGTTGATTTTATTGCAGTGATAAAATGTCTAAAGATAGGGGGGGTCGCAAGTCATCTATCTTAAAACCTCCAAAGGTGCGCCATCCTCTCACGGAACTCGATCTAAAGCCCCTAGATATTGAGGACGATGGAGTGACCACTGACACCACGCGCAGTCGAAGAGTGTCTTTCTCTGCCAAGAAGGGAGTTGCGTGAGTAATATTTTTATGAATATCTTTTTTGAACGTTCATATATTATAACATCATTAATATTCTCACACATAAAACACGTTTTTTACATTTATGCGCCTTCTAACTAAAACTGTATTATATAATCACATCATTCATAACCATCAATAAATTGCATTAATTTTATTTTTCTAGACTTTTTACATCTGATCATGGCAATACAATTTGGCATAATATTTATGAGGAAGCTAACAAACCAGATTTATCTGATTCTGGGGGAGCCTCACACTTCCAAATGTCCATGAACTCCACCAAGGGATTTTGTGAATTAAATGCTATCAATCCTGGCCACATCGGCTTCGATGATAACACTGCCATGAAAGTAGAAGACGACTCGTACAGTGAAAGTTTCAACACTAATCATGATAGAACCTTTGCCACCTTACCTAACGACAGTGATGATGAAGAGGATCATTGTGTGGATATACACGCTATGTTAACAGGATTTAGTAAACCGGTAGAAAAAGAATTATCGAACATCGTATTTCAAACTACACAGATCACCTTTTCTGACCATACTGATGCCCTCATTAATTATAAAATACCAATTGACTCTTCAAGTGATCCCTTGTACACGGAAAATCCGATGCAAGATAATAAATTCAACTTTCCTAATATTCCGACGCATTTCATAAACGATGCTCTCGGTGGAAAGCTAGATGTAACAAACATTGCAGGATTCAACAATTCTGTGAATCAAAAAGATACTACTTTTAATGATAGTCAAATGGATATGTCTATCACGCAAGGAATCCATCTTCCCATTCAGGAGATTAAAAATATAACCTTGAAGAATAATGATTACGATAAGGAGAATATAAAAGTTCACATGGAATGCCATCAGGACACCAACATTCAAGAAGATGTCTTCATTAATTACAGTAATGAGAAGCCGCATGTAAAAATTAACACTTCAATATTGGACCAATTTCAGCGAGATTTTGTTTTAAAAGAAGAACATCTTCATGAGGATTGCTCTATAAAAATAAAACGATCTCTGCCCGAAGGAAACAATCTGGATGATTCCTACATTCTACCCGATAAGAAGACTAAGAATTCCTCCGATCAACAAGGCTCAGATCAAAGGCGCACAATTATTTTCAATCAAGATTTTTCAAATTGCGACATGTCGATAACTCAGGTAAATGAAAATTTGATTCAATGCAAACGAGAAATTGATTCATTCTATCCAGAAGTAAATGATATGGGTACGGATAATGAGAATGTAAAATTGCAAAAATCAAAACACTTTTATCCAAACAATTCAAATTGTGACGTGTCATTTAAGATGTTACATAAAAATTCCCAAGATGGCCAAAGTACAGATAAAAGGCGTACAATAATTTTTAGTCAAGATTTTTCAAATTGCGACATGTCTATGACTCAGGTAAATGAAAATTTACTTCAATGTAAACAAGGATTTGATACACAAAAAGAAAATATAAGTTCAGTTTTTGATCATAATTCACCCAAATACAATATATTAATGACATGTACCGGTCCTGATAAAGTTAGTGAGGATTTGAATGAAAAACACTTTTTTCATAATAATATTTCAAACATGCCTAAAGATTCTGAGAGTAACATCGATAATAACCAAGTATTAGTGAAAACTGAAGATTTCAATACTTTTGGGAAAAATTTTACTAAAACTATTGATGTTCGTGTAAGCAAGCCAAAATATAAAACCACAAAAGATTTTGATGACATCAAAATGGAAAGTAATATTTCTATAATAGATGACTTTGTTCTACAAAAGCAACAGTTCAAGAATGAATTAAACAACATATCAGGTACACACAATAAGTTGCACTGCAAGTTAACAGGGTTGGGTTCAAAAGAGAATGATCAGAGTATTAAAATGCCTGGAAACCGGGAAACTTTTACAAATGATTGCGGAATGAAAGGTGAAGAAATGGCTTCTGATTCACAGTTTTTAAACATGAAAGTGTCAGTTAATAAAGGCAAAATGATTAATAGTAATGAAATAATTATTCCAATGATTGATAAAAAAAGAACAATTATTTTGGATCATCTATCATCAGAATTTGATATGTCAATAACAGGCATCATTCCTACTGACCGAGATAATGAAAGACAAACAAAAGATTCAGATAAAGGAAAATGGGAAAGTAACGCTAAACATTTACAAAATAAAAAAGATAATATAAGAAAGACCGTTTTGGATAGTGGGATGCCACAATGTAAAACAAAAACAGCAAATGTTGAACAAATTCAAAATAGTGCCCTAAATCAAATAAAATCAATTGATTTTAATCCAATGTTGCCAGAATGCAATGTTTTGAAGACAAGTCCTGTTTCTAAAAAATTACAAATTGAAAAGAAAACATTAAGTTCAAATAGTGGCATACCAGGAGGCAGAGCATCGATGCCAAGTGTAATAATAAACAATGAAGAAAATAAAAGAAAGACAACTGTTCAACCATTGATGCCGGAATGTAACATGTCGATGACAAGTATTAAAACAAATAATATAATTGATTTTGATCCAAATGTACCAGACATATCTACAATAAATGATAAGTCCAACGTGAATAATTCTAAAAGAATATCAAAACTTGTTGACAGTAAAATGTCTGAATCTAACATGACAAATGTGATTTCAAGCAACCCTGAAAATAAAAGAATAACTAGAAATTTTAATCCAGATGTACCAGAATGTAACATGTCAAGGATAAGTATCATTCCATGTAAAGAACAAAATAAAAGAAAGACCTTAATCTTTGATCCTGGAATGCCAGAATGCAACATGTCAATGACAAGTGTAATCGAAAGCAGTAATGAAAATAAAAGACAGACATTAATTTTTGATTCAGAAATGCCAGAATGTAACATGTCAATGACAAGTGTTATTCCAAGTGATCAAGAAAATAAAAGAAAGACCTTAATCTTTCATCCTGGAATGCCAGAATGCAACATGTCAATGACAAGTGTAATCGAAAGCAATAATGAAAATAAAAGGCAGACATTAATTTTTGATTCAGAAATGCCAGAATGTAACATGTCAATGACAAGTGTTATTTCAAGTGATCAAGAAAATAAAAGAAAGACCTTGATCTTTAATCCAGAAATGCCAGAATGTAACATGTCAATGACAAGTGTTATTTCAAGTGATCAAGTAAATAAAAGAAAGACCTTAATCTTTGATCCTGGAATGCCAGAATGCAATATGTCAATGACAAGTGTTATTTCAAGTGATCAAGAAAATAAAAGAAAGACCTTGATCTTTAATCCAGAAATGCCAGAATGTAACATGTCAATGACAAGTGTCATTTCAAGTGATCAAGAAAATAAAAGAAAGACCTTAATCTTTGATCCTGGAATGCCAGAATGCAACATGTCAATGACAAGTGTTATTCCAAGTGATCAAGAAAATAAAAGAAAGACCTTGATCTTTAATCCAGAAATGCCAGAATGTAACATGTCAATGACAAGTGTCATTTCAAGTGATCAAGAAAATAAAAGAAAGACCTTAATCTTTGATCCTGGAATGCCAGAATGCAACATGTCAATGACAAGTGTTATTCCAAGTGATCAAGAAAATAATAGAAAGACCTTGATCTTTAATCCAGAAATGCCAGAATGTAACATGTCAATGACAAGTGTTATTTCAAGTGATCAAGAAAATAAAAGAAAGACCTTAATCTTTGACCCTGGAATGCCAGAATGCAACATGTCAATGACAAGTGTTATTCCGAGCAATCAAGAGAATAAAAGAAAGACCTTAATCTTTGATCCTGGAATGCCAGAATGCAATGTGTCAATGACAAGTGTTATTCCGAGTGATCAAGAAAATAAAAGAAAGACCTTCATCTTTGACCCTGGAATGCCAGAATGCAACATGTCAATGACAAGTGTTATTCCGAGCAATCAAGAGAATAAAAGAAAGACCTTAATCTTTGATCCTGGAATGCCAGAATGCAATGTGTCAATGACAAGTGTTATTCCGAGTGATCAAGAAAATAAAAGAAAGACCTTGATCTTTAATCCAGAAATGCCAGAAAGTAACATGTCGATGACAAGTGTTATTCCAAGTGATCAAGAAAATAAAAGAAAGACCTTAATCTTTGATCCTGGAATGCCAGAATGCAACATGTCAATGACAAGTGTAATCGAAAGCAATAATGAAAATAAAAGGCAGACATTAATTTTTGATTCAGAAATGCCAGAATGTAACATGTCAATGACAAGTGTTATTTCAAGTGATCAAGAAAATAAAAGAAAGACCTTAATCTTTGATCCTGGAATGCCAGAATGCAACATGTCAATGACAAGTGTTATTCCGAGCAATCAAGAGAATAAAAGAAAGACCTTAATCTTTGATCCTGGAATGCCAGAATGCAATGTGTCAATGACAAGTGTTATTCCAAGTGATCAAGAAAATAAAAGAAAGACCTTGATCTTTAATCCAGAAATGCCAGAAAGTAACATGTCGATGACAAGTGTTATTCCAAGTGATCAAGAAAATAAAAGAAAGACCTTAATCTTTGATCCTGGAATGCCAGAATGCAACATGTCAATGACAAGTGTAATCGAAAGCAATAATGAAAATAAAAGGCAGACATTAATTTTTGATTCAGAAATGCCAGAATGTAACATGTCAATGACAAGTGTTATTTCAAGTGATCAAGAAAATAAAAGAAAGACCTTAATCTTTGATCCTGGAATGCCAGAATGCAATATGTCAATGACAAGTGTTATTCCAAGTGATCAAGAAAATAAAAGAAAGACCTTGATCTTTAATTCAGAAATGCCAGAATGTAACATGTCAATGAGAAGTGTTATCCCAAGCAATCAAGAAAATAAAAGAAAGACCTTAATCTTTGATCCTGGAATGCCAGAATGCAACATGTCAATGACAAGTGTAATCGAAAGCAATAATGAAAATAAAAGGCAGACATTAATTTTTGATTCAGAAATGCCAGAATGTAACATGTCAATGACAAGTGTTATTCCAAGTGATCAAGAAAATAAAAGAAAGACCTTGATCTTTGATCCTGGAATGCCAGAATGTAACATGTCAATGACAAGTGTTATTCCAAGTGATCAAGAAAATAAAAGAAAGACCTTGATCTTTAATTCAGAAATGCCAGAATGTAACATTTCAATGACAAGTGTTATTCCAAGTGATCAAGAAAATAAAAGAAAGACCTTGATCTTTAATCCAGAAATGCCAGAATGTAACATGTCAATGACAAGTGTTATTCCAAGTGATCAAGAAAATAAAAGAAAGACCTTAATCTTTAACCCTGGAATGCCAGAATGCAATATGTCAATGACAAGTGGTATTCCGAGTGATCAAGAAAATAAAATAAAAACCTTAATCTTTAATTCACAAATGCCAGAATGCAACATGTCAATGACAAGTGTAATCCCAAACAATAATGAAATTAAAAGACGGACATTATTTTTTGATCCAGGAATGCCAGAATGTAACATGTCAATGATGAGTGTTGTTTCATGCGATCAAGAGCATAAAAAAAAAACCTTAATCTTTGATACAGGATTGCCAGAATCTAACATGCCATTGAGAAGTGTAATACTGGACAATCAAGAAAATAAAATAATGACTATATTTTCTGATCCTGGAATGCCAAAATGTCATAGGTCAATTACAGATATTTTTTCAAATTTCAATGAAAATAAATGTGTTATTGACAATGAAATTTCCAAATGTAGTATGTCAATGGCAGGTGCAGTTTCCTGCAATAATGACAAGACAATTTTTTGTGATTCAATGACACCAGAATCTAACACAACTGGCGTGGTTCCTGATGACATAGAAAATTACAAAGGAATGCCTGTATCTGTAATGTTATCGACAAGTGTAATTCCAAGCCATCGAGAAAATAAAAGAAACGCCATTCATGTCGATTTAAATATGTCAGAATGTATCAAGTCGGTGACAAATGTGATTTCTGGTTGCAGCGAAAATGATAGCAAACCAATTGAGCCAAAGTTGTCCAAACACAACATACCAAAGACAATTGTTACAAATATAAATGAAAACAAAAGAAACACAATTGTTTTTGATCCAATTACGCATCACTCATCACTAACAAGTATATGTTACGCATCACAGAAAAATGAAATTTCTCACAATTTTGAAAATGTAAAGCAACTAACCGTGCTTGATTCAGAAGTGATTGATAAAAAGGATAATAAAATTAAAACAATTGTTTCAGATAACAATATGCCCGAATATAACATGACAACGATTAGTAAAATTCAAAATGAAGATTGTAGCCAAATTAAAAAATCTATGTGTGTTATTAAAAATCACAATAGCATTGTTGAAAAAAATGAGGATATGTTAATGAGAAATTATATATGTCAAGATAACGTGGTGCATACAGAGATCCATAACACTTCAATGTTAGAGAAGGAAGCTTCTTCGCATGAAATATATCAAGTCATGAAGAATCCATCATCACTAGAAGTTATTGAAAAAGACGTTACAAATCGTGATGTTTCAATGTTGTGTAAGTCGAGAAATAAAAATAATTCCGATGATAATGTTACTTTAGAATATCCACTCGGGTTTAGTACTAACTTAAAACCAGGTTCCGTAAATAGAATTCAAACGAAAAGCAAAATATCTATGAATTTATATAATGAAAATATTAATAGTAGCCATGCAGATAGCCAAAATATTTCAGTTCAGGGCAAACCAGCAACACCCGCACTGCCAGAAAATAAATTGATGACAATTGACGGGTCTAAAAATGATGACAACAAAAATAAAAGTACGGCATATGTGAAATCTGTCGACTGTAGCATGTCGATGACAAATGTATTGCCGAGAAGTGCATACTGGAATAGTAAAAATAACATCACATCTACTAGTTTTGCTGCGTATAACCCGATCAATGAAACAAGATCCATGCTGGTTGAACATCTCGACAATAATGAAAAGATTATGTTAAACTCTAGCGAGAGTTATGGAACCTATCGTGAAGTCTCTGGCTTTAAAGATGTTTCATTTACTGATTCACCCGATTCAAAATCCATGGACGACTTGAGCTTGCCGAGCATCGATGATTATAAAGTCGTTTCTTGTGGTTCAGGTTTGGAGGTTGATAAATACAATAGAGAAGTAAATATTATAATAAATGCACCCTTTGATGACTCACACATGTCTGTTGATGATGTTCATATCACACTACCGAGTGTTGAGAAAAGTATTAAAGTAAATAAATATAGTTTGTTCGAAGCTAGAAATCTAGGAGGTGCTGAAGAAAAAACTACACATCTTTCTAGTGATATGAAACCTTGTGACAAAAACAGTGTTGAAGAAGATGCGTCGATATCCACTAAATTAGTTCATTCGGAGTCTGATTATTACGAGCTTGTCAATTTATCTACTTCAAAAAAAAATCATACCTTACATTCTGACGGTTTGATACAAACATTGAATCAGGACTTGCATAGTGAAGCAGAAATTCTAAATAAAAGTAATCCAATTTCAAAATCTTCAAATGCAAGCAGAGAACAATCTGACAGTTCCACTCAAAAAGTTGATGACAGCGATTCATCTAAAATGAAAATGGTGCATGTTCCGGTAGATTTATTAGAAACTGTCGGGAAAAGAAAGTCTGACCATGAATATAATGAAAATTTCAATTCCACGATTTCTAAAAAGCAAAAAGTCTTACCGCCGGTCTGTACCTGGCTCAAAGATTTAGACGGAGATAAGGAAAATAAGTCGAATGTCACAAATGAAGTGGTCAAATGTTCCGGCATACATGAAATTGATACCAGGACATACACCATCACAAATATTGATCACAAAAAAGACCGTTCTTTGCCAACAAACGATGTTAAAGATGAAACTAACTGTGTGTTGCATAATAGAAAGGAAAATAATGAAGAAGTTGACAAAAATGTACAGAATAGTTCAGATCAATTGATAGCCAATATATCTGATATATCCTTGGTCAATAGTTCATTTGACAAGAGTGATCTCTATCTCCGAGAACATGCAGCACCTGTATTTGCAGTGGATCACAATATTGAAGAGAAAAGAAAGTTATGTGAACTTATCGAAAGTGTTGATGAAATTATCGAGAAACAGTGCGGAACATCCAACTTTGGGAGTGGAGCGACGAGCAATCCTAGACCTCGTAATAGTGAGAAAAATGAGAACTATAGACTGACAAATGTAAGCTTATGCGAGAGTATTGATACTTCTGCGGAACTGACTGAATCCCCGGTAAGATTACCAGAGCGGAGATTAACGGCGCAACCAGAAATTATTGTAACTCCCGTCAAATACATTGTAGAAGAATTGATACGAAATTTTGATTTCAAAACGTATGTATTGTTTGTATAAATAGTTTTATGTGTTTTTGTTGTTTTCAAAAATTCTGTAGTTATTCATTTGTGAAATTTTATTTCAGGAAGTTGTGTGCTTTGGAATATATTGAATGCAACGAGTGCGTGTTTCTCTTGATGGATGGAGCTATAAAAATGACAGTTTTGTTGGAACCGTCTCCGTCTGGTGCCAGTAATTTGAAGCACCCTATAGCTGACATCAAACTGGCATTGACAAATGGTAAAAAAAAGATTTTTGAGAAATATACACCATGATAAATTTTTTTTTCTGAGGCCTCCCAGGTAAAATATGTCATCAAACTGCATTAAAAAACATTAAAAAGTGGGTAACATTTTATAAGAGGTTCACGGGTTGGAGGGGGGGGGGGGGGGTTAATGTATTTCTTATCTTCTTGTTATTGGTATTTAGTATCTCACAATACTCTGTATGCAAAGGGTGAAGAAATCTAAGACATGTATTGTATATTTTTTTTAAATATATTCTATACACCTATATGTACAGAAAAGCTTCGATAATTCATATTTTCACAAAATTCGCACTTAAACATTATATTTCATATTTATTTCTACCGATAATTCGTAAAACCTGATTATTCGCAGTTCATAGGCATTTTTTATACCCAAATTTTATTCACGTAATTCGCATTTATTTTTAAATACAAACATTTGTGACCGCATCCCTGACCATGCATTTGTGACCTGCAACCCTTCGTAAATATCTGTAGATAGCTTCGCCCACTAGGCAATCGCAACGCTGTTATTTATCGCATTAACAGCATGCAGAGCTCAGCTGGCAGGACCGGTGCCGAAATTAGTTTTGCCATAATGAATGCCAAATTCTACAGTGCATTTTATAAGATTTATTGTTATTTAAATGGTGATTATCGGCTCGTTTTTTGGATGAAAACTTTAGTACATTATACAAAAATGGACACTTCTGTATTTAAATATATAACATGTTTTATACTTAATTTTTTTCCGTGTTTCGTTCTCTAAAGTGGCACCAACATTTTCTAATTTGTTTGAATCCTTGACCATTAGAAAAATGAGCTTTTTTTTATAAACCAACAAAAAATTGATGTCAGATGAAATTGCCTGAAAATTTTGAATCCCGCGATACCTTCCTGGGTTCAAACTTGAAAATTTGTGAGAAAATAATAAACTAGCTAGTGAAGCATGAAGATTTAAAAAATTTTGATTATATTTCATGCAGTTTTAAATATTCCAATTTCTTAAGCTCAATTTTGATGGAAAAGGCGAGTTTGATCGCCAATTAAATGAATATCCGTGATTTTGTTGTACTAAGCGACTGGTAAATCGATTCACGAAGCCTGTTTTTAAATATTGAACTCGCCACGTCACCACACACCTTCCTTCAGAAGAAATTGGTTATTAAATAAACATAATAGACAGTCGTTATATTTCAGTATGAAAAATCACGATGTCAACAACAGCAGTACGTGTAAAAAAACGGACGCAGTAAACAGACACATTTAAAAAAAATTCTTTCTAATGTTACTTTCCCAAAAATTTGTTCTTATTCAGTTTTTTTTTTTATAAATTTCGGTCTGTGAGTTACGAACTAACAGTTTTACTGTATATAATATATTCATTTAATCACAGATGCATACAGGATTATTTTTTTCCATAGAATCAGAAAAATTCTCAAAGCCACATCAAATGTTCCACTGGCTGGCCATTAAAATGGTTCTGCATGAATTGGAGGTGCGGATGCTGAGGGTCATGTGTCTGGTTTCCGCAGATCTTCCCAAGCTCCTGACACACTGCAGTCAGGTGATCTCACGGGCCTGGAGCTGGTCGCGGCAATACTATGCTCTGTACATCAAATACAATCTGCAGTTTGAAAATGACAGGTATACAAATTATTCTAACTTGTGTGCAGAAATAAAATGGAATTAAGATTGATGGAATCATAATAACCCCCATGAAATTTAATACCCATCTGCATAACATCCATAATGGCTGAAGAAGGTAGTATGCCAGGAATACCTGTCGTGACAGACAACCTTTGCTCCTTCCACTGGATGCTTGTTGGCTATTTAATGGTGCGTGCAAGGAGTAGCGTTCAAAAGGTTAAAGTGTACATTTTACAATATTTTAATTCTCCAGATAGAACAAATCAAAACAAGTATCGCTTAATTTCACCAATAATTTGCTGTAATGCAGGCACAATAGTGCAATAAATAGTAAATGTGTAATTAGTTAAACAATCTTAATTATTATCACAAAACATTTATTTACATAATTTGTATAGTTGCGTACAGGGGCATACGTGAAAGCATTTTTATTGTTTAAGGAACTTTGGTGAACACGCTTTGTAAGTGAGAATGAGAGCAAATTGAAAGTAACAATTTTCACTAACTCATTTCAGATGGACTTTTGAAATATGCAGCGGTCATTTTCTTTGCATCTGGGAAGTGGAGATCCAGGTCCGCGGCGGTCTGCTGCCGTACACCGTGCCAGATAATGTTACGGTCAGCACGGTCTCGGGGGATTCTCCCATCAAGGACTGTGAATTTAAGTCTGCCATGCAAAAAGTAAAACCAAGTTGGGATTATGTACTTAAACTCGTAGAGGAAATTCACAGTTTAGTTAATAGTCATTATAAAAGTTCATCTAGGTGAAAATTAAATTGTAAATAAGTTAATAGATTCGAGTAAGATTTGATTTGTAATTTATCATTTCTTTCCTAAGTCAGATCGGTTTCAAATGTGAATATATTTTTTTGATTTCTAATATCGATCACCCTTGAAATTTTTTTATTAGAATGTTGTGAATGTTGTGGCCCAAATGTTTTACAATCAAATTACTTCAATATTGTATACATCGGCCGGGCTCCAAATATAGCCATGCAAAGCCAGGTAACAGAAACTAGCAAAAAGATAGATATTTGTAAAATCATAATTTCATTACATATTTGTCATCGAATTTCAAAATCCTGTATAACATTTTTTTTTATCAAATTTGAGTTATATATATCATTGGATTCGGAAATAATTTTTTTATTTAAAAAAGTATGTTCCATTTAAAAAATACGCTTTGTTAGCTAGCAATATTAAGTATTATGTTAGGGTGACCAAAACCCAGTATAACACAAAATGACTCAAAACCTGTCATGTTTTTTTTTATCATACTAAAATACATACATATTTAGGTTCAAATTAATACAATAATTAACGTGATGAAAGTAATCAATAAATTTAAAAAAAAATAATAATGCCTGGCATTAAAGTGTGGCGGATTTGCTAGATTTTCTCAAAATTATGAAAACGTGTTATAGAAGGTATTGAAAGTCAGCAACTCATATGTTTGATGCAGTTGATAAACATGGCTTGTTGAAAGTCAGCAATAGAAAATTGTATGAATTTAAGTATGCTATTTAAGCATCCATCTTACCATTCATTATGTTGATAAATATTTGTAGACTAAAAACTCTAGAAAACAATTCTTCCTCAGAACAGTCGAGCTTTCACTTTCTCCTTCAGATTTTTTTTGTTGCAAATGGTGCTTATTATACTATGGCGGCTTCCGTGAAGAAAAAAGTACGATAATAACTCATAACACCGAGCTTATCGAGTCTCATCATTTATAACAGAATTTGAGGTCTTGAAATTGTAGAATTGTTATTACATTTATACACATTCACAAGTGATACCGATTTGACTTGACCATGAAGGGGGAAAAAATCAGACTATATTCGAGAAGCAGTGGACAGCACACATTCCTGTCTTGATCCGTATTTCTCTGTAATTATCAAGGTTATGTAAAATTATTCTAACATATTCTCAAGTGACTTTTTGTACATATTTGTGAAAATCCCTTTAGTGCCATTTACAATCGGATTTGATTTTAACTGGTGACTGCTGTATTGTAAAAAATTGCGCATATTTTTACAAGCTATGTTTTGTACATAATTTGTTAATGTATTTTACATTTAGGAGACTAGGGTAATCAGAAGACTACATACATATACTAATTGTTTTTTTTTTATTTTTAAAACCCACATTCCCAAAATTTGCAGTATGCAATAGATAAGAGAATTCATACCGTGGATTGCAGAAGGAAAGATTAAAATTACTGTGTCAATCTTAATCAGTGGTGGGGTCTAAATTAGATTGGAACTCAGAAGGTCCACGCCCTACAAAACTTTTGGCATAGATTATTTTCTCTCATAAATAAATAATAATAATAATAAATCATTTCTCACTTATATTATAAAAGAAAAAATATTATCAATGTATGCAGCGGTATATAAAAACACATTTGTGCTGAATGAGCCATTAAAATTGGCGCAAAAGTAATTTTTTTTGTGTAATTAATAAATACTGAAACTTCATATTTTTATATCTTATTCATATGTATTCATATCCATTTTTCAAAAAGGCATATCTCTTTTTTCTTAAAATTGAGTTACAACTAGGGTTACATTGCCTAAACACATGCCCATAATCCATTCAAATGTAAAGGAATATCTAAATTTTATTCCAATGAAGTAATATTACATAAAAACATTTTGACATAACTACTCTTTATTTCGATGTGTCAAATGACAGTAATGTGTAATATTTATAGAATAAATACACCAAACCCTATTTTTAAATCAAAAAATATCTAGAAATCGGTAAAATTATTTTTTTAATAATTTTTCAAGACTGAAAAATTCCACACAATTAGTTAATATATAGTCTGCTGTAAAATCAACAAATTCGAGATACCTCTTTCAAAGATGAACGACAATGTAAGAGACCCTATCTTAGCTGCTTCACTGATCCTAGATTAATTTCCTCCTGTGGGTCCTGAGGTACACATCGTAGTGACGCAACTCAATTCATTGTCATTCTTGATTGCACAGCGATATGATGATCCTTTCCTTTATTATTATTGTGGAATGTAGCGTGAAGGTAATAAAAATATGACAGAAATGTTTGACATTCAGTCTTCCATGACAATCCTGAGTAGAAGATATTCATAAATACTAATTGAATGTATTAATTAGTAAGATATACATACAATGAAAAATATTGTTACGCTACCGGGATTCGAACCTGGATCTCTTTCCAAACTAGGAAAGGCGCATTATCCAACTATGCTACAGATGACAAATTTTCAAACCGATATGTTACTTTTTCAAATTAATACATCTATCATTCCATTATTTGAAAAAAGATCCAGGTTCAAATCCCGGTAGCGCAACAACAATATTTTTCAATAAAATTGATTTTGTATGTATATCTTACTAATTAATACATTTAATTAGTATTTAAAATATCACTGACCTATGTTCTGAATAATTACAACTTCACAATAAGAATGTGTTCTCTTAATAATAAGAAGATATTTAATATGGAAACGTTTGATAATGACTGGTACCTCAGGGGCGTGCTATCTTCTGCCCAAGTATAAGACAAAAAAAATACACCCAGCATCCATAAACAATTGATGTTAATATAATAAGTCATTTGCGTTTTCTTACAACCTGTACCTTTATAAGACTAAGATTAGCTGTTTTCTTCTTTTCTTGACCTATAACTCAACAACTTCTGGTGACATGATCCTGATATGAGTTTTTAAGTAAAAAGTATTTCTAGAAATTTAATCCTTAAAAAAAAGGTTGGTAAAGTGGATTGCAGATTTTATTGATTTCATTTAAAAAAAAACTAAACTAAACACAACCGAGTTTTGCCAAGACAATTGTTTCGAGAGGTGCAGGTTCTTATCATCAACAGGTGTAAATAGTTACTAGGACTGTACTCTCAAAACTAGCATGACAGTCAGTCGTGTGTGTGTAGTGCAAAGTTTAAACAATTAAAATACATAATTGCGCTGCATTACAAAGTAACTAATGGTAACCTCGCTTAATGACTTGATTCTATTTCACCGACCTGGTCGTAAAGTGAATTCATCGGTGAACGAACTCCACACTATATTATTTTATTTTAATGAAAGATGTGAAGAATACAGGCAAAGCGAGCACACTGTAAATTAAGGAAAGGGACAGTGTGCTCCCTGATGTCATTAATGCAGTTTGGGAGCGGCTAGAGGTAGATGATGCGACATATCTTGTAACATTAAGTGTCTCTTCTCAGCTGATAACGATGGGACGCAGATTTAATGGTTCTTGTATAAAGGGTGTGGTGTCGGTAGACATACAATAAAAGTCAATAGTGTGAGCGGTCGAGTGAAAAGTGTTTGTTCTTTTTAAATCTTAATTCTTACCTTAATTAATATTTTTTTGTGATCCATTATTGCACACAGGTAAAAAAAAATATTGTTAGGGAATCCATATTACGCGTTACTGGAAATGTTAATCAGGTACAAAATTAAATACATGTAATAAGTTTTAATTTATCCGTTTATTATTTAAAACGCAATACACGTTAATAAGAAATATCACAAAATAAAAAGATTTATAAAATCTATGTGTATATATAAAAAAATCACAATAACGTTTTTGGCATTATTACATTTAACAACAATTAAGATAACGTACACGAAAGACATACATTGGAAGCAAATTGGCATAATTATAAAAACTAAATTCATGGAAAACTTTGACAAAGTTGTTTTAATACAAAATGACAGATTTTGTAGACGTTCACAGTATGTATTCTTTTGCAGATTGTCTGTGAACATTTTGGAAAGAATTGCCATTTAATGCGACACTTGTGGAACATTTGAGTTTTATGCCCTGGAGCATTTCATATTTTGAAAAACAAATTATAAAATCAATCTTTAAATTTCATATATCCATGTATTTCCTCAACTGGAATGGCAATACATATATTTAACAAAAATTTAACTAAATATTATTTTATTTTATACGTAATTGATGAACAATGCTCTACTAAAAATATTAATTTGGCATGTATTAATTAATTTTTTGGAATATATCGTTAGACTAATTGAGGAGTATCTTAATAAAGGCCAATAAATCAATTAACCGCTTTGTTCTACGGTTTTTAAATTTAAAAAATATCAAAATATATATTTTTTTAAATAATATATGTTGTATGTTTTTCACATATTTTTTTCTGAATTTTCTATATCGATATCCTCTCAGTTTCCGATTTGAAGAGACTATGAATATCAATATTCATAATACGTCAAGAAGCTAAATGAAATTGCAAAATGGTTGAAATAAGATAAATATTGAAGATTTATTCAGATATATAATGCGCACAAAGTCTTAATATATTTTTTAGCAGAAGACATAATATGTGAAATTAGTATACGTGTAATGAATATCGCAGTCTTATCATTTGAATTGTGTGCAAATTGCTACTCACAATCATCACTCGGATTAATGGAAATCGGCACGAGTACGATGACGATGCGTAATGAATGAAATGAAGAATAAGTTTAAAAAGAGTTTCATTCAATGGCACTACTCGTTTATGTGAATCTCGCATTCCAAAGCTTGTACTTGTAATGTAAAATTTAATAAAAACAAGATGACGCACTTTTGTCAATGTCTTTGTCAGAGTTTGTGTTATTCACATAAGTAACACGGATGCAGACGAGGTAAATGCAACTCTATCTTTATTTATTTAAACACATATAATAAAAATATTGACTACAAGTATGATCTTGTAAATATAGCCGTCAGTCAGGTCAAGTAAAATTCAAAGATTGATTTTGTAATTTAGGACTAGGTGTTGATTCCTGAGTTAGGCAGTTTTAAAGATTGAATTATAATAGTTCAAATGTGGCTATTCGTGCAGCTATAAGCCTGACATTCTTTACAATTAAATAAATTATCATTTTCAACATACAAATGATTTGTCTTGAAGATAGTGGTGATGGTTAAGTCGTTACTGTGACTGTGTTCAATCAGTCACATAACAGTTTATCATCACTAGTAGATAAATAGATGCTATTTGAAAAATGTCAACATCTTCCTAACAGGGATCAATGGCCAAACGAGATATTTTCACTATGAAATTTTGTTTTAAATGTTTGAAATTTTATTTTTCCTAATTGAGAATTTTGTACATATATTAAACCACAAAAAATGATGACGTTTTAAATTTTTCTAAATAATGCGAAAAATTAAATTTTTAAAACAAAATAACATTGGATAATAAGAAAAACTTACATCGCTTTCCTCTTCTGTCAAATGTCACAAACCACAGACAGACGTCAAATGGTTGTGGTGCGATCACCGGGAGAATGAAAATAAAGTATCATTTACATAACAATTTTAAATAACATTATTTAATATTTAAAGTAAAAAATGTGAAAATATTGTATTTTATTAATGTGCATTTAAAAAAAATAAGTTCAATATCACCTCTTATAAAAACAATCTGAAGAGACAACCTACGCCTACATACAAGTCCATCAAAATATTACTTTGGATTAGGCAATGATTCTTACTGTATTTCTTAGCAGTTAGGCTATGCATGCAACATTAGGCAACAAAAAAATATGATAATTTGCGGTGAAGGCGGACGTGTGCAGAGACAATCCTCGAAAAAGAATAAAAATAAATATATACGTATATCACAAATTGTCTCCTAGTAAAACCATACTATTCTTTGTGCAAAGCAATTGTAAAGTGAAGATTTATTTATGAAAAAAACATTTTAATATCGTCATCATTTCACAGCTAGTCCTTGAATAGTGGGGAGTTATTATGTGAAATAGAAGATGAAGGAATTAGGTGCCACCAAAAGAAAGCAAAAATATGCATTCATTGCGATATATTATAAAATCACATCAATATTAGTTATGAGGTTACTGTGATTGGTTTCTGATTGTAACAATGATTGGTAATTGTGACTAT
This sequence comes from Eubasilissa splendida, assembly GCA_031772225.1. Taxonomy (NCBI): domain Eukaryota; kingdom Metazoa; phylum Arthropoda; class Insecta; order Trichoptera; family Phryganeidae; genus Eubasilissa; species Eubasilissa splendida. The sequence continues at coordinate 23,977,287 of CM062861.1, read as the reverse complement.
TTGTAAAGTTCTTCGCCAACCCTTAGTGGAAATTTAGCAACGAGATGTATTCACACGCGGATATCTAATACATGGATGTGTATACCTATTCATTACGCTTCAACCCTGAAAATGGATGGAAACCGCAACGCAGTCCAAATGTAATTTTTCGAAAAGCAGAGAAAACTCGATGCTGTACGATACCCCGAACACTTCTACCGACTACGGACGTTAAGACTTGAGATTTTATTTAAACAAAACTTGTAATAGAACTTTTTTATATGGCACAATGGTATTTAGTATTTATGAATAATGTTTTGTATTCACATTATTAGTATTAAACAGCTCAAAAATGCCAATATTTTTTGAGCAAACTTAAATTGTTGAGATAGCAAAATAAAATATGAAAGGAATGGTAACATAGTCCAAAACACCCAATAACAGTGAAAGATATGGTGAAATTGCACATTTCATTCGGTCTATCATGTTCCATAGTGAGCTATTGGACATATATCCAGTACTCTCGGTTATCCAGTGGTTTAAAAAAAAATTGACCAGGAAAATCTCCATCAAAAAAAAGACAAAAACTAAAAATTCTCCCACATGCTTGCAAATCTACCTAACAATTCTTCTCAATAGAAAATCAGAGAGCCAGATTTTGTTTATATGTAAATCAACGAGATAACTCACCCACAAGATACAATTCTATTTTTAAAGAAATGGATCCCGTCGTAGCTGCTGGTGAGAATAATAAATTATTCAAAAAAACTTAAAAACAATCAGGTCACTGGGGGAAAAATAATAAATTATTAGATAATAATTAAGTAAAGATATTTTTGGAATACAAACTAAATAATTCACATTTAACTATGTATACTGTTACTACACAATCATTGAACAGATACACTATAATTCACCCTATTTAGACAATGTTCCCTCTAATTTTTTTTACTTGCGCAGAATAAAATATTTATGTACAAGTCTAAAATGAACTAAAAATTTTGGAAATGGTTTTCAATTTACTAATAAAATAAACAATACACCATATTAGGTAAAACCTGTAAAATATTTTTAATATAATAATAGACCATATTAGGTAAAATATTTTGAAACAATGTTTCAATGGAAGCCACCAATATAGCCACACCTCGCTTATACGGCAGGTTACGTTCCATTGGCATAATATGAATAACAGCCTTTTTTCACTTGCATATAAAAGCGTGGCAACATGTTTACACAATCATTTATTAATTAAGTGTGTGATTTCCATAGGTTTAAAAAATTGATGCACATATAGAAAAATAATACACATCACGTGACTCACAAGATCTGAGCGTCGTAACTCTGTATCATAAGAATGATACAACTCCAAAAATAATAATTATAAATTTCTAAGCGCTGTATCAGCGAATCGCTGTAAAGCGGGGTATGTCTGTATTATGGTCTAGCCACTTCTCTATCAAGACACTTGTGCTTAAAATTCTTCGAAATAATTTGTTTATTTTTATCTTACGGAGATATTTTAATGTTTATTTATTTTGTCAGAATTATGCTCTGAGAATTCTGTGTAGTACGTGGCAACATTTCATGAGCTGTACGGCTTTAGAGGGAACATTGCTTTTAGATGTGTTTCTACATTTCTTTAGTGTACAGTTGCGACCAATATTACTTGATCATCGAAAAGAGGGAAGTAAGTAAAACCATCCCTTTTTCATTGTCCTTCCCTTGGAGCTATTGCTCTAGTGCATTATTACAAGAAGTTGACAGTGGCACACTCCTAATGTAAAAATTTAAAGCTATAAATAGATTGCCAACATGTGTTGTTGGGAAGAGAAAGATTTGGCCAATTCAAATGAGAAATAAGAGATGGCAAATTACAGATCTTAAAACGATGATCAAGTTATGTTGGTCGGAGTATGTATGCTCATTTTAAGACGTAACATTTTGCACAAAGTGTTTTTCAATCAGATTAAGTATAAATATACCCCTTCAATACTGAAAAGGATGAATGCTATTGAACAGCTAAGTACAGAAAGTGAGCTACGGTATTAGATCAGACTGCTGATAAACATTTTTACAAAATTTTGAAAACAACATTAATTGAAAAATCAGACATTAAACACTAGATACAAAAATCTCAAGTGCTGGCTGTGGTTACTCTTTTAGCCAATGAGAAGTTAGCACAACTTGCCCCGGATTTGATAACATTAACTCATTTTGGAAAGTTTAAAAAGCAAAAAATTCTAAACATAAAATATTCTATACCTGGAAATTTTACTCCAATAATAATAAACTTTCCAAACATCTGTTTCACAGCACAAATGTAGTTCCTTATAGACAATGACAGTAATTGAAAAGTGTGTCATGTAGCATGTATTATGATTATGTCTTGAATCATTTTAAGTCAATGTAAATGATAAAAAGTTATCGAAAAAAATGTAAAATATATATGGTTTACAATTCAATATTATCGTCTATTATATCTGTGAGTATAATAGACTATAATATTTTTCTGTCTCATTTACTGATTGGATTTATTGGATCATTACAATTTTTTTTCAATGTTACCAATTATTCTCATTGGCTAAAATAAATGGATTCACCTTCAAGGCCACTACTTGTGGCATTTAAAAAACACAGTAACAGATAAACCAATGATCTATTGCGAAAACCGTAAGGATCAACATCTTATGAAATTTTACAGAAAAAAAAACTGTTAATCTTCACACTTTTATCTGCAAACTCAAAAGACAAAAAATAAATAAAATACATATAGACATCTTATCATTATCATATATACATCACACTAGCTTGACATAGACTCTGAAAAGGTGCATCACACATTCCTGTCTTGATATATATTTTTCACTTTATCCGTATTCACATATTGACTATATAGAGCAATGGTGACATGTCCACTAGTGACGAGCTAAACCGTTATTTTGACCATTGTAACTGTGATTGTGAGATTTGTGTTTGGTTATAACTATGATTGGTAAGTGATTATTCGTAATTCGGTGAGCAATCACTGGCATACGAGAAACTAAACCCTTCAATAGTAAGATGTTAGTTACCGATCACACAATAATGGTTTAGCTTATCACTTACGTCTACGATTTGGCAAAAATGTAAAATATAAGTTAAAATGTGGTTGTTTGGCCAAAATATGAAAGTTACAAGTCCTTTCTAATAATGTTTGTAGAGCACTGTCAGATGTCAAATTGTCCGGACAAATAAATAAAAAAACATGTACAAAAAATATAGATAAGTGGACTGTCTATGTAATCTTCTGTGTACAGTTTTTTGGGCAAATTTGTCATGTATATCATCAAGGGTGATGTGATGAGTAACTATTGGTGTTGTGATTATTAAGTACTGGCTTGCAGCACCGTGTTGAAAGTGGGGTGTGTCATTTTTAGGTTCTGGCTTGTAATACCATGTCGAAAACAGGTGTTGTGTGAAACAAGTAGTGTTGTGTTATGTGTAAGTTTCATCTACTGTCGAATCACTGTATGTAACATGAGTATTGCATACCTAAATGCGTTCTCTTGAAAAGTGTTGTATTTTAGATAAGACACCATCGTGCTCCATATAGTCAATATATTTTCATACACATTTGGTTATGTTATAATTCCTAATGTTATTCTCCTTCAAAATGCATTCTACTCAATTACTAATCAACTATCCCTCACTTTATTAGTCCAAACCATCCAATTTTTTTTCATATTCGCTATTCCGAATAAAAGGTTCTTATTTCACTATTAATCCAGTTGCCATTTATCTGTCTGTTAGCATTTAAATATGTGTGTATGAAAATAAAGAGTTCTTCATTACTCCTGTAAAGTTTTCTAAATTGTTGATAGGTATTCGGAATAGTTCTTTGATACAAATTCATAGACGTCTATATATTATGATCATAGACGATACGCAACATTAAACAGACGCTCTCTTTCCGTGGTGCAGTAGCAGTGCTAGCGAAGGCCTTCTGCGTGGCGGGGGCGCCGCCCGTTCCTCACATGGCCCCCCTCCCCCCAGCATCAGCTCCTGGGGTGTGCAGTGGTTGGTTCCCAGACAGTTACAAGAGCAAACCTGCAGAATAATCAGTTTTTTTTGCACAGTGGACTATGAAAACCGATCTTATGGTCATATGGTACATGCACCATTAGACTTTCAGTTGTCTATATCACGTATCTTCACTAGTTCACCGCAGCTCGTTTTCTCCACTTAATAGAAACTTAGATCACAAAGTACATAGTAAGCGTACACTCTTTGAAAGCATACTCACTGATGTCTGGTCGTCATCGAGTATGGCCCTCATGCTGGTGTGCCCTGCCAGCAGCTTACCGTTAACTGCCATTACTTCTCCATCCAGTGTCAGCACGTGGTGTGACGATGATTGCAATTCATTGTCTTCCCGTTTGATGTCCTCAGCATTCCTGTGAAGTAATTATAGGATAGTTAAACATTTTTTGTTTACTATCTATAAAATACAACGCCTCAATTTTGGAACATATCAGGATTAAAGATAAATTGTCTACTGTCCGAGACACATCTTTCAATTTTTATTACACATCGATTACGAATGTGCATATTGTTTTACTTACATTGTCATGAATCTCAGGACGAGTAGATTGATACTGGCGGCCACCACGGCCAAGCCAAACAGGATAAACACAAGACTTAAGGCCACATATCCAGGCTTGCTTGTTAAAGCTTGATCATTCTGTCAAAGATAAATGTATATATATATCATTGTAAATACAATAGATAAAATAAATATTTTCTCCATATTTCTACATGGTGAATATACTAACCTGTAGAGCTACATAATCACCAAAACCAATAGTTGTTAGCGTAACAAAACAGTAATAGAAACTGTCAAAATAGCTCCATCCCTCATAACGGGAAAACACAGCTGCACCTGTAATGTAACTCTTTAATGAACCATACCTTTGTAGTGACGAGAAAAACTGTGATTGTGATTGGTGCTCAATTATAATGATGATTGGTAACTGTAATTTAACAATTGTAGTGTACCAGTGATTGCTCGCCGAATTACGAATAATTACATTACCAATCTGATTGAACAACAATTAAACACCAATCACACAGTCTCAATCACAATTACAGTTTATCTCATTACTACATCTTTGTGTATTCTCTTCTTTGTATTGCGGTAAGAATTTCAAGCGGGTTTTATATCCAATTTAACTTCACTATAGTTTGCATATTTGCATCATTTGAATAGATATATGAAGTCATTTTGGTATGAAAATGTGAATATTATGATGGAATAGAATTTTGCGAGAAGTAAAATAATATTTTTACCTGTTGTTATTATAACGGAAGAAAGAAGTCCCGTGGCAAACATGAGATTCATCTCTGTAGCCTCAGTTTCATTACACCGAAGGTAACATTTAGCTCTTCTTATCACAACTGATGCAAACTTATTCAATCTCTCTCCAATACTTTGAAACATGACCAAACCCAATGGTATACCCACCTGAAATGTCAATGTGTGTTAAATTTAGCATACTAATGCATTGTAACATATATTTTTATTATGAAAATATAATATATAAACTATAAATGAATCTATTGTGTCACTATAGTTGATGTGTACGAGTTACAGTCAGTTACAGTCGAGTCTCAATTGTTTTACAAAATTCTATACATATTTGGTAAAATAATCATTATATAAAAATATTTGTTCTCAAAACATTTATGGTGAGCTGGACACAGTGTGGCACTTAACAGATCAATTCCCAAATAGTACCAAGAAGTCCACCACGCGCTGCCAAAGGTGGTACACCGAGGCGAATAGTTCCACGTAGTAGGCCAGCTGTGACTGTCGCGTGTACGAGTTACTCCTATGGCAAGCTCCAGTTGGATAACCTCTTTCGCTCTCTTCACCTTGTTGGTTAATTGTAATTGCGCATTTTGTTATAACCTGTATTGTATAAATCAAGTGTTCTCGAGTAAGTATTTTATTTTGTTCAAGCCACGTCAATGTCTCAATTATTTTCATTCCTCACTGTAGTCAAGATGAAATATCCAAACATGGATGACGGTTCGAAGTACGGAGAGAGATCATCACCATCATTGCATGTTCTCCTAACAATAGATTTTTTAAAAATTCACATAGAATAGGATATTTTTAATTTCTTAAGGCCCCTAAGTTGGCGCCTCAAGTACCTGTTGGAAACTCCATCGCTGTGTGTGTTGGTGGCATGAAAATTTGTAGACATTCCTCTTATTTATCAGTTGACTATAATATTAAACAAAGAATAATAAATATTACCATTGCATAAGCCATACAGAAGGCTTTTCCCCCTATTGTCACTGGCGTGGAATGGCCATAACCTATTACAGCTATAACAACGGTAGCAAAGTAAAAAGCTCCGGCAAACTTCCATTGTGGACCAGCTTTGTGGGGTTTATTCTCAATTATCACAATCTCTATCATATGATAGTCTTCCTTGGAAATATTGTATTTTCGTAATAAACCAATTTTTATATCTGAAATGAATTAATAATTTATGTTAGTCTTGTTAATATTTTACGAATCATATCAAACTTTTTTTTTGTCATTTGATACTTGTTCTATAAACTATACATATCATATTTAGTAACTTTCAACAAAAATAGTTCTCTGAATGTATTTACTATATTTTTTTATTAGTAAAGCAAAATTAATTAACTAACTTAATATTTCGCCCCAGGGGCATTAGCTAAACCGTAATTTCAATTGATCATCAAAATATAACATATTACATATTTTGATATATGGTCTGATAATTTATTTTGGTAGTTGTATCAAAGATTTTTTAACTACTAAATTATAATAGAATTTATTCAAGGATCAGGCAGAAATAAGAAGTGATTCAACTGTGTTGATTATAGAAGTAATTCATTCATTTTAACAGAATACAAAAACCTGACAATAATGTTGTAATAATAATTGTTTAATAATTATAATTTTTGTTTAAATGAACACAAAACTTAGTTCCAAGTTGAAACTTACAACAAGATTAAAAGAATGGAAAGATCCAAGCTACTGTTAATAAAAATCTAATTTTGAATATGCAATGTGACCGTTAAGCCTGGAGCCTCCTGGAGAAGCAGTTTAAGGTTATCCAAGTATTCGAAAACAAAATTCTCTCAAGAATACTATGACCAGAAGGATAAATACCAATGGTGTATCCGAGACCTTCTGATAACCAAATATCTCAGCTATAATGAAGTTGAGAAGGCTAAGATGGGCAGAACTTGTTATCAGATGTAACGACCCCAGAGTACTCTGTAAGGTCTACGAGGGAACGCCAACGACAACTCGGCCCTAGGAACACCCAAGATGAGATGGGCGGAGAATGCTTAAAAGGATGCAGCGAGACTACAAATTCCCTGTTGGGAGACCACAGCTCAAGGCAGAGAAGTCTGGAGGATAGTTGTACAGTCGGCCATGAATCTAAAGGACTCTTAGAGCCAACTATAATAATAATAAATATAAAACTAAACAATTATGCACTAGTAGTTTCAGAAGGTATATTTTAAATATTAAAATACATGATTGGATATTTAAATATATTAAAAGAGTCAAAACCAGAGAGCATATCCGATCTTCGTCGTTCCGTGTCCGACTCGAGGGCATCGAACACGGCTGCCCCGATGAGAAGGTAGGTGAAGGTGCACACCACCAGCGAAAGCGTGCGGACGTTCTGCCGCTTCATTACGCGCCCAATGTCCAGTCCCAGCCAACTCTCAATATGCATTCGTTGATCCTTACCCAACCAGGTTCGGTTCAATTGATATAAGAATTTGATAGATTAAAGTCAACTGAAAACAATGAAAAAATAATATAATAAAAAATAATAATCAATTCATTGATGTATTTGAATGATTTTTAATTATTTTATTTATTTAAAAATACTGAACCATAATAAAAAGTTTTTTGTAAATTCAATACTTAAACAGTTTAACAATAGAGGAATACTTTGATTAATGTGGTTAATGCTGCCAGAAAAAAACTGCAATAAATGTGCATGCTCAACATTAGATGGGTCTGCATTAAATTAATAAAATATATATGTACACAATATACTTACATTATTATTCTATATTATAAATACTACAGAATATATACATAGTTTACTTATATTAATATAGGTACATCAATATATTACTTTACAACTTAGATTTGTTCCGGTTGGCCGTATAACGAATTACGAAACATTAGATATCAACAATATTCCAAGTTCATATGAAACAAATATGTCAAAAATATAAGAATATTAGTGATGATGTATCGCTCGTCACCAAATGACGCAATGGTTGTTTATAACTAACTTTAATTACACTGTTTCTCCGCAGTGGTATGTAGAGAGAAAAAAACACCATACTCTTCTGTCCTGGCACACGACTCTTGCTTCGCCCACTTTCATACATCATCTCACACACTCATTGGTTGTTAAAACTTTTGAAAGGAATAATAATAAATATGCCGTCCACTCTCCTAACAATAGCCGGATGTGATGTTAGTAGACATGTGACGCCCCCACCAAGCGTATTTTACGATTTTTTTACCGTATATTGAAAAATTTTGCCTACCTTTACATAAAACAGGACATCTATTCAAAACTGAACATATTAGATCCGGATGCTATTGTAAAATGTAAATACCTTACAATCTTGTGTCAGTAATATTAACTTATACACTCTGAAATTTACTAAAATTCTAACGTAAATTTACTACAAATACACTACATAAAAAAGTAGCGATTATATTTTTATCAAAGCAAATTCTTGATTCTTCATCAATTCAGAGATAATATGTGACAAAAAAATTAATCAAAATCAAACAGAGTAATTATTAATCCACTTATATTAAACGTGTTCATCAGATGGTTTTTCTAACTTGTTTTCTATCTTCTCCCACACAACAGATCGATTCGGGCGAAAACAAAAATAATAATAAACTGTACAAACCATAACTCCCGCTTTTTTCTGTGTGAAATTCTCCTCACTTTATCATTCTCAAAATAAAGCATTTTATTCGTTAGTTTGTGTTTTTACAACTGATAAGATCTTTAAAATGTGAAGATTAAAATCAACTAGCACCAGAAAAACAGTCAACACACCCCCGCACACACCCTCTGCAAATCAAATTTTATTTTGACGTTTGTAACGTCAAATATAGGACTAAATGTTTACAGTCTGAAAAACTGCAGTACCTAACAATAGAAGTCGTATTGTATTTTAAAATTTAGAGCTATTATGCCGCGAAATATAAGTATTTTACTCTGCCAAAAATAAAATGAATTATTTTACATGCAACAAAAAACTGTTTATACTATAATATTGATAACATATTGAGATATTCAAGTATTAACTTTTTATTTAATTAGCTTGTCAAATTTCACCGTGCATCTTTTATCTCTTTCTTACACCGTTTCACACGTTTTAAAAATTTACGTCAGCCGCCTAGGTTTCGCGTGGAGTTTTCGTTAACGTGCTGTCATAATAAATATGGAAATTCAATGCAGCCAGACAAATCCTCCAATAGGTATAAATAAATTAAAGTCAAATTATTATATCAAGTTTTTAAATGATATATTTCATTACAATTTCATAGTATATAAACTAGAGGTTATGTCTATTTTCAATCCCGGTTATTTTTACTTTGAATTCAAATATTTCGTGCATTATTTCAGGTGGGGTATTGGCGCTCGATTTGGTCAACAGCAAGGAGTTTCCCATCAAATTGACCTGGGGAAATGAAAACACTGTTAAATTTAAAAGTGGTGAAATCAAGTCGTTTGAAACTCAAAATGATCTCCTCAGGATTTTAGCTCATGGAATACAGGCAGCTCAACTTTACGGAACTTCGCCATTGGACAATATCACCGTGGACCATTGGTTGTCGTTTTCCCTAACCTTACAAAGTGATCTTCAGGAGAAACTTAAATATCTGGATGATACTTTGAGGCAGTTAACATATTTGGTCTCAAACAAACTTACCATAGCCGATTTGGCGGTGTTCAGCGTTTTGTATGGTAACTTATTAATATATTTTCTTTCATTCATTAGTGTCCGGGTCAATATTACCGAGTAGGTAGCCATCAAATTGCAGACAAGAGAAATATATATTTATTTTTCCAGAATTACTAACGAATATAAATTGGATCAATTTAAGACGGTTTCAATTGATTTAATTAAATTAACAATTTCAGGATCACCAACTTATGCCAGCCTTGTTAAGAACGTTGACGTTAAGAACGTGGTGAGATGGATGAAACTAATAAGACAACAGAGTTGTGTTGTTAAGGGATTGTCTTCTTTGCCGGCTGGTGTTAAAGAACAACAATCTTCAGCAAAGAGTGGATCTAGGTAAATGTCAAATTATTATATAAGACAGTTACTTATTTTTTTGTTAATTATCAACCCATTTGAGTGTTCTACTTTTTAAATATTATAGTGTCTTTGAGCTTTTTATTCAATTTGTTAGCGATAGTGTTGCCACCTTTCTAAAGATGCTATCATGCAATTGAACCGGTAACTGGTAGGTCACTTGGAAAGCCGGATTGAAAACCGGTCAGATGGCAACACTGATTAACACATAAATAGTTTGATTCATAAATGTTAAAGGTATTCCTTTACTTTTCCAGTTGTAAAATTAAGGTGTGCACATTTTATACTCTCAGCTAAAAATTAAAGTGTTTTATTTTTTATAAATATCAGTTAACTAAATAGTAAAGAACATTATTTTTTTATATAAATGTCATCAGAGAGAGGGCGCCAAAAAATATTTTATAAAGTGTTCCTTACATTCAATGGAAATTGAACCTGATCACAAAATAAAGCTCTACCATGCCAAATCTATGTTGTTTTAATCACTCATAATTTTAATGTTTAAATTTTCAGTGATAGATCAAGTGTTCCTAAGAAAACCGAAGGAGAGAATGGAGGTCGACTGCAGGAAGGAAAGTTTGTGGACCTGCCAGGAGCTGAAATGGGAAAGGTCATCGTTAGATTCCCTCCGGAAGCTTCTGGGTATGTACGGAATTTACATAGTTAAAGTGTTTTAATAGGTACCTACTTGTTAATTATACAGACACAAAGGGTAGTAAGACGCACCCCAAATTTGTGAGACAATTTTTGTAAAAAATATTTTATTATATAAAAATAAGTAACATTTCATTCACAAACGAGCATCAATTTACATTGATTTATCGGTAGTGTCAGGCACCTATATTTGTTTTGCGTACTAAATGAACTGTAAAATTAATATAGAGATATTTAATAGATTTAATTACAATTAGAAAAATTACGGACTATCATAAATTTGTAACTGAAGTTAAAAAAATATGTACACAGACTAACTGAAACATAAATTAACTCAAATATACTCCTTCTCTATACACGAGTCTTACTCTCATAGAGAAGAAACAAATGTTATAATATATATATATATATATATATATCCACTGATTATTGAAATTGTATTATATTTTTAATATTAATAAAAAAAATATTACTTGCTGAAAAATAAATCATTTATGACATATAAAAATTAAAAATAAAAATTTGATAAATATGAATAATGTAAAAGAAGTGATTAAAAAATACAATAAGTTGGTTTTAAAATTACATTTTAGATTTTTATTAGATATATATAGTATATTACTTAGATTCTTTAAAAAATGCTTACATATTTAATATTTATTTTGATAGTTTAAATTGTTTTCTGTAGGGTCCTATTACTATATCATTTCACCCCTATCTTCAGACCATAAGATATTCCTGTTCTAGTTCCTGATATTCCATTAAAAATATAGCATCTTTGTCATCAGCCGTTTTTCTATTGACTGCTGGATGAATACCTTTCCAAGTGTCTTCCATTTATCTCTGTCCATTGTTATTCATTGCCACATATTTTTAGTATTCAATGATGTTGTCAGTCCAGCAGGTTATGGGTGGTCTTTTGATCTCTTGATACCCCTTTGGTATCACTGGATGACTGTGTTTGTCCGAGAATTGTCTATTTTCCGAGTGATGTGGCCTGCCTACCCATTGGCGTTTTATTTTCTTGGTGTATTCTGTTATACAGACTACTCTTGTCTGTTATTTTATCCATACATTTCTTTTCCTGTCTCTTGGTGTGATGTCCAACATACATCTTTCCAAGTCCCTTTGAGTTATTCTAAATTTTTGGACCTCTCTTTTGTTGAGAGTTATTTACATATATAGTTTGACACTTAGTTAAATTGAATATATATCTAACTGCGGTTTTATCATTTACAGATATTTGCACATTGGACACGCAAAAGCTGCTCTCCTTAACCAATACTACCAGCAAGCCTTTCAGGGGAAGCTTATTATGCGATTTGATGACACAAATCCAGCTAAAGAGAATGTGCATTTTGAAAAGGTAAAATAAAAATATTCTTGTTAAAAAAAAAGTCTAGAAAACTGACTAACTTCTATCGCAACGTTTCGCCAAAGAGTTGGGCAGAGATGATAGAATGCCACTCTCTTCTATCATGACATTCCATTCTTGCCTTGTTCATTTTCATATATCGTCTGTATTTATTATAAATATGATAATGTTGACATATATTACCGTAATCACAATCAGACCTGGAGTTGTCTCAAATCACTACCTGGCTAGTTTAATAAAATATTATATTAGCCAAGACACAAAATCACTTAATTTAGTGAAATTCCGAAATTGTGCCCAGGCGGCGTTGGAGTTGTGTAACAAGGTACATATATATTTAAATCATTTTGAACCGATATGCTAGTCGTTGCTGCAATTTGTCTCTTTTTGTCCAAAATGTATTTTTATTATAATATTGTAAAATGAATAATTATTGATTTATTGTGTACTGTTGAGATCCATCACATGAGAATGCAGAATGATAGTTAACATGACTGATGACTTCGGATAAAACTATGTGGTGCGTTGGCCAAGGTCGAATTTGAGATTTATGAGAGTAATTTCTGGCTACATACCCCCAGGAATGACGCAAGGAATTAGGTATCTAAAAACGTTGGGTGGCACTATTATTATTTATTCACTTAAAAAAATGACGAAAAATAGATGCATTTTTGATGTTTGGTTCTGTCCTTTGAAAATTTGAATTCAATATGGCTGATTTTTAGTAACTACTGTATGCAATAACTGGTGCTTACAGTATTTGAAAAAATTACACAATCCAGATTGAACAAATAGATCCTCCCTGGAAAATTATTGACAATGCATTATTTAACTCAATCAGGTCATTCTCGAAGATTTGGAGATGTTGGACATCAAGCCAGACATATTCACCCACACTTCTCAATACTTTGACATGATGCTCGAGATGTGTGAACGCCTCATCAAAGAGCAGAAGGCCTTCGTGGACGACACGCTTCCCGAGCAAATGAAGAACGAGAGGGAGCAGAAGGTCGAGAGTGTCAATAGAAATAATTGTGAGTTTTTTTTTTGTTAAATTTAATGCTCAATTGATTTTATGCCCGACGGTCTCCTAACGCTTCCATACTGAGAAAGTAATGGTTTTCCGAGTGGTCTTAGATTTTCGCGGTTGTTTAAAATTGTCTGTAGTATTTTCTGGACTACTAGGCCGTATGTTTCTGAACTCTAGTCAACATTTCAGATCACATTGCAGGGTCCATCATCAGAGCTGATGTTATGTATAAGTAATGAATGATGGACCTTGCAATAGGATCTGAAACATGCCCAGAGATGTCAGAGATACATGGTAGAAAACTCTTCACGGATAAATGATCTTCTGTGAAGGGTATGTCTGCGGCCAGAGTTTGATTTAGTCTTGACATTTAATTTAAAAAAAAACACGTTTTATGTTTTAGATATTTGTATCATACCACCCCTGCATAGATTGTGTTTTTCTGATTCGCCCCGCTCTATCTCGTATATAGATCGTTGTATTTTATTTTGGTCTCTTCAAACATCTTCTGAATTTTATTTCAAGTTTAGACAATGTTTTATTCATATATTTTATTTTACTCATTGCATGCCTATTTTTCTATAAAATATTATGCATTTTTTAACACAATTTAATGACACATTTTACACGGAGAGCCTTCGATAAAACATTTTAAGTTAATAATAGTCAATTAACAATTCTGGTTAGCTATGTCACATAAGTAATACAATAATGGCCAGGTATGTGCTGCTAGTGAGAGATCCATTATAAGGCTGCTAGACTGTTGATTATTTAAAATGAATAATAGATTATATGAAGCAAGCATATGCATAGTGATACCGTTGTGATGTGGCCAATCTCTTTTAGTTTTAAATTTCTTCAACAGCCGTGGAGAAGAACCTTAAGTTGTGGGAAGAGATGAAGACGGGCAGCGAGGTGGGTGTGAAGTGTTGCGTGAGAGCCAAGATTGACATGCAGTCACCCAATGGCTGCATGAGGGACCCCACCATATACCGGTGCAAGCCAGAACCACATCCCAGGACTGGCACGCAATATAAGTTAGTTATTTTCTTTGTTATTTTACATTTTAAAAATTACTGATGATTCAATGGTGTTAACAAATAATAGTTGAAAATGTATCACACCTCGAATAGTAATTTACTCATTTTAGATAATTATGAAAAAATATTTTAGTTGCTACTGAGATTCGAACCTGGACCTTTTCCTATCCAGGGAAATGCATTGCCATCCCACTATATCAACCAAGTACATTTATGACAAATTTTTGAACTTATATACTGTAGCTCTTTAAAACTGATTCATCTATTATTCCATTTTTAAAAGCAATCAACTTTATATTGCGGTGAATCTCAAAGACCACAGACGGAGACGTCAGAATTAAATCAATCCATTTTATTAAATTTGAATGAACTTATGTATTTTTAGAACACATTTTTGTTGTGAAGTTGCAATTTCAGAACATAGTTCTGTGGTATTTTTTACTACTTTTTAAATCACGAGGGTTTTAAAATAGTAATTTACTCTTTTTCAGTGGTTTAAAATAGTAATTTACTCTTTTTCGGTGGTTTAAACGTTGTTCTAAAATTGATAGATTTTTATCTACATAGATTTTTCCGACTCTCTAAACTTACGAATCTCATGACACTATATTCTGATGAACCTTCTGCCGCTCATTTAGCTCAGTCATTTCTAGTAGATTCTTATTTAAAATGTTTCAAAAATCTTAGGGCTGATTAATTATTATTTTATTAAGGTGAACACATTCTTATTGTGAAGTTGTAAATATTCAGAACATAGGTCTGTGATGTTTTAAAAATTTTAATTTGAAAAAGTGTAATATATGGGTTCGAAAATTTGTTGACAAAAATACTATCGCTGTAGCATAGTTGGTAATGCACCTTCCCCGGATTGGAAAAGAGATCCAGGTTCAAATCCCGGTAACGCAACAACAATATTTTTTGATAAAATTGATTTTATATGTATATCTTTATAATTAATACATTTAATTATTATTTTGCAGGGTGTACCCGACATATGATTTTGCCTGTCCTATCGTAGACGCAGTGGAGGATGTCACACACGTGCTGAGAACCATGGAGTACCATGACAGAGATCCACAGTTCTATTGGTTCATTGAGGCTCTGGGCCTAAGGAAGCCTTACATCTGGGAGTACAGTAGGTCAGTGACATTTCTGTTTAGAATTAATTATTAGTAATATTGTGTTATTTAAGAAAACATGTAATGACACAATAAAATTTGTTTTTTAGTGTATTACATGAGAGGTGAACTACAATAACAATAATATGAACAAATTACATATCTATTAGAAATAAATTGCCATTTTAGGTTACAAATTATTTTTTTGTATAGTAGGCAGTAGGTACAATCTGTGATAGTTATTCAGCCTTGTACTTTTGTCTGTGTTAATATAACCAGTACTTTAATCTATTTAAATTCATTTGCACTTCCTAGTGACAGATAATTGGAGAAAATCACAGACTACCAAATGTATATAGACATGAACTAACACAAATTCCTTGTTTCAATATTTGCATTTTGGTGACACGTGATCACTTTGGTACCACTCACGCAATCAAATAGCTCCATGATTTTTTTTAAATATATGACTCGATTGGAACGAAAATTTAAACGCTGACATTAATGTAAAAAATATGTCTAAATACACAAAGATTTAATTTTCGAAGAGTAAATACTTTTACTGTTGCATAAATGTGTCATAAACTATCGAATTTATGTTTCCATAAAGCATGTGTGTAGAATGCCCCACGTCTCGCGACTAATGTTCCAAACCCCTCGTATATGTACACTTTATTTCATATCTATTCATTTACTGGTCTGTGGAGCAAATACAGAATGTATTCCACTTAAGATAAAACTATTCTAAAGTCATTTTTAAAATATACAAATCTAACAGTCATAAACTGATTACCTTGAATGATATTATTTTTCTTTTTGATATTTTTTAATGTTTCATACATATTGGTATAAACAGACGATTTTAATTAATGTATTGTATTTTCTCATATGATTTACTGCTAACTATTACATATTTGAAACTAAAAGTTTTACAGTAATACCTTGCTAATACTTCACATTAGGTACCAAACTACCGCTGTTAAACAAATTTTGCTTTAAAGTAAATCTTTGAAACATCGAAAAATTCATGGTCTGCCATTGTCCTTTAGTCTTTCTGAAGACTATCACAATATAAATATCTTAAATAAATTTGTGGTTTTTTTTTTCATTTTTAAATAAACTAAACATTGTACCTACACATACAACTGACTTTTATTTTTGTCCCTACAATAAAAATGTTACCTGATCAAATATACCTGTTTATGAGACTATAGTCATGATAAAAATAAAATTCAATTCTGTGTGCTGTACAAAGTTAAGTTTATTAAAAAATATTTAATAATCGTGTTACATCACATAACGGCCATATCGGTTAACAAATTTTTTCCCTCTGTTTCAGACTTAGCATGACAAATACTGTCCTCTCAAAGAGAAAGCTTACATGGTTCGTTGACGAGGGACTCGTGGATGGTTGGTAAGTTTACTTCTTGTGTATTAATATTAAGTATTAGACTAGTCTATCTATATATACAGTAAAACCCCGTTATACTGAAAAATGACGTATATCGAAAAAAAATTCTAAATTCCCTACAAAAATGAATTTGTATAACAAAATTATTTTTGTCCCGTACGAAAAAATACCAATCATTTATGTAAATATATAAAAAAAAATATTTTTAACAACGAAAATATTTCAAAATATATTTCGGCCGTTTACGATCATGTTTGTCAATTGTTTTATTGCTTTGACGCAGCCGGCCGATCAGCGCGGGCGGCCCGCTGCACCCTTGTAAAATTTCTTAGGATCATAATAAGCCCTTATAAAGCCATTTGGCATAATCTCCACTTGTCCAAGGCTGTATTTATAGCCCATTGTTAAAATAGTTTAGAAGGGCACCTTTCCTATGCTCTGAAGCGTACACGTGTTCACGCCTCTAAAAACTGGTTTTATCTAGACCAGCTGGAGAAAATAAAAACCCCCGAAATCGCGATCGGCACCTCACACTTCGCGTCAGCTTTGTATTTGGTATCGCCCGCAATGCTCGAGATGCCTATAATTCTGCGCAATCTTGGATATTCGTTTTTTATCTTCATTATCATTGTCAACTTATGTCACTTTTTACATTATAACTGAACATTTACATCAATTCCAATGAACGGTAATATTGCGTACAACATTTTCGTTAATGTATTTATTTGACAATTGTTTTCGTGTGTTTGCTTACCGACATTTATATTTATGTACTAGTATTCCGTAATTAATTCTTTAATGTACATTTTTAATATTTTAGGAATCCTAAAATGGCTTCAGGTCGTGATAATTCCCGGAAAATTTTAACCCTCGATAAAAAACTATTATTCCGAATTCG